>NW_019104488.1:2654987-2916454 GCF_001995035.1 Momordica charantia
TGTACACTCATTGCTTCGAGCTTGTCATGGATGATCTCCAAAATTTGTTTAATCTCGCCGACATCCTGCTGGATGGTTTTCACCTCTCCTTCAACCGACAGCAAGCGTGCGGTTGATGATCGTGGCGAGAGAATGGAGGCTTGCTCCACTTCTTTGTTGACGAGAGAAGAGTCACCAATGTTGATCAACTTCCTTCCCGCCATACAACCCAGAAAATCGGGATGCTCTGATACCAATTTGATGTAGCACCTCACAAGGTTTTTTAAGAAATGATTCAATGCCCTTTCATTAAAAGGCTGAAACCTATTTATAGAGGTTTCAAGCTTAAGAATTACATGAGTAACTATTGTTACTGTGCAGTAAAAGTAAAGCTACTAAAATAAAAGCTATAACAGTAGCTAATAATCGAGAAAAGCTATGAAGAGCTACTTAACTACATCACTCTTGCTCAATCCGTCTTGAATAGCATCCCGGTCTATTTTTTCTCTCTGTTGAAAGCTCCGAAGACGGTAGTGTCGGCTATGGAGAAAGTGGTAAGGGATTTCATTTGGACAGGAGGTAACCAAAAAAAGGGCTGTCACCTTGTGAAGTGGGATACGACTTCTCTTCCTCAAAGACAGGGTGGTCTTGGGGTTGGTTCTTTAAAACAGAGAAACCAATCCCTTCTGTTTAAATGGTTATGGAAATTTGCACATGAGGATAAAGCTTTGTGGAGGAGGGTCATTGGCGCGATTATGGGGTTGAGACCTACGGCTGGTTTTCCCTCCCTAAGGGTAGCTCATCAAAAGGTCGCCCTTGGATGGATATTATTAGAAACAGAGACAGTTTTGAGAAGTGGATCACTTTCAAATCCTCAAAAGGTGAAAGGGTCAGATTCTGGGAAGATGGGTGGGCAGATTCCTCTCCTCTTGCAACCTCTTTCCCTGATTTGTACATACTCTCAACCAAAAAAGGCTGCTCCTTGGCAGATTGCTGGGAGACTTCTTCCCATACTTGGGACTTGGGGTTGAGAAGGAATTTTTTCGGCAGAGAACTCAGTAGGTGGGCCAGCTTCTTAGAAAAGATTGAGTTTTGGCAGCAAGGAACGGGAAGGATAAACTTTGGTGGAAAGGGGAGAGCAGTGGTCTCTTTACAGCAAAATCAACTTTTTCTCTTCAGATTAAACCATCACAAAAGCTTAAAGCTCCAGTGACCTCCTGCATATGGAATTTTATGGTCCCCAAGAAGGTAAAATTCTTCCTTTGGTCAGTGTTCCATAGAAGTTTAAACACGGCAAAGAGGCTCCAAAGAAGATTTCCTTTCAGGTCTCTTTCTCCTTCGATATGTTGGCTTTGTAACAATGCAGCGGAAACAATAGACCACCTTTTTCTTCATTGCTCTTTTGTTACAAAGGTTTGGGCGTTTGTTCGGTCGGAGATGGATCTTCAGTTTTGTCTCCCTAAAAGAATCGATGACTTGTTTCTTGAAAACTTTGGGGGAACTTTGCTTAGAGGCAAAGCCTACGTTCTGTGGAATTGTGCGGCGAGGGCGACTCTATGGTTGACTTGGAAGGAAAGGAATAGGAGGATTTTCGAAAACAAGATTTCTATCGACGACACGTTTTGTTTTAGTATACAGCACATTGCTTCTTGGTGGTCCTTATACCACAAGAAATTCTTTTGTAATTATAGCCTACAAATAATAGATAGGAATTGGAAGGCTGCTATTGTTTAGCTTTTGGGGGAGGGTCTTCCCAACCCTCTGCCCTTAAGATGCCTCCTCTTTTGATAGATCAATGAATCTTTGTTTCTTATCAAAAACATAAATAAATATATCTTTGTTGTGTAAAACATATTTCATTCAATACATAAGATGTCAGGTCAAGTATTGGTTTACCGTTAGTTGGCTTGGTAACAAACTAGCTTATAGTTTTTTTTTCTCCCTACAACTGGGAGTCGGAGATTTGCTCCCCTATACCCAGGGGCACCCGCGTCCCGACAAACTAGCTTATAGTTATAGACTTGGAGTAATTAACCTACTATGTTGTTGGCCAATATTTTTTTCAAACATGGGTACACCAGGCTGATGAGGAACTTCTAGTGGAAAAGGGTAGAGGAATGAGGGGTTCGTTTATTTTTCATTTTCTTTTTTTAGATAAGAGACATGAATATATTAAAAAAAAAAACTCCAAGGTGGAGAGGAAACTGCCTAAAGGCCAGAGGAAGAGTAGAGGGAACCCCGCCAAAAGAACTAAACTAAAAAGGTCTTCCAATCATTTACAAATCATAAAGAAGCCGTAGTAACACATTGGCTTAACTTCTCATATGACACCCCTTCACTAAGAAGAAAAAGCTTCTTTGGATGCACTTTGTGCAAGCCGGTTTTTTGGGCTATATGGATGGAAAGAAATCATCGGATTTTCAAAGGAAATGAGCTCCCCTGTGAATATTTCTTTGATTCCATTGTATTTTTGGTCCTACCTTGGTGTAAATGTTTTCCTCTTTTTCATCATTATAGTTTTACACCTCTACTATCCAATTAGAGGGGTCTTTTGTAGATCCCGTGGAGGGTATCCCTTCCTTTTGTTCCCCTTTTTTACTTAAATTTCATACATCAATGAAATTGTTTCTTTTCAAAAAAACAAAAACAAAAACAAAAGAATGGGTGCATACCCGAGTAGAGGATGGCTAAAGCTTGTATGTCGTCTACCCCGACTTTTTCAGTATACCTATAAATTGTAACTACCTTTCCTCCACACAAAAACCAAGCACTTGAAGAGGCATAGGACTCTCCATATACTAGGATTTCCTTTAGTTACTACTTCCATATTGACTCCAACATAAATATCCCTCCCACATATTCTATTGAACTCACAACGCCTAACAATTTTCTTCAGAGAGACAACGTCAGCCTTACAACTAAACACTACACTAGATCTCACTCCTCACTCACTTTATGCCTCTCCTTGCATACGTTAAACAGATAGGAGGCATAAGGTTCCATCATAGACACATTCTTTGAATCCAAAAACTCGCAGTTTTTTGTAAGTTTAGAGTATAACTTAAAATTACATAAATTACATAACTAACTTTTACATACCCCTCACATGAAGACTCCAATATTACTTAATTCATAGTTTGCATCATTCACACAATTAATGTTAAAATGAAGAACATGAATGCAAATATTTGAGGTTAAGATCATTCAAACTCATTCTCCGATGAATTATCACAAACCATAAAGTTTTAAGCTATTAGATTAAGATTTATTTAATTATCATATTATTCTTAAGAGCTTGGTATAATATACTTTAACTAGTATACTTACAATGGTTTCACATTAAGTAACTGTATTGCATAAGTTGTGAGAAGGCTCTTACCGTTTTTCATGACCTCAAATATCATATCGCAGTAATATCTAAAGGGTGATATTCTCATTACACGGCAAACATACTCCGCAAGGTGATAAGGAAATAGCTGCAGGTAAAACATCAATGTTTAAACACTAATGAGAAAAGAAAATTTAATCAAGGTGATGACATATATGTGCATGCTAATGTAGTTATCTTATCCATTAAGTATAATAGAGTTCAGATCACAAGGAACATTTTTGTACTCAAATATCCCTTTCCTTAGACCCTCGACCTTCTTTGGGTCCAAAATTAGAGACATCCAACTTTTTGCAGTCAAGATATGTGAGATACTAATTACAATCTTTCCATGTTCATGAACTACTGGAAAGCCTTTACTTAGTCTTTGAGTGGGGTTCTCTCTACCCAGCCCTTAGGTTGTCTATCTCTTTTTTGGTTGGTATATACAAGTTTCTTGTGTAGGTATAAAAATAAAAAAGATATGTGAGATAATATTATAAAAGAATGAACCCAAAAGGATTGTCACTCATAACTACTAGGTTGAGTCCAAGGGTTATTGCCACCATGCCCAACCCTTGAGTTAGAATCTCAACAAAACTAGGTTGTTTTACAGCATATATGGTTTAGTAGCAGAATAAAATGTAACAACTAGTATTTCTACAATCCTTTTCTCACTTGGCAATACTCCAAGTTGATAGAAGTATATTACATGGAACATCAAGTTCGAAACATTACAACCATCTTCCATAACAAAAATTGCAATAGGTGGGTCTTACAAGACACCAATTAACAGGTAGAACTTGATGCCGATGAGAACTTCAGCAATAATCAATGAGATACTAATTCAATAAATAATTTGGAGAACTTTAGCTACAACACAGACCGCTAGATTCTTTCGCAGATAACGCATCATATCTTCATAGTATTCACTTTCTTTGCATACTTTGCGGGCAAAACTAGTGTTCCATGGAAGTCTCTTCTTTATACAGTGGTCAATAATCCTGCACGAAATTAGCATGCATCAACATTAAAGAAAGTGATAGCCATTTTAAAAATCAGGGGGGCTTAGCTTATTAATGCTTGTATCTTTTTAGCATTCTATACCGTCATTTTCCAGTATTTAAATTGCTGCCAACTTTTTCAATGGTTAAGTGGGACAGGGAAATTGCCTCTTCAGGTCAAACTTCGTTTGAATACCAAATGCATTATCCTTCGGGGAATATATATATACAATAAATAAAATCTCATTGAAGAAAGAGATAATGAAGAATTCTTATTTGATGAAATTGAGTGAAATAAAATATGGAGTCTTCCCAAACCCAAGCCCTAGGACTACAAGAAATACTCCGATCAGCAATCAGCATTGATCATAGAGGAAACATAATTACAAAAGTAGTTAGATGAGAAACTCCAAGTTGAAGCAAGAAAGAAAACAAGCCCCAACCTATATGCATTATATATATATTTCATAAAGCCTACATTCAATTAAATGATATTTATAATATGATGCACTGGTCTTCTTCCTTGAGGCTAGATGATTGACATGAATTGTACTACTTGGACCAAATAATTTCCAAAATAAAGGTGAATAAACAAATGCGGAATGTTGACATATCTCTGTGTAATACCTTCAATTCAAAGGGGGTAGATCTCAATATTCTCAAGTCGCCATATAACATGATCTACAACTTTTCCACCTTTTATTTCTTCACATATTATTAAAGAACCGTTTATAAGAAATCAGAAGGTTTTATTAGAGGTTCTAGGTAACTTCACCAGCAAATATATCTTCCGCCACCCAACTCCAAGAAACTTTCCTCTGCCCATTGAACTTTGTAGAGTAATAATAATATGGTAAAGCAATGCTACAACTACAATAGTGGTTATTTTTTTCAATCAGACTTTATGCTTGGGAGTAGTCAATACAAGTAACCCAAGAAATGCACCCGATATCCTTGCTCAACATTTTTGTCCCCTAAAACCATTAAAGATGTGCTGAAGACAATTACGTGTAGAAATCCGTTCAAGGGAAAGAGGAAACCCCTCAGATCAATGCAACATAATCTCTTCTTTGCAAATCGTGGGTGAAAATAAACAGGATAATTCCAAAGAGGATGATGACTTTTGGGCAATGGTGACAGTCTTTACCTATAATTGGTGTTCGCTATGTAATCAGATTTGCAGTGACCCTTTTTTGTTACTTGTGCCAATTGTAGTGCTTTTATGCATGCTCCACTGCCGGTATCTTGTCTTCCCCTTTTGTGTTCTTACATTAGTAAGAAAACAAATTGTTTTGACCTAATTATTGAGGTGATATTTATTTCTGATTTAAACGTAGCTAAATAGCCCAGCAGTTATAGCAAGAGCGCTTTAGCGAATGATGCCTCTTTACATAAGTGCAACATAAATCAACGGTTTTTACTGATGAACTTCATACATTTTGCACTTGGACTCTACCCTTTCCAACGAAGTAGAAAATAACTATATTTCGTAGGATAAGAGAGAAATGCACAAATCAGAAGTGAACAATTCATCGGTTAACGAACAGATTGTGATATTTTGCACCTTTTGGTTTCGTGTCACAGAGGCCGTACCTAAATCTATTGAAAATTATGCTATCCGAAAAGTCAGAGTAAAACCAAAAGACGACCGACGGACGTTTCTAACCTTCTGTTCCATTCTTCTTTTGAGGACAACGTTGCTTGGAGCCGTTTCGGGAGACTCTCCCAAGGACATTCTTCCTTGATGGCTTTCAATAACAACTGTTCCTCCAAAGTTGCTGGAATGTGCTGCATTTTCCGGATAGAGTAATTCTAATCCCTGAATATAAATCTTGAGCTGTGAACTCGAAGAGCTGCAAAATAAATTCGATAAACCGAAGAACCAAGTCAGTTCGTGTTCAATTTTCGACCAAAAGGAAACGAAATTAATATTATAAGCATCCGAGTATCAGTCAACTGCAAAAAAGCTCTGCGTGCAGCAGCTTCTAGGTTGCTTAAATCAGACCGTGATGGAACAAAGAGGAGTGATTCCAACCTTTGATCGGCAACTGGTGCACGTCTACAAGATTCCGATCAGGCAAGCCGGTTTAGTAGATCGCCAGTGCCAGTACCAAGCATGCTCCACACGATCAGATTGAACATGAGACAGTTGAAAGTATATTTTCCGGATCTTCGTTTCTCAGTAGGTGAACGAGCTCAGAGTATGAAATTCGGATTGAGCTTAAGAGTTGAATCTTTCAATTCCGATGCGCTTGACAGCTTGCGCTGATGCCCGACGATCGTTTGTCATTCAGATCGTTTTCCGGATTTTGATGTTTTTTTTACCCGAAATATCTTCGACATCTTCAATTCTTTGGAATATGGATCGGTTATGGGACATAATATAATTAGGTTGTTCAATAGCCATTAAATCATTTTAAACAAATAAATAAAATAACGAATTATAAAATTTAATTCCATTTTTTTCCCTTTTTAAATGAATTCCTTTTTTTTCATTTTTTTAATTAATTCCAAACTTTTAAGTAGGGGTTTTTTTTTTTTAATGTTACTGTTTTTTAAACTTGTTTTTAAAATATTATCAAATCATAACTTATTCAAAATAGGGCTCATGTGGAGATAGTCTGGTTGAATGTGGCATGGTATATCGTAGCAGAGACAACATGCAGCCACGTTGCTTCAAAAAAAATTACATATATCATCTATTTAAACTTGACTTCTACAATTTTTAAATAATTTACCCACTTTAGTAAGGTGGTTATATTCTCACCGATTATGGAGGCGTAAATTTCAAAATGTGGGATAATTTGTTTAAAACTTTTAGGATTCATCTCTTAAAACGACATAGCCACATGTAATCTATTGAGAGACGACTCGAAGTAAATTTATACTTCAAATTATTTTTAAAATAAGTTTAAAAATTTAATAATATTAAACAACATAATTTTATTTTTTAGTACAACTTTAAATAAGCGTATACTGTATAATAATATATTTAGATTTAGATATTTAAAAATTTAATCAGGTAACTAGTATCTTTTTTTTGTTTAAATATTTTTTACTTTTGTTTATGATGGTATTTGTACTTTAAAGTGCTTATTTTGATTTTTGTATTCTCAATTTTTATTTGTTTTAATCATCATGGTAATATCTGAAGGTAACGTAGCTATGTGTCGTTTCTCGAATAGACAATGTACAATTCAAAATGAATTATATCATCTCTCATGGTATACAATTTTATGAAGCATTATAGATCAATTTAAATATTTGATGGTATTTTAAAAATAAGTTTAAACAGTATTAATACTAAACCCACAAAAATCATGTATTTTTTTCCTTTTGAAAACAAATCATGTTTTTTTTTGTACAACTTTAAAGGGTGCATAATGTATATTACTATATTTAGACTTTAGATATTTAAAAAATGTAATTAAGTAATTTATATATTTTTATTTATATGTTTAAATACTTAGTTTGTAGTTTTGATTTTCGTTGGTCATGGTCTATACTTTGAAGTATTAATCTGATCTGTGTACTTTCAACTTTTATTCKGTATAGTCGTTGTACTTTCAAAATGTTCGTTATAATAATCTCTTAAAGCAACGTAGCTACATGTCGCCTCCCAAATAGACGATATACGATGTCAAAATAGACTAGGTTGTCTATAATTGCAGAAGAATTTATAAAGTAATATAGATAATTTTATATTTGACAATATGTTCAAATTAGGTTAAGAAAATAGTAATATTAAACAAACAAAAACCTATTATTTTAGTACAACCTTTTTGTTAAGTACATTTTTAGTACAACTTTAAACATGATGTAGAAGAGAAAAAAATTATCATTAAAAAGAGGGGAGTTAAAATTACGAGGATAATTTTTATTTTAAATACGTGAATTGTACCACCGACGAGTAGTGACGTAGTGAAGTTGTGGTGTAGTGGAATTACTTCATTTCCAATTTATCCTGTTAGGTTTATAAGGTGAGATTGCATAGGTTTATAAGGTGAGATTGCATGTGAAATAAAAACCAAATTATAAGTACAATGCTCAAAGCGAACAATATCCGTAGAGCGGCTTCCGGAGTAGTTTAAAATTTCCCCCAACTAGGTCTTATTCGCACCGTAAAACCAACCATATAAATAGGCATGCGATGTTATAGCTCAATGCAAAGGTTGCCAATTGATACACGTTTTACCCGCCTTTTATCGCCCTCTGCGTAAGCTCATCTTTCACAGAGTCAGCAATCTACAGCCCATAGTTATCGACGGAGTTCTCTTTCATCCGAATTCCATTTATTTCTCTCGTTTTCTCTTAAATGCAGTACTAATCGGAGACTTCTCCAGCAACTGGGAAAATTGGGAAGTTGAAATATTGGTTTCATGGCGCTTCGTTTCGAGGTATAATTTCGTTTTTGTATAACTTCTGTGTGTGTTCGTCTGTTTAGGAATAATGCACATGCATATATATTTCCCAGGAAAAGTTACTGGATCCATGGTTGAATAATACTTTACAGATGATTCCGTGCTAGCATAAAGTCTTGATTTTTTCGTCCCCTGCTTGTTCATTTAGATTTTGGGAAGATTTAATCGAGCTCGTGCTGCTCAACTCACTCTCCCCCACTTCATATGTCAAACACCTCTGTTTATGCCAGTGGGAACCCAAGGTATATTTTCGAAGCCAATCCAGCATGCATATGCATCCCTCGTGGAAGATATATAAATTGTAGTTCGTATCACTTGTCCAATTGCATGCAGTAGTGTTTGAAATTGAGTTTACCTGATTATAGGGACAATTAAAGGGTTAACTAATCAGCAACTTGAGGAGATTGGTTGCCAAATTATACTTGGAAATACATATCATTTAGCGCTTCGTCCTACTTCCGAGCTAATTGATGAGCTAGGAGGTCTCCACAAGTTTATGAACTGGCCCAGAGCAATGCTTACTGATTCTGGCGGGTTTCAGATGGTCGTTTATCTACTTTTGATTCCTCTTCACCATTTCTGATTCGTATATTTGCAGGCAGACATACATACATACATACATATATATATATATATACATATTTGTCATTCTTGCTTCTTTATGGTAGTTCAGAAGGATTGAGAACTTCAGTCCCTTGCAAACTCATTCACATAATATATGTTACTTAGACAGTGTTGTATTAGTATAATTACTCATCTCACGTGCTGATGAATCAATAACTTGTATTACACCTGGTGAGGGCAATTAGATAAAAAAATTGATTTGACACACAGATCTATAGTTCATTGTAGATGAAGATAACATGGAAAGGAAAAACCTGTGGTCTTTAAGTCTTTAGATATTTTCTGCAACAGATAAAGAAGATGAGGCTGGATCATCTCCTCTTGGAATCTTTTGGGGATATTTGGATAAAAGGAGAAGCAAATATTTTGTGGAATTGTGCTGTGTCCCTACGGCTGATTTGGAGGGAGATACACAATAGGATTTTTGAAAACAAGAGTGTTCCGATGAATTATTTTTTGTAATAGTGTACAACATGGTGCTCTAACTATAAGAATTAATGATTTTTTTTTTGTTGGTAATTACAACCATGTGATAATCATTAATGACTGGAAGATTCTTATTTCTTATTTTTCGGGAGGGGGTTCTCTCTACCCTTTGCCCCTAGGTTGTTTTCCCGTTTTTTTTGTCTATAATACCACTGTTCCGTTTCTTATAAAAAAAGGAAGTTAAGGGAGAGGTAGGCAACTTGCTGCAACAGATAAGTTTCGAGATGCTGGATACTTGACCTTAGAGCCTGTAGCTGATGTTGAAGTAGGCTGTCTGAAATTTAGTGCTCCGACTGAAATAAGGAACCTTTAAGTTCTTAAAGTACAGGGTCTGACTGATATGGGGACTAGTACAGGCTACATTCATCTGAATATCTATTTATAAAATACCAACTCAAATTTCATTTACTTCACTCTTCTCTTTGAACTTCCTATTGTCATTATAATTCCTTCATATCATTTCTATTAGTTTTCTTGATATTATCAACGTAATGAAGGTTATATTCCATTTAATATTCGCTAGGTATCATTGTTGCACTTAGCTGATATCACCGAAAAAGGTGTAACATTTCAGGTACTTTCTCAATGTTTATTTCAGAAGTTAACTATTGTTTAGGCATATGAAGACTTTTAGCTGACAGTAGTATTTAGCATTATCTTCTGGTGAAGAATTTTGTTGATTTGTACAGACGAATACCTTAATTCTCTAAATCTTCTAAAACAAAAAGTAACTAATGCAAATTTTCTTTCTTCAGTCTCCGGTTGACGGGAAACCAATGCTTTTGACTCCTGAGGAATCAATTCAAATTCAAGTAGGTTAATATATGCTTGCTTGATATTAACACTGTCAATATTGTTATTTTTACTTTCAGAAGTTGTTTCTATCTGTACTGGTTGGTTTTCTTCTTCAATCCTCTATAGTCTCTATGCCCAAATGATATTGTAAATTGTCAATAGAATACAGATATAGGTTCAAATCTTGGTGACCGTCCACCAAGTATATAAAATAATAAAATATCCAATCAATGCTTCATTTTTTTCCCTTGGGTTACTGCATTTTAATGCTTCATTTACCCCCCTAAATTTCTCACAGAACAGAATAGGAGCAGATATTATAATGGCTCTTGATGACGTAGTGAGAACAACCATTACAGGTCCAAGAATTGAGGAGGCCATGTACCGTACGCTTCGATGGATAGACAGATGTATAGCAGGTAAAATTTTCAAGCACTTGCATAAATATGGATTATAAAAAATAACTCATATGAATAGAGACCACAAAGATTTATTCATCTGAGTTAAACTACTTTTATATTCTAAGTTGATGTGATTTGTTAGGTTTTGATTAAAAACGGAGCATTCTTCACTCACCATGTTCAAATGTTGCTTTTTCCCGTCCTAGCTCCCATCTTTATAATTTAAGATTCTCATTATTTCTTTGTTCACTCACAACATTTCATGCTGTATGGTCCATGTTCTATAAATAAATTTAGACCAACCGAGTATGTCACCTTAATTCAATTTACTTCAATATATGTATATATATTTTTTGATATCCGTGAGTGTCCGGGCCAGCTTGCGCGCACCTCGACTAATCTCACGAGACAACCGCCTGACCCTACTACATTTGGTTGCCAAGGAAACACATAGGAAATTAATTCCTAGGTAGGTGGCCATCATGGGTTTGAACTAATTCCCTTTAAATCCTTTTTGATTTACCTTGGTTCTGTCCCTACTACATTTGGTTGCCAAGGAAACACATAGGAAATTAATTCCTAGGTAGGTGGCCATCATGGGTTTGAACTAATTCCCTTTAAATCCTTTTTGATTTACCTTGGTTCTGTCCCTACTACATTTGGTTGCCAAGGAAACACATAGGAAATTAATTCCTAGGTAGGTGGCCATCATGGGTTTGAACTAATTCCCTTTAAATCCTTTTTGATTTACCTTGGTTCCTTTGGACCAATGAGACAACCCATGATGGTTCCATTTACTTCAATATTTAAGGATTTATTTTCTGAGATACTTCTTGTATTCAGCACATAAGAGACCTGACGAGCAGAATTTATTTGGCATTGTGCAAGGCGGTTTAGATCCAGTCCTAAGGTATAACTTCAAACAGTTTTCATCATTTCACTGTCCCTCAGTGAGTTGAAGGATCTGGTCCTTCTTTCTCCATTCCCACAACTGTCGCTTATATTATCTGATTGTTTATTCTAATGCCAGGGACATATGCGTCCGAGGCTTGGTTGACCGGAATTTACCAGGGCAAGTTTACACTACTTCAAGTGGATGATATTATTTAATCTTATTTTGGACATTATAGGATGCATAAAACCTAAGTAGCTATTGAAGGTGGTATTAACTGTGGGCTTTTAATTTTCTTGAGATTTTTTAGTAGGAAACAGAACTTTATTTGAAGATAACAAAATGCAATGGGATAGGTGGAGGGCATCTCAAATGAGAACAAAAAAGAATCTCCCGTACTATACAAATAGAAACTTCCTTAGGAAGCATGACACTGGTTATAATTGGCCGATGGGGTTTTGATCTTCCCCTTTCATCTTTCTTTGCTTCTTTGTTTAATTACTGGGAAAACCTCTTCTGTTTCATTCACGTGCAAAGAAATGTATTCTTGTGAGGTACACTTAAATTCTCCTCATTGATCATTAGTGTTTAAGATCATTAGCTGATGCTCTCATGAACGTTGTTAGTCTGTTTTCTTTAATGGCGTTGAATGGTTGAGGTACTGAAACTGCCTGTTTGTTTCAACAGCTATGCAATTGGTGGTCTGGCAGGTGGAGAAGATAAAGATTCATTTTGGCGTGTTGTTGCCCAGTGCACTGCTTCACTGCCTGAGGACAAACCTAGATATGTTATGGTATAGTTTTTATACTTCTATAATTCTTCATGTTACCACAACTTTATTTGACTTATTTTAATCTTGTCAGGGTGTTGGTTATCCACTGGACATTGTAGTATGTAGTGCTTTAGGTGCCGACATGTATGACTGTGTTTATCCAACCCGTACTGCTCGCTTTGGCACAGCGCTTGTTCCTGAGGTGAGTGCATCACTGAGCTTTTGAACGAGTAATATTTTCCTTTTTTGGGTGGGGTCGCTTACCTTCTTCTTCTTTATATTTTAATTTATTTTTTCCATTTTTCCTTTTTTTAATCATTAATGTGTCCCCAACGTGTCCATGTCCTACATTTTTAGAAACTGGTGTCCTCGCCGTATCTGTGTCCATACTGCTTAGTGTGCTGGTTACTAATACCTCCAGTATTATAAATTATAGAACTATTATCATATTGAAGGAGGACCGTATCTTTGATTCTATGCATGCTGTTAGGTATGATTTTGTGCATATTTAGGTGTATTTTTGTACTCTTTCATTGTCTTTAACATTATTTATTATTTGACTTGCAAGCTGCCGAGATTGGGGAAATGTAGGATAGTCTATGTATATATATATATATATATATATATATATTATTCTTTCAGTTACAGTTTTGCCTAATTAGTCACCCTTTGAAACATAATCTGTTTGTGATATTCACTGCAGGGAGTTTTAAAACTAAAACACAAAGCGATGGCTGATGATACCCGTCCTGTTGATCCTACATGTGATTGCATGGTATACTTTTCTTAGTAGTTAGTTATTTTCAGTTTAAGGAGACAGTATGCATCTGCTTCATCATTTACTATCTCAGGTCTGCAGGAACTATACTAGGGCCTACATCCACTGTCTTGTTACAAAAGATGCTATGGGTTCTCAGCTACTCTCATATCACAATTTGTATTACATGATGAAGGTCCGGGGCACTATCTTGCCTACATATTTCCTATTTTTTGTTTCTTTTATAGAACTAACTGTAGAAGTGCTGAAAATTCACAGCTTAGCAGAGATCTCCATTCTTCAATAGTTCAGGGGCAATTTCCAGAGTAAGTTCTCCATTTTGTACTATCAAGGCCTAAGTGTATTTTACCTTCCAAACTATGCTCTACAAGTTTGTAAATTTCAATGTCCCAGTTATTATTTATTTCTCCACATATCGATTCAAATTATATTTGTTATCCTTCAGCTAGAAAATGTAAATTCATTTCAAAGATTACACCAGTGAAAAGTGTGACACTATTATTCAATTTTACCTTTTTAAACCACAAAATTTTCACAAAGGTTTTTTAATAAACCACAAAAAAGTCATCACACGGGATGCGATTTGTAGTTGCTTCTAATAGTGGCCTGTTAGCCTAACATGCTTTTAAACTTTTTGCAGGTTCGTTCGCAAGTTTTTGCAGAGAATGGTATTGGTTCTTGGGAAGACTCATCTCTCTCTCTCTCTCTCTCTCTCACAAATCTTACATAAGTGCCTAGCTCAGAACCTGCTTCAGTAGCTTGATAATTTCAAAGATAAGACCTCAGAGATTTCTGTGGGTCAAATAGGCGGCAATGATCACCCCCCTATACACACACCAAAAAGAAAAGAAAAGAAAAAGAAAAGGAGAGAGAGAGAGAAAGAAAAGAAAGACAGTAGCTGTTCTTTCAATTGACTGAATTTACGTCAATATGGAACCTAATATAATAGCCTCTTTATTTTCTTATAGTTCCCTCATGGTGATGTGCCACAATGGGTCTGCAATGCCATGGAGGTTGCCGGTATCGACATCTCCTCCTGCTGCGCTCCTTCATCGTCATCATTGGATTAAAACCGAACCATCAACGAGGAAACTAGTCAGGTTGGCTTTTATCAGGTTTTTACTTCAAAGAGGTTACCACTAAATCATAGAATCAAATCTTTTTGCACAAGATCACCAAAATGCAGCATAAATTTTGTAGCCTGCATATGCTGCTTCATTAGCAAATACCACATTTTGATGATGCCTTCTATTTTTGTTTCACACACGAATTACTGTAAACTTTTGCCATACAGATACAGTGGCAGGCCTGTAGTTATCAATCCACATTTACTTAATTTAACTTGTCTAATCTCTCTATCATTAATGCTTGATCTGTTAATTTATCTTTGATGGGATTTGGTCATGACTTTCATTTAGTTGTGGGATTTATTAGTCACAGTCACAGATAATTGCGGCTTACTTGCTATTAGCATATGTGTCAAGACTGTGTATTGATCCAATCCCTCAACTTTATGATAAGACTAATCCCTAAACTCACGCGCATCCATATGAATCAAGTCTCTAAAAGAAGGATTCTTGAAAAGAAAGTGGATTTTGTAGAATTCCTGTGCAGCCTTTGATCTTTCATTCTCGATGGCACTTGAAAAAAAAAATTCAATTGCTCCCTCTTATATACTATTTTAGCTAGCTGTTTGCTCTTGCTTCTTCTTCCATTTTTTTTAATAAAAAATTTATGTGGCGTGTTGTTTTGACTCAACAATTTTAGTTGATCAGCTTTTGTAGGAGTTTTAATTGACTTGTGTGTAGGTAAGTATAATACTGTCATTTTTTTAATTACTACTAGATAATTACATTTTTTAAAATATAGCATCATATATGTAATGCTTGTTGGACAAGTTTGACTGTAGTCAGATTGAATGCACGCTCATTTTAACATAGAGACAGTATCTTTGGGGAAAAAAAATCTTCTATGAATTTTTGTTAAGAACTTTAATGGGTTGACTTCATTTTTTGTTTTTGTGAGTACAACAACACGTTAGAGTGAAGGATTAAGAATATATGCTTTAACTAATTGAGTTATTTTAGGATAAGATATATGTTATCGTCTCAGAGGTAGATCGTAAATATTTTCATCAAATTGATCGTGATTATATGTGTAATAACTTCAGAATTCAGAATTAGTTGATCCGGCAACAATATGAATTTTACTTTACTAAATTCAAAGAAGAAATAGGTTGGAACATTACTTTACTATAAATAAACAGGGTACAGGTTACAAAAACGAAAGATTCAATTCCAGAAACTGCAGTTGTGTCAAACTAAAAGATAATTAGAAAACAATTGTGTTGGCAGAGTATAAAAGGGAAAAGGGGAAAGCAGTGTAGAACCCAAGTCGCAAAACCAGCAAGCCAAAAACTGGTCCTTCATCAGAACCCTCCCCAAAAAAGTGAGTTATAAAGCAGGGGCCGATGCTTTTTTAGTCCTTTTTAAGAGAATAAGTCTGATTATATAAAACAACAAAAACCAAAAAGCCTTCCAATACCATTTCAATAAATAAATAAAACAATTTATTATTATTATTATTTTCACATTGATCCATTATGATTAGACAATAATTAAAGATATTTTCATGTCACTTCAAAAAGGAAAAAAAAAAAAAAAACTCCACCATAGTTTCTTGTCAGCCAAATGCTTGGCTCTGTCTCATGAAATTCAAGAAATGAAAACTGAGAAAGACAGAAGCAGCATCATTTTGGTTGCAGGAGCGAGGAAAAAATTAGAGAGAGAACTTTAAAATTATAAGTTTTTTTGGTTCTCTTTTAAATACACTTTTTTGAAATCTTTGCCCCAATAAAAATCCCACCATTTTGCTCTGTTTGGCCATCTTATTCCTTTGCAGTTGTGATGAAGAGATTTGGCCATTCAGAATCTCTGGATTCTTTCATCTCCATTTTCTCTCCAAAGGGTAAGTAATCCTCAAAACCAAACACCCAAAAGAAAAAGGAAAAAAAAAACTCTCTTTTTTCTGTTTTTTTTTTGTTTTTGTTTTCTGAGTCTCTGTTTTTGGTTTTGTTTTCAGAGCAACCGAGCTCCACCACCGCCGGAGGCTACAGCAAGGAGTTTCAGGCAATGTTAGACAGTTTGGAGGAAGAAGAGAACAGCGAGGACGGCGGCGGCGGCGGTCCGGCGCCGGAGAGAAAACGGCGGCTGAGGCTGGATCAAGTGAAGGCCTTGGAGAGGCATTTCGAAGTGGAAAACAAGCTGGAACCTGACAGAAAACTGAAGATTGCAGCAGAATTAGAGCTGGAGCCACGGCAAGTGACAATTTGGTTCCAAAATCGGCGAGCCCGTTGGAAAACCAAGCAATTAGAGAGAGATTATGGAGTTCTTAAAGTCAATTACGATGCCCTTAAACTCGATTACGATGTTCTTGAGAAACAGAACACTTCTCTTGCTTCGAAGGTACTCAAAATCGGCTCCATTTTTTGATTTCCCGAATTGGGTTTGCATTTTTATGCTCCAATTTTAAATTATAATGTTGGAATTTGTTGGCAGCTGAGAGAGTTGCGGGAAAAAGTAAGCAGAGAGAGCGAAGAGATGAAAATTCAAAGAGAATTCACCGCCATTGATAACTGTTCTGCAACTTCGATGATGAATTGCTTTGAAATTTCAAATCAGAGAGAGTTTATGAAGGCGACGAATGAGGAGCAGAGTTTGTTTAATGCAGAGGAGACTTGCAATTTCTGTTCTGTGGATCAAGCTCCATCTCTCCACTGGTAAACCCATTTGATTCGATGCCTCCTCCATCTTTAACAATTATCCTTCATCTTCTTTTTTCTTCTTCTTTGTTGTTTAAAAAAGATTTCTTGGGATGCCAATATAATTCATGTTGGTTAAGAATAGGGGAACAGTGGAGGAGCAAAGAAGAAGGAGCCTCGAAATAACGATTTAGTCCCGGGCCAAATCGGTGAAATTTGAGACACGCTAAAGTTTGGAGACTAAATTATTATTCAAATTTAGAAACTAAATTATTACTTTTAGAACCGGTTAAGATGTTAATTTTTTTTTTCTAAGTTAAAAATATATTTGATCCATAAAATAAATTTTTTTAGTCCTTTATGCTTTTAAATCTTTTCGCGATTTTAGTATATGTAGTTTAAAGGTTGTCTCCTTAAAATTTCATGACCACCCATTTCAGGAATTAGTAATTCTTATGTGTTTACTGACACCAAATATTGTAAGATTGGTGATTATCCGTGAAATTAGTCGAGGTACACATAAGCTCCTCTGGATAATCACGGATATCAAGAAAAAAAGTTGTCTCCTTAAGTTTATTATAACCAACTTGAGGCTAAATATGTTTTCAAATTAGATTAGATTGAATTGTTATAACCTAAAGATCAATACTTGCACTTGTCAAGACTCTCACGTACTTAAGAGTCAGAAAACTAAATTGCTACAAAATTTAATCTAAAGACAAGAGTGTGTTTGAGAATGATGTTATTGTCAAAATCATTTCCTTTTCTATTTATCGTGTTTGACAAAAATTGATTATACTTAAATCTCTTTTTGTAAAATCACTAGTTTTACTATCACTCAGAAACACATCCTAAATTGTTGTTTCAATGAAAAGAACACATCTCTATTAATAGGAGACATATCGACATATTATAAAAAATAAACTAGGACAATATTATTGCAGAGAGTGATAGGCGACAATGGCTACACAAAGTCAGGCTTGTGAAAGCAATGGGACAAACTTTAGGGTTGTGAGTGAGTTGTAGAGCAAAACAAAGGCAAAAAGAGAAAAAAAAGAAAAAGAAAAGGAAAGGGAAAGAAAGTGGGTAATGGGAAATGAAGATGAAAACACAGATTTCCTTTTACCGGAAATGAAACTGCCAACTGGGATTCATTCTTGTTTGTTCTTCGTTTTCCATGCATCTCCCAATCAAATTATTAAATTAAATTAAAGCAATAAAAAAAGTCACCGACGTTGGATTGAAGTATTTTTTAGACTCACATCAATTGTTCGTGTGTAAGTTTCTAAAATAACAAATACAACTCAATCAAATCCAATCATTTGGCTGGTTCGTTTTAGTCTTTTAACTTTTTGTTTAGTATTTGTAGCAATTTAATTTACCAACTATACATTCATGAAAGGAGTGACCACGTTATCGAACAGACTCCAATCGGATCGGTAGAAAGCAAAGTCGAACCAATACCACAACCGATCAAATCAAAACCAAAGTTAAACAATTTTAAAAAAAAAGTAAAAAGAAAAGAGGGCACTTTTGGAGGTACAAAATCTCCTTAAAAGTTTAGGACCACAGCATTGTTAACCAAAAAAAGGAAAAAAAAAGGGTACCCACTAGTATCCATTCCACATGCACTATCTCTCCCAACAAATTAATTTCATAATCAAATAACGCCTAATTTTATTTTATATTGGTTTTTTTTATTTATGATTTGTGCTTACTTTCAATCTAGTTCTATATTTTAAAATTTTCCATTTGTTATATTCATATAAATACATGACATGCTTTTTTTCTTTATCCATATTTAATCACCTGGTGTTTGTTTTATTTAACTTGCTACCAAGTACCTCTAAAATGATATTATATTATTCACTTGGGACATAACCTTCGTGAGTTTGCTTTTGGTTTCACAAAAAATGCATCATAACAATAGAGATAATTATCTACGAGAGTCTATTTTTATACAGCACGAACACTTGCTACATAGACCACATTGTGGGAACATTTGGTATCGTTTATCACCCCTTCAATCACCTCCGCTCGAACAAAGTTACACCATTCTTCCTATCAGTGTACCCGATTATGATTGACTTCCTATCAATCTACCCCAACCTAATTATTCTTGTTAGACCAATTGTTAAGGACAACGGTACCCTAAGTATCTCTACGATAATATGATATTTGTCCACTTTTGGTATATAACCCTCATGATTTGTTTTTTACTTCACTCAAAAGACCTCACACTAATGAAGATTATTATCCTATCTATATACCATAGTTACTATTTTCCATAACAAATATAAAACTTGATTTGCACACTTTGCAATCCCAACATGTTACAACTTAGAGTCTAAGTTGATTTAAACTAAAAAAGTAGATAGATTTTTAGGTGGATAAAAAATAGTTCGAGACGAACTTGTGAAGTTTAACCCAATCATAGAGATTATATTGAAAATTTTAAAATTATACAAATAATATTTAAATTAGGTCGAAACTATAGAGGATAAATTAGAACCAAATCCAAATATAGAGATGCAATTTTTGATTTAAAAAAAATATACCCAAAATCTGCTTAAGTCCTATGGTGCGACTTGTGAGGTCGGTGCGAGCTGTACTCCCCAAGTTGGTGTGAAATCCGAGCTTAGATAGATTTTCGTACTTGGATTGATGGATGGTGGTTTATTTATAGCAGGTAGCTATCTCTCCAGTCAAGGTATTTCCTTGTTCGGATGGGTGACAGGTCAAGGAACATCGGTCCAAATGGGTGTCCTTGGACCCTTTCCTATCCCAAGACGGGGCACTTGAGGTGCTCTCGTGTACGTCTAAGTATTGGACTCCGACCTGTTAGATCGACACTTGGCTTTCTCCCAACAGGTTGGCCTCGGGAGTTGCCTTCCAACAATGCCATTAATGATTAAACTGAAATTATAAAGGTTGAAAACTACACGTCATCTTGTAGTTTAGTTTTTGAAATTTTAGCCCCAAAAAAATGAATATTTTATTGGGGGGAAAATGCGAAATGCTAAAGTCGAACCGACACAGACGAGTCGCTTTCGACGGCTTTCCACTTTTATTGAACTTTAGATGGACCAAAACAAATGCAGCGCCTTCTGTGAAATTCCCATGCACTCCCCATCTGGGCCCCACAACCCATCTCATTTGACCGTATTCGACCCGACCCGACCCGACATTTGCGCCTAGGCCCAAACTACAGGCCCAGCATTTGGGCTTTACGCGGCATTTATTTTGTAGATCCAATAAGAGGGGATCCGTCCGTCGAACTCAAAACCCCGCCGCGCCGCTGTGGATTTCTAACATTGTTCTTGAATTCTTGAGCGTGGGGCGACTAATCAGCGGGGGAAATGGCGTTGGGATTGATATTGGGACTCGGAAGAGCGATGCGGAGGAAGCGTACGTCTTCTCTGGACATTCTTTCGTCGAAACGAGCTCCACGGGATTATTACAAGGGCAAGAACTGCAAGCCTACTGGTTTTCATACGCGCAAAGGTCTGGATTGGTTTCGTCTTGCACAGATTCTAATCTAATTTTAGGTTTTATGATTATGTATTTTCACCGGATCAAGGAAAATGTTGGATGATTTTTCCCAGAATGCGTGTTAAGTATAATGCTTAGTTGATTGCTTTGTCGAAAGTCAATTATATTTTGGTGCCACTGTCATTGAGCGTGAGGAATTTGAAGGAGTTAGTGTCTCTAAGATTCAATGTAATTAGGTGATGATTAGTGAACGAGTTCAGAAGCTAAAAAATGCTTCTAGGAATGGGATGTGATTGATTTTTAGTCTTTGTATGTTTCCTGAACCATTTTCTAACTGTTCCTGACTTCAGTCGAGAATAGGAAACGAAATGAAATATCAGACTGCAAATTGCCGTTTATAACTGTAATTATTGTGTGAGGTTGCTTAAAATGTAAAAAATTTCTTTCAGGTGGATACGTAGTGGTGCCAGAAAAACTGCCTAACTATATCGTTCCTGATTTGACTGATTTCAAGGTATTTTTCCTCATCCGTTTTTCATTGTTATACTTAGAACTGATCTCTCCCCTCATGACACCTGATTTCATCAAAGTTCTCTGAATATGATTCCAGAATCGATTTTGGCTTTGTGTGCTACCTATAGTTCTTGTGGTGGTTTTGGGTCTCCCTTTAAAGTCTTATTAGGTTAAGATGGTTTTCTGAATTCTGAATTACATTCTTTCCTTAATTCATTTTGATCCATTATTATGTGGTGTGCTCCATGTGTGATTTTAGTTCAGAGAGCTTTTATGCAGTTTCCTAATGATGCTTTGAGTTAAATGCTTGTGGGGAAAGCAGAGCTAGGGCACTTTTGTCTGTGCTAAGGAAATTTGTTCTTGTCTGGTGATAGAGCAACTAACTGGCATATTGATACCTTTGAGACTTTGCTTCTCTTGTAAGAGTTATGTTGTAATTCTTTATAACAAGATGTTGTTCATCATTTTTAAAAAGTTTAGCAAATTCTTTTGTAGCTACTCTCTTTTCTCCATCCTTCAGAATTGGAAGGCCTTCATGATATAGTTTCCTTGGGAAGGGATTCCTCTACCTTTCCCTTAGGTTGTTCTTTCTTGTGATTAATACATATCTCTCTTGTTTCTTATTAAAAAAAAAAGCATTTTTAAAAAGTCAAGATCGACTGTTCCCAACGCCTCACAATTTCAATTTCATGCTGAATTTTGGTCGCCAACTGGCATTAATGTATTTATATGTTTGCTTACTTTTGGAAGATCAACCTGCAAAAGTTTGTCATTGACTGAAAATATTTCATTATAGGGTGGCCCCTAATTATCAGTAAAAAAAACCAAAACGCCCTCCTGATCCAACTATTCTTCCCCAATATATGTTCTTCTGTCTCCTACTTAGTATGGTCTTCTCTTTTGTCGTATCGAATGGGGCTGGGGGAGATGCAACTTGAAATTATTCCTTATCTGTATTCTTTCCCTGAGATTTCTTGCAGTTCACCATGTATGATTCTTTGGTTGGATGGATCGATTGGAGCTTTCTTGAGCTACAATATTCTCTGCTGTTGAGAACAACGGAACTTGGTTAAAATATTCTAATACTGTAGCCTGTATTGCTAGGATAAATTCGACAAGTTACCTTCTTTGTTCATCAACTAGTCTATCCTCTCTCCTTTGTTCTTTTAGTATGGTAACAAAAAGTTATTGTTTCATATTAGAAGAAAACACCACAAACTTCCGTTAGTGTCAAGTCATCCCCTTTTTATTGCACCATTGGCTGGCATAACTAAACACCATTCTCTTTAGCTATGGAAGTCAATTTTGAGGATGAAATCTGCTACTTAGGTCTGTAGATGATGATTGAAATCTGCGTAAGGATATGGTTTGTTCTATGTTTGCAGCTGAAGCCCTATGTATCTCAATGCCCAACAGAAGTAAAGACGAGCGAGGCCAGTGAATCAGCTAAATCATAAACGAAGAGGTATGTGGTCTTTTCATTCAGTAGCAATTGGCTTCATGTTGATCGTAGACGATTAGGTCGGCATCGACAGGGGTAGTCTTAGAGGTTTTGTACACTCGAGCTGATTCGGGGGAATGATGTATAAAACCCCTGCCCCATATGAATAGAAGAAGCAGGCTTCTCATTCTTCAATTTTTGCTTTTGCTTTGTTTTTTTCCTTCTAAAATGCAGTTTATATGTCAAGAGAGAACCGCAAGTGCATAATTTTTCTCAGGGATGTAATCCCGTGATAGATAGACTGGTAATTGCAGACCAATCTTAGCCCCTTTTTGTGGACTTTTTTCTTGTACAAGTAATTCTCAATATATGTTAAACGAAATTGCTTGTTATTATTTAATTTCTAATAACAAAATTTTTTATTAAATCAGAAATTAGTAAACCAAAGATATTATTTTATTAATATAAGAAACTTTAATGACGTTTTCAAATAGAAATTATTCCACTAAAGATTTGATTCAGCTTTCCTTTTGAGTTTATCACGTGGATTTGATTGAATGATTTTGAAGTCAAAGTTCTACTTCTGATCTCGCCTGTAAGTTGTAACTACGCCTACAGTATGTTTTTCTTATTTTCCTCTTTCCCAATTTATGGAAAATGTCTAATTATTATAAATTAAAAAAATGATGAAATTATAATTTTATTGTGGTTGTCTCTTAATTCGAGAGTCTGAACATATGGTATACGCACGCTTGTTATTATTTGTAAATTTCTTTTAAAAAATCCCTTCAATTTGAACATTGGGTAGTGGATAGGATATTTATTATCTTTCATGATTGCTGAACTCAAAATTAATAAAAAAAAAAAAAAGATTCTCGTAATTGAAAAGAATCAAAATTGTATCGATGGATAATACATCAATTGCTCTCTTTC
Organism: Momordica charantia; assembly: GCF_001995035.1. Next base: position 2,678,646 of record NW_019104488.1, read on the forward strand.
AAATAGAAGACTTAATCCTTCCATCCATATTTGTTGTGCTTCAAAAAAAATCTCTTAATAATATTTTTTTAAATGAAGTATATATTTAAAAGATTTTAAATTTTAATATAGAAAATTTACTCATCCACCAATGTCTTATTTGATGTATTTTAAATTAATTTTTGTTAATAATTTTATTAAGTATAATATAATTTGATTTGGATATGTTATTTTTAAAAATTGTATATAGAATAAATAATTTAATAACTAAATGTATAAATGAGATATAATTTTGTAATGTTGTACTAAAAAAAGATATAATTTTGTAAACTATGGTTGTGCATATGAAAGTATGAGTAGTTTTATATGATTCAATGTACAAAAGAGAAATTACAAAATATATTTAAAACGATTATTTAAACACATATTTTGTATCTATATTCAATCATTATTAAGATGTATTTATAAGTCAATTTTAACTAATTCAACTAATTAAGTCATCTATTTTCTACTAAAAGATCGTGATTCAGTAATTTTTTCTATACTTGTTGTATAAACAACCTCGTGACTCCTTGTATGTAACCACAATCACCGGAGAGAGAAAAGAAAAGTATAATATTTGGTTCACGTTTTATAGAAGGGGAAACAAAGTCCTATTTTTCCAAAACCGAGAGATGGTGTTTGTTTGACTTTGACTTTATTGCTCCAAAATTGTTACAATATCTCAGAGGCCTCTTGTCCTGACGATGCATATCACTGTCGGCTCTTTATTCACGTCCACAGCATGCAAACGTGGACACTCTTTTTTTTTTTTTTTTTGCTTTAATAAATCAAAAAGAAAACATTCTTATTTGTTTTCCCTAAAGATTAAGTATATTGCCACGGAAAAAAAAGACATCTTATTCATATAATTAACCTCAAGACATTCATGAATAAGACTGCAACAAACATTAACAAGAAAATGAACGACATAACTAAAATATACAAGCAAAAGGAACATTATATACCTTATAAACGAGATAAAGCAATAATAACTCATTTATGAGAATAAATCTATTATATAAATGGTTGGGAGCTAGAATAAACACTGCCCTGCCAAGTCGTAACACGAACATAGACATCGCTCTGAACAATATGAAAATTAATTGAGACTAGATGATAAATATTCTTCTGCATCGTGAAATTATGTTTTCTTCCAATAAACTCTTTTTTTTAAGTACAACAAGTAGAGTAAGAGAATTTGAATTAATGACCCTCTTGATCAGAAAGAGGTACCAATTACTGCTGAGCTAAGTTTCATGTTATTCATAAACCTTCTTATTTATACACATTACAACACCATTTACATAATTGTTTTTAAAATCATRTCAATTTATCACTTATTTTTTAATTTGAATTATCTATCCAACAAAACGCTCATTTATTTTGAAATCTAATCCACAACACGTTGCTTTGACTCTTTGCCACTAAGGAATAATTCGTTTTCCTTACTTTGTTTATACTCTAAAAATCTAAATTTATGTCATATGTGTCAAGTTGAATAATGCATATTTTAGTACTGTATTGAAATTTTCTGACTTGTGAAATAATATTAAAGTAATCTGCCTTATTGAATAGTCTACTAGATCTTAAAACTAAAAACTTTATCATTAAGCTAAAATAAAAAGTAGTATATATATATATTTTAAACTTTATTCTTAGAAACAAAAGTGGCTTCCTTTTTCTTTTATTCTTCTTCAAGGAATGTTAGTGGAAAAGCTGATACAGTAACCCAATTATGACTTGCCCAAATTATAAAATGACTACATTAAATACTACGCTACAAAAATTAAAAAGGATACCAAGAATATAATAAATGCATTATTCCTCTTTCTTACCAAAATTCTCCACCACTTAGGTCGTTAGACTATTTTAGTTTTACTTTTCAACTTAAATATAGATCCCAATTAGAAAAATTAACATTTTCCAAAATTTATTTTTATAATATATATCTCACCTAAAATTAAAATWAAAAATCTGCCAAAAATAATCGTGAGTTTGATATCTAACCCTTCATGTTGTACTAAAAAAATTATTATTTTCTGAGCACAATCCGAATAATTAACCCCTCATTTTTAGTTATTTTTTCTTTTCTAAATTAGTATCCTTTATTCACAATTTATTTGATATATTTTTCATGTTAAACCATTTTTTTTCTCGATAAAAGTTGTTTTTCTAAGTTCAATTTTCAAAAAGCTAGTCCTAAAATATCAATAACATATTTTAGGTAAAAAGTTTAAATCCCACCTCATATTTTTAATTTTATATTTATAAAAAATATATATTGTTTTAGTTGAAAACCAAATCCTCTAGGACACAAAAATTTGAAAGATTCCAATTCAAAATTGCCTTTGGTCACAAGCAAGCAAAATCCAAATCCTTGATAAATATTATCAAAAGCAAAAACGACAGCGTTTTAGCGTAGCGCTTTGAATTTCCACGCCGCCTCGACAGAAAGAAAAAAGAAAAAAAATGTTTTTAGTCGTTTCGCAAATCGCAATCTTTTCCGTAGCGGCTGAAAGAATTCAAAAGCGGGCCCCACGAGTGGTTTAARCCAATAAAATGGGTCCATCTGTCCACGTCATACTTTTCCGCTTTTCAAAATTCCTCGCCTCACCGTCAAAGCGCTCTATTTCGTAGAAGATCCAAAGGAAGGCTCCTATGAACTCTCTCATGAAACTTCACTCCCTCTTTACCTAACCGCGTTCTTTAAATTTCAATTTTCCCCTCCAAAAATTTCTCCCAAAGCTCTGCCAATCCTCTCCAATGGCAAACCCGCACAAATCGAAGCTCAATTTCAAGCCCGACGACGACCGCCGCCGCTGCAAAAGGCATCCCAAACACCGCCAATCCCCCGGCGTCTGCTCCCTCTGTTTGATCGAGAAGCTCTCTCATCTCTCCGCCTCCGTATCGTCGCGTAAAACCTCCGATTCTCTCTCCTCTTCTTCCTCTTCCTCTTGTTACTCCTCTGCTTCGTCCTGTTCTTCGTGTTCTTCGCCGAATCTTTACAGTTACAGTATGGATTGGCGTCCGATTTCTTCTTCGATCTTTAAGAAGAGTAAATCGCTGGCGTTCGCGCCGAGATTTCGACGTGGAAGAGAGGAGGATAACGGAAAGAGGAGTAACTTAGGGTTTTGGTCGAAGTTTTTTCTGAATCGTCCGAGGACGAAGCGGACGATTATGGAAGATGTTGTGAACTGACGCACGCGAGAAGTCGTGGTGCGGAGGGACGTGCATGGCTGAACAGAAACTTGCTCTGATTCGCGAAAATTCGCTGACTCGAAGATTCGCGAATCAGAGCTTGTGATTTCATTCGTTCGTTTTTTGTTTCAATTGAATCGTTAGGGTTCGATAGAGTTGAGAATAATTTTGTTTTCTGTAAATATGTGATTAAAGTTAAATCATACAAATCATTAGCGAAGGATGCTTCAATTCGATCTCTTCTACAAACGTTTTTTTTTTTTTAATTTCTATCTACTATTTGTTTCGAATTTTTACGGGGTTGTAAATTGATGATAAAATTATGTTAATTACTATTTTTAAATCGAAAGCTCTAAACATATAAATTTATGTGATTCGTTCCTGTTCTTAAAAATTATACTTATTATTCTAATATTTTTCTTTATTTTCTATCTAATTTAAAAATATTTTTCAGAATTTTATAAGAACTTTGAAGGCTAAGAAAAGTATTTTTTTTTTTATAAAAAAAAGTAAGAATGTAAATAAAGATAATATGGATCATGGAATGATAGTTTAAATCTCGTTTTTAGTTTTTAACCTTTTAAAGCCCGTTTATACTAATAATTTTAGTCTCTAAATATTTAAAATATTTGTATTATTTTTCTACCTAATATATACCTAGCTACTTTTAATACTTATCTCAATCAACATATGGGACTCAAATGTGTCCATTTTAACATATATTTAGAATTAATACATGTTTTCAAATGTTAACAATTTTATTAAAAGAATTATAGTAACGATAGGACCAAAATGATTATCTCTTAAACATTAAGCTGGGACTAAAATAATAAATATTTTAAAAATTCATGAACAAAAATGTTATAATAACTTAAAATTCGAAGATTGAAATGAATTAATGAGATTTAAACCAAATAATAGTTATGAATCTATTTTTAAAAGACCAACAAATTTTCACCAAGCTAATGAGGGTTTTGCGCTTTTTTTTTTTAAATTTATATATACACACATGCGAACCATAATAAAAATATCGTAATTACATTTGTAATTGTTCGTATACGCATACACATCATTTTTTTTATTCAACATATGAGTCGGAGGACTTGAAATTACAATATTTTTATAATATTTGGTTGGCTATATACACCATTTATGTGTGTATGTATGTGTGTGTGTATATATATATATATATATATATATATATATATATATATATATTAAAATCTCAATATAATTGATTCGGACTAGAAAGGGAAAAAAAAAACGATTAATTCCTACGACGGCTCGATTTTATCTTACTTTAAACTGTTAAAATCTAAGGCAGATCCGTTTTTGTAATATATAAATAGAAATATCTAACTTATTTTAATTTAATTCCAATATGAATTGGGAACAAAGATTATTATGGTTTATTGGAGTTTTCATTGGACACGTACGGTCAATCAATTAATTATTGCATGGGTATTCAAAATACGTAGTATATATTAATGTAAGTTGTAACCACGTTCCCTAAGCAATTATGCTTTGACAAAACCATAATCCATGAATTAAAAAAACCGACATTCTCTCAAATCTTTTAACTGATTATTATTGTTTCAGATTCAATGTGAAAATTGCAAAAAGGAAGAACTGTAGGGGTAATTCTCTAATCTTATTGTTTAAATATTTTAAGACGGACAGACCACTCCTCAACTCTAAAGGATTGTCGTCAAAACATGTATAACTTAGTGATAATTGACATTTATCTCTAGTCAGAAGGTTATACGCTTGATCATTCATCCCACGTAGTGTACTTACGGGAAAAAAAAATTTTGAGGGTTGTCACAATTAAAACTATGAATTATATAATTGTTATAATTAAACCCAAATTTTTTACATCAATTTTTTTTTTTACTTTTTTCTTTTTAAAAACACATTATTTTCTTAGTTGAAATGTCCACTTAGCTCGTTCTGAAAATCAAAATTTTCAATGGTTTTAATACTACAAATTATTTTATTTTTTATAGAATTAAAGAAAAACTTATGTTAATTAAATTTTAACAAATTTGGTATGGTTGTAACAATCTTCAACGTTCAAGGGTAGTTTGTGCATTCGACAGTATTTAACATTTTAATTGTAACAATTTTATAAATTTATGGGTTCAATTGGTCGAATTGAAAATGTGAGAGTGTGATTCTAGCAACCGTGGAGGATTGATTTTTTAAAAAATTTTCTAAATTCAAATATGCTCTTTGAGTCTATACAAATGGAGGGATTTACATCACCGACACAAAATAAATATGTATTTTTTAAATATAGTAAAAATTTTAAACTTCAACAATTACAAAAGGCAGCATAATTCAAAGTGGACTCAAATGCGAGATAGAATACACTTAACAAAAAGTCAAACTCATGCTATACTAAAAAAAAATGTGACATTTTAAAAAAATAAATATTACATTTATGTCATAGAGTCAAATTTATTTAAAAAGTTAAATCGAAAGTGTAATAAGAAATCTCATGAAATTGCTAACCTGATATAGGTCAACTAGTTGAAGTATGTATATCATCCATCAAAAAATTAGAAATTCGAATCTCCACCTACACGTATGGTTAGAACTAAAAATTAAATAACTCCCATAACGTTTTTTGAGCAACTATATAAATCCACGCTAAACAAACTATTATATTTAATCCATCCAAATATGCTATTGGCAAGAAATCCCATCGAGTTGACGAAAAATGGTTCCTACTTTTGATTTATTATATTTCGAATGAGTAATCTTTTTATGAGAATCTTATTATCACTTTATTTTATTTATATATACTCTATCATATTAGGGTTGAAATTTGTATTTTATTTGACCTAAAATTCGGTTTTTTTTATGTATGTGTGTATATAAAATTTGTAGAGAAATTTAGGGAAAAAACTTCATTCGGTAAGATTCGGGAGAAAGTATTGAATGGTCCAGTAACATATAGACAAGTGTTATTTTTATTTTGCATAATTCCTATGTAGTTCACTTGTATATATGTTACTGTAAAAGAAATTATAAGGAGAGAAGTTTTATCGGAAATTTAGGATCCGATCAATAACCACTTTATTTTTAAATATTAAGTTTATAAATACTTATTTGTGTTGCTATCTATATTCTAAAAGTATTTTAAAATCTAAGTTAAATTTTAAAATTATAAAAAATAATTTTTGTTTTCTAAATCTGCTTAAAAAGTTTAAGTTTGTTTTTAAGAATCGCGTCCAGTCTTATGAAGCAAAAAATAAAAAACGAAATATTTATTAAGGCGGTACAAAAAAACTCGATAATCCAAAGAAATCGAGCAATCCTTGGGTCATAATTTTGAGAACCGACCGGTTCGCTTTGCATATTCAGGAAACAAAATAATTGGTTCAACCGAACCCAACCGGCCCACTATATATATTTTTTTTGTAGGATCTGCCGCCGCTCATTTTTCAGTCTCTCCCTCTCTCAGTCTCACGGTCTCATTCTCATCTCTCTCACGATCTCGCCCGCCGTCCGTTCGTCGCCCTTCGCCGTCGACGCCGTCCGTCGTCGTTCGCCACACGAGGTACTTGTTTATTTGAGAAAGAATTATCTAAATTCCAAAAGAAGTGCGTCTTTTGGTCTCAAAGATAGCAGGATTGATATGCTGTGATTGCTTGATTTTAGGAGCAATTTGAACCTTATAAATCGCGAGCAATTTGAACCCAGTTTTAAAAAAAAAATGGTAAAGGAAAAAAGGGTATTGCTCTAATTAACCTACTCGCACTTTGATAATTAGGGTTTTACGCTTGGAGGCTAAGAGATGGAAGACCCTGCAAATCGTCGTCTCCCAGCAGATGCTTTTCCATTATTCCAGGGAGGTATCAAGTGTGTATTATCTCGTTGGTCAGCTCTTCAGTTGGCGGTGGAAAATGAATGGGGTGGTCGTGACTCGCTTCGTAAATCGGAACTATTGTGCTCCGATATTTTCACGTGGTTTACTCAAAACAAAGGTAATTTTGCTCCCATCCCCTTGGATGTCCTTGGTACCTATTTTCATGCATTGTTCCTCAGCTCGTATTCTGTTGTTTGATCAGTTTCGCTGGCCCAGTATTCTGTAACTTTTCAAACGATTACATGTTTCTTTGGTGAGAAGTAGTTTCTATAGACATGGGAAATGGAAATCATCAAATGGCGATATTACTTGTATGATTTTTCTTCAAATAACAATTGTATAATTTCTGCTGTCATGTACTGGCATGTTAATTTCTTTCAGAAATATAAGTTCTAGATCGTATTTTGAATCTTTGATATTCACTTTGGTCAATCAATGCTCTGAATTTTCTTCCTAGAAGAAATTAACATACTCTTTAGTTATTTTGAATTTTTTTGGATGATGGTTGATTCGTAGTGGAACTTGATACCATGTTAGCATGTTGTTTATAGTTTTATGTCGGAATAATTCCTATGATTATCTTGATCTGAGAAAGTTATAATTATCTTGCAGAGACCCTTTATGTCGATGATTTAGAAATTATTCTCAACGAAGCTATGCTTTCGTTGAATACTGAGGTTGATGATGGTAGCATCGAGGAGGTACATGCACATTTATATACCTTTCAATCCTTGTTAGTCTTTGACGAAATCCTGTTTTCTCATAGCTAAGGGGGTCCTTTTTTGTTCCACATGATGAGGTAGCATGCTGTTATTTAAGACTTAGTTAATGCAGATATTTGTGTGAACTGGTTAGTTTTGAAATTCATCCTCTTAATCAACTAAATTTATTGGATATTGTGTTTACTAATGACTAACTAGTGTTGATGGATGGTTTTTCTACCCAATCCGACTTCTGATGGTTCTCAATCTGATTTCTATAAATGAAGTTCTGTCAGGGAAATTAAGAAAAAATTGCTTCTACCTCTTAGTCTTGTTGGTTGGAATAGTTTGAGATGCTGTTGAATATTTACTTCCTGTCTATAACTTTTAGTTTTAGCTGTTTATCGTTGTGTCTCTGACTTTAGATGATAGATGCTTGGAAGACGATGGTGATTGTATAAATACCTTCCTAGTGGAACCTGATGTAGTTCATTAGTTTTCAAATCTATTTACTTTTACATCCACGTTGAAGGGCAATTTCGTTCCTTTGTAGTCATTTTCACCTCTTTGTAGGAGGTAACTTAAAAAGTTACATACTAATAAACTTGTCCAATCACATTTTGTACCAGCACCACACTCATTTTTTTGTTTTCCTCCTCTTTTATTAGAATACTTGGTTGAAGTAGAAGAATAATATACAAATAGAGAAAACGTGGATGTGATAATAAATGTTGAGTGAGAATTGAGATCGTCAAATTTATTATCATGTATTATTATTACCTCTGAAAAGTGATATTTGTTACCCTGATGTTGCTGATAGGAATCACCCTTAGGGTAATAAAGGGATATTATTAGAGTATCGAGGGTACCTTAGTAATTAGATAGGAAAGTGGTTAGGGAGTGTTGTTATAAATAGAATGGAGGTGCAAGGATGAAGGTATCCAATGGAGTGAGTATGGTTTAGGCTTGAGTAAGAATACTCAAGAGAGGAGRGGAGGGTCCAAGTACCTCAAATTACTTGGTAGTTCTAGTATTTCTTGTTTGGGTTCTAACAGTTGCTCCTTCAAGAATTGAGATTTTTTTATTAATGGGTTTTTGTTGCTTGTGTTTCTTATCCAACGATGCAGGTAGCTGACAAAATGATTGATATGTATGAGGATTGTTTGGATGGTAACTATGAATCTATTGAAAATCTAATGCAATCCCAACCACCACGGGTTGCTCATTCTCATGTTAGTCAGGTAACATGAAGTATTTCCTAAACTGTTCTTTTGAAAGTTCCACTTTAAAGTAAGAATATATATTAAAAGGAACTCGCTATCCTATAGTGTGATTTTGGGATTACAAATTAGCTCTGCTGATTCTCATTCCTTGGTCTACACTGCCATAACTTATAGCCAAAAAAACTTGCTGAAGGAGTAATAGTGCCACCTTTGCAGTTATAGTGTATCAGCTTATGGATCATTATTGCATTTTTTCAGAAAATATTTCATTCATGGTGTAAAACAAACATTCTCTCGTTATAAAGCATATTCTAATCTTGATTGTGATGAATATTAAGGTTGTGAGTGACGATGAAGAAGAGGAAGACGATGATGACGATGCTAAAAATGCAAGAGATGCCATGAGGAATGATGGTTCGTCAGATATGATGGTGGATGCCATAGAATACCAATCTAATTCTACTTCACAACCCAAGCGTGTCTATCAGCCCAACCCAGAGGCTACAGCTGAAGCTGAAGATGGATGGGTTCAAGTCACGTCAAGGAGAAATAGGGGTAATAGAAATTAGTTCCAACTTTTAAATGTCTGCTATTAATCTATTTTTAATTATACCAAATTAATCCCTTTACTCTTTTCTTAATTCCTAGTACTTGGCAGTAGCCATCAATTTTGGTAGGTGTGAAGATATATAAAGTACCAGTATTCAGCTTGTGTTTGTTGAGATCCTAGGGGCCAGTATACCATCATTTTTTTAAGTGTCAACTTTTTTCCTCATTCCTTTTGATTGACTCGTACATCCGGTCTCGTAGTTAGCTTAGATAGAGTGACTTTCTTTTCAATGGCCGGGCCTTTATGAGGACCGAAGCATTTTAGCTTTTGACTTGAGGACTTGCGAAGAATTCTTACGATGCATTGGTGGAATGGAATGTGATTGGATGAACACCATGGGAGGAGAGTGTTTTTGGGCTCGGGTTCAACATCCTAAGTATGATATTTTTAGTGGAGGGTATAAGCTCTGCATTTGAGATGTAGGTTTCGGTGATCTATGTGCGGAGAGGTAGAAATAGTACGGTACTGTTCAAGTTCATTGGCTTCTCCAATTTCCTGAAAGGAAGTTGAATTCACGCACCAAATGCCCCCTTGTAAAATTGGAGATCTCGATCCAAACTTTGTTGAATCTCATAATCCCCAATACAAACCAAACTTCAATGTGTGGGTGGATGAGGATGAAAAGTTGGTGAATGAATAGTGGTCATTTTGTTTAACTCGATAATATGTTGGGGTCGGGATTCGAATTCAGGACATAGATGTCTTACCTCTACCTCATTGAGTTATGTTTGATCCGCATTGGATGCGGATGGTGAAGAAAGGGAAAGCTAAAGTTGAATTAAAACTGTCCAATACCCTAATGTTTTGAAGAGGAAAGCGACACGCAGTTCCCTTCTCACGCCCAATTAAATCGCCCCATTCTTCTTCGGCCATCATTTACTGTTGCCTTCCCTTCTGTGAGACTTTTTTTTTTATTAATTAGTTTCATTTAATGAGTTCTGCCTCATGAATTAATGTTCTACTTAAGAAATTAAATATTTATTTTCGATTTTCAATAAACGATGGGGAGATCTATACTAAAGATTTTTTCTAATATTACTCTTTTTTATAAATTAATTTTTAAAATATTTGCACGTCCAAATTTATTTGAAAAATAATGTTTCATAAGTTGTTTTTAGAAGACAACTTAGTCCATTTAACAATAAGTCCTATAAGACGACCTACCACTAAAAACAACCTCATTGTTTTTTAGTACAGTATGTGGGAATGAGAGTGGGGATCGAACTCACAATCTTTTAGTTTGAGGTATATGCCAATTACAATTGAACTATGCTCGTTTTGGTTAAAAAAAATATATCTCTCATTTGCTAACACATGCTTCACCAACAACATATTTATCAAAAACACATGCTTCACCAACAACATATTTATCAAATTAATATGGATTGGATCATACTCTACTTTATTTAACATTTGGATATCACTCAATTAAGTTTATTTTATTTCCTAAAATTATATTTAATATCTCTCAAGTCTCTAGGCGTTTGATTGTTAAATTAGTTCTTAGTATTAATTTATGTGGTTCAATTTCCACCAAAAAAGGCAAATTACATTGATTTAATCTTAACAAAGATCACAAATTCAAATAATATGTTTCTGAAGTATTCTTAAATGCCCTCTTGCACTATCCTAAAAAAATATTATTGTTATAGAAATTACGGGGTGGAGATTTCCATTCAACATCATTTTTATTTTTGGATGGCTATTTAATTGAACACTCAATTCTAAAACCATTAATTTCAAGCACAACCATATATTAATAATTTTGGGGAAGAAAGTAAGTAAGCAAAGCACTATAGTTTATTTTCTAAAAAAAAATAAAATAAAAGGAAGCACTATGGTTTGTGGATTTCATTGCCAATCTTCCTTGAACACATTACCCATGCTTTGGTACTTTCTATTGAAATTGGACCACTCCATTACACCCAAAAACTACCCCCCATCCCCTATAATGTGATATTATAAATTGTGATAAATCAAACTTTAGGTTAAAATATTATTTTGGACCTCGTACTTTCAGTTTTAGTTCATTTTAGTCTCTGTGTTTTCAACTTTAGTTCATTTTAGTCATTGTATTTTCAAAATGTTCGTTTTGGTTTCTATGCTTTTGGAAAGTGACCATTTTGGTCCCTTGAATTTATTTTAAATCTCATTTTTTTCCTACATAACTTCAACACATTGCACTCAATATATTTCTTGAAATGTAATCATGATTTTATATTAAAAAAATGTCATTATGTGTAGAATTTGTGTTAAATTTTACAAATAAGGATTAAAATGACCACTTTTTAAAAGTACTATACCGAAACGAGCATTTTAAAGGTATAGAGACCAAAATGAGCATTTTGAAAGTACAATAAACAAAGTAGACCAAAGCTGAAAGTATAGGGATCAAAATAGTATTAGTTTATAGTATGAATTTCTTCACTATCATTTCATAAACTCATCAATCTATATTGTACACCATTTTTATACATCTCATTCGGGAAGAAACTTTGTAATTGTACAAGTGTGATGAGTTGATTTTTTAATGTTGCGTGAATATGATATTGACGTGTTACAATGAACTTAAACTTTTGTTTAAAAGTTTTAAGGCTTGCAATTGAGTGAGTTTAGTTTAAAATTTATCAAATTAGATCATGAATTTGGATTAACATCCTTCATTAGTTGAGTGAATTATTTTTCCTTTTATTGAGATGTGTGGTAAATGGGATTGTTCTTGTTGCTAGATGATGCCATTAATTTTTAAGGTCTATATTAGGCAACTATTGTTTGTGTTCAATCTAGAGTGTCTTTTTCAATTATGTTGTAAATGATTCGATAACATTTAGTTAGATAAGGATAAATTTGATAAATACTAATACCTCTTGGGATAAGATATGATAACGGAAAAATACATTGGATAATAAACTATTAGTTTTAAGCCATCTCTTGAAATACGTGACCATTGAATAAATGAAAACGACTATACGAGATACTCAACAAATTACAACAACAAAATTAAAATCTATGGAAGAAAATATTTATTAATAAATTACAATAAGAGACATAATCTCAAGTCAAGGTGGAATTAAAGGAGAAGATTAAGCGTGAGTTTGGGGTCTTGATTTGCGTTTTGCTCCGTATTGACTACGCTCACTAACACCACTAAATATTTAATTATTAGCAATTCTAAAAGATATCTATATATTTAATTACACACCTAACTTTAATTTGCGAAATAAAAAAAAATCGAAAAAGTCGATAAAATCTATAATGATTCTTGTTGGCTAAGCTCCGATCCGACACGTCGTTCCGCAAAACTCGAGAACTCCGCAAAAGCACGTGGGATTGTTTCCATTGGACACGTGAGAGAGTGAGAAAAGAAACAAGAGAATGAGGAGCGGGGCCCACTCGATATGTGTTTCCACGCAAAAAATAATAATAATAAATAATATATGCGTTAATTTTTTTACTCAAAATTCAAAATTTATTTTTTCTTTCCATTTCCATTCATGTCTATTTTAGTTATGATATTTTTAAATTTGGTTGATTTTAATCCTTCACTTTTAAAATAACCATTCTGATCTTTGTATTTTTTAGAAGTAATTACCATGTTTGTCCTCTCATTTTAATTTTATCTCTATTTATTGTATTATAATTTTATCATAACAGTTCATTTACTAAATTATTAAATTTCTCGAGGAGGAGCTATAAATTTGTATAAACTATTTTCACTGTGTATAAGATTTTTTTTTTNAGTTTTTTGTTGAAGGCTGAATCCCAATTTTTGTGGTTGAAAAAAAAAAGTTTTTGTTTAGCCACACCTTGAGGGCAAGGTGTGTTTTAAGGGGCGGGTAATGATAGGAATCACCCTTAGGGTAATAAAGGGATATTATTAGAGTATCGAGGGTACCTTAGTAATTAGATAGGAAAGTGGTTAGGGAGTGTTGTTATAAATAGAATGGAGGTGCAAGGATGAAGGTATCCAATGGAGTGAGTATGGTTTAGGCTTGAGTAAGAATACTCAAGAGAGGAGAGGAGGGTCCAAGTACCTCAAATTACTTGGTAGTTCTAGTATTTCTTGTTTGGGTTCTAACAGTTGCTCCTTCAAGAATTGAGATTTTTTTATTAATGGGTTTTTGTTGCTTGTGTTTCTTATCCAACGATGCAGGTAGCTGACAAAATGATTGATATGTATGAGGATTGTTTGGATGGTAACTATGAATCTATTGAAAATCTAATGCAATCCCAACCACCACGGGTTGCTCATTCTCATGTTAGTCAGGTAACATGAAGTATTTCCTAAACTGTTCTTTTGAAAGTTCCACTTTAAAGTAAGAATATATATTAAAAGGAACTCGCTATCCTATAGTGTGATTTTGGGATTACAAATTAGCTCTGCTGATTCTCATTCCTTGGTCTACACTGCCATAACTTATAGCCAAAAAAACTTGCTGAAGGAGTAATAGTGCCACCTTTGCAGTTATAGTGTATCAGCTTATGGATCATTATTGCATTTTTTCAGAAAATATTTCATTCATGGTGTAAAACAAACATTCTCTCGTTATAAAGCATATTCTAATCTTGATTGTGATGAATATTAAGGTTGTGAGTGACGATGAAGAAGAGGAAGACGATGATGACGATGCTAAAAATGCAAGAGATGCCATGAGGAATGATGGTTCGTCAGATATGATGGTGGATGCCATAGAATACCAATCTAATTCTACTTCACAACCCAAGCGTGTCTATCAGCCCAACCCAGAGGCTACAGCTGAAGCTGAAGATGGATGGGTTCAAGTCACGTCAAGGAGAAATAGGGGTAATAGAAATTAGTTCCAACTTTTAAATGTCTGCTATTAATCTATTTTTAATTATACCAAATTAATCCCTTTACTCTTTTCTTAATTCCTAGTACTTGGCAGTAGCCATCAATTTTGGTAGGTGTGAAGATATATAAAGTACCAGTATTCAGCTTGTGTTTGTTGAGATCCTAGGGGCCAGTATACCATCATTTTTTTAAGTGTCAACTTTTTTCCTCATTCCTTTTGATTGACTCGTACATCCGGTCTCGTAGTTAGCTTAGATAGAGTGACTTTCTTTTCAATGGCCGGGCCTTTATGAGGACCGAAGCATTTTAGCTTTTGACTTGAGGACTTGCGAAGAATTCTTACGATGCATTGGTGGAATGGAATGTGATTGGATGAACACCATGGGAGGAGAGTGTTTTTGGGCTCGGGTTCAACATCCTAAGTATGATATTTTTAGTGGAGGGTATAAGCTCTGCATTTGAGATGTAGGTTTCGGTGATCTATGTGCGGAGAGGTAGAAATAGTACGGTACTGTTCAAGTTCATTGGCTTCTCCAATTTCCTGAAAGGAAGTTGAATTCACGCACCAAATGCCCCCTTGTAAAATTGGAGATCTCGATCCAAACTTTGTTGAATCTCATAATCCCCAATACAAACCAAACTTCAATGTGTGGGTGGATGAGGATGAAAAGTTGGTGAATGAATAGTGGTCATTTTGTTTAACTCGATAATATGTTGGGGTCGGGATTCGAATTCAGGACATAGATGTCTTACCTCTACCTCATTGAGTTATGTTTGATCCGCATTGGATGCGGATGGTGAAGAAAGGGAAAGCTAAAGTTGAATTAAAACTGTCCAATACCCTAATGTTTTGAAGAGGAAAGCGACACGCAGTTCCCTTCTCACGCCCAATTAAATCGCCCCATTCTTCTTCGGCCATCATTTACTGTTGCCTTCCCTTCTGTGAGACTTTTTTTTTTATTAATTAGTTTCATTTAATGAGTTCTGCCTCATGAATTAATGTTCTACTTAAGAAATTAAATATTTATTTTCGATTTTCAATAAACGATGGGGAGATCTATACTAAAGATTTTTTCTAATATTACTCTTTTTTATAAATTAATTTTTAAAATATTTGCACGTCCAAATTTATTTGAAAAATAATGTTTCATAAGTTGTTTTTAGAAGACAACTTAGTCCATTTAACAATAAGTCCTATAAGACGACCTACCACTAAAAACAACCTCATTGTTTTTTAGTACAGTATGTGGGAATGAGAGTGGGGATCGAACTCACAATCTTTTAGTTTGAGGTATATGCCAATTACAATTGAACTATGCTCGTTTTGGTTAAAAAAAATATATCTCTCATTTGCTAACACATGCTTCACCAACAACATATTTATCAAAAACACATGCTTCACCAACAACATATTTATCAAATTAATATGGATTGGATCATACTCTACTTTATTTAACATTTGGATATCACTCAATTAAGTTTATTTTATTTCCTAAAATTATATTTAATATCTCTCAAGTCTCTAGGCGTTTGATTGTTAAATTAGTTCTTAGTATTAATTTATGTGGTTCAATTTCCACCAAAAAAGGCAAATTACATTGATTTAATCTTAACAAAGATCACAAATTCAAATAATATGTTTCTGAAGTATTCTTAAATGCCCTCTTGCACTATCCTAAAAAAATATTATTGTTATAGAAATTACGGGGTGGAGATTTCCATTCAACATCATTTTTATTTTTGGATGGCTATTTAATTGAACACTCAATTCTAAAACCATTAATTTCAAGCACAACCATATATTAATAATTTTGGGGAAGAAAGTAAGTAAGCAAAGCACTATAGTTTATTTTCTAAAAAAAAATAAAATAAAAGGAAGCACTATGGTTTGTGGATTTCATTGCCAATCTTCCTTGAACACATTACCCATGCTTTGGTACTTTCTATTGAAATTGGACCACTCCATTACACCCAAAAACTACCCCCCATCCCCTATAATGTGATATTATAAATTGTGATAAATCAAACTTTAGGTTAAAATATTATTTTGGACCTCGTACTTTCAGTTTTAGTTCATTTTAGTCTCTGTGTTTTCAACTTTAGTTCATTTTAGTCATTGTATTTTCAAAATGTTCGTTTTGGTTTCTATGCTTTTGGAAAGTGACCATTTTGGTCCCTTGAATTTATTTTAAATCTCATTTTTTTCCTACATAACTTCAACACATTGCACTCAATATATTTCTTGAAATGTAATCATGATTTTATATTAAAAAAATGTCATTATGTGTAGAATTTGTGTTAAATTTTACAAATAAGGATTAAAATGACCACTTTTTAAAAGTACTATACCGAAACGAGCATTTTAAAGGTATAGAGACCAAAATGAGCATTTTGAAAGTACAATAAACAAAGTAGACCAAAGCTGAAAGTATAGGGATCAAAATAGTATTAGTTTATAGTATGAATTTCTTCACTATCATTTCATAAACTCATCAATCTATATTGTACACCATTTTTATACATCTCATTCGGGAAGAAACTTTGTAATTGTACAAGTGTGATGAGTTGATTTTTTAATGTTGCGTGAATATGATATTGACGTGTTACAATGAACTTAAACTTTTGTTTAAAAGTTTTAAGGCTTGCAATTGAGTGAGTTTAGTTTAAAATTTATCAAATTAGATCATGAATTTGGATTAACATCCTTCATTAGTTGAGTGAATTATTTTTCCTTTTATTGAGATGTGTGGTAAATGGGATTGTTCTTGTTGCTAGATGATGCCATTAATTTTTAAGGTCTATATTAGGCAACTATTGTTTGTGTTCAATCTAGAGTGTCTTTTTCAATTATGTTGTAAATGATTCGATAACATTTAGTTAGATAAGGATAAATTTGATAAATACTAATACCTCTTGGGATAAGATATGATAACGGAAAAATACATTGGATAATAAACTATTAGTTTTAAGCCATCTCTTGAAATACGTGACCATTGAATAAATGAAAACGACTATACGAGATACTCAACAAATTACAACAACAAAATTAAAATCTATGGAAGAAAATATTTATTAATAAATTACAATAAGAGACATAATCTCAAGTCAAGGTGGAATTAAAGGAGAAGATTAAGCGTGAGTTTGGGGTCTTGATTTGCGTTTTGCTCCGTATTGACTACGCTCACTAACACCACTAAATATTTAATTATTAGCAATTCTAAAAGATATCTATATATTTAATTACACACCTAACTTTAATTTGCGAAATAAAAAAAAATCGAAAAAGTCGATAAAATCTATAATGATTCTTGTTGGCTAAGCTCCGATCCGACACGTCGTTCCGCAAAACTCGAGAACTCCGCAAAAGCACGTGGGATTGTTTCCATTGGACACGTGAGAGAGTGAGAAAAGAAACAAGAGAATGAGGAGCGGGGCCCACTCGATATGTGTTTCCACGCAAAAAATAATAATAATAAATAATATATGCGTTAATTTTTTTACTCAAAATTCAAAATTTATTTTTTCTTTCCATTTCCATTCATGTCTATTTTAGTTATGATATTTTTAAATTTGGTTGATTTTAATCCTTCACTTTTAAAATAACCATTCTGATCTTTGTATTTTTTAGAAGTAATTACCATGTTTGTCCTCTCATTTTAATTTTATCTCTATTTATTGTATTATAATTTTATCATAACAGTTCATTTACTAAATTATTAAATTTCTCGAGGAGGAGCTATAAATTTGTATAA
Source organism: Momordica charantia (assembly GCF_001995035.1). The sequence goes on from NW_019104488.1 coordinate 2,696,838, forward strand.
ACTATTTTCACTGTGTATAAGATTTTTTTTTTTAATTTTATAAATAAATATCAAATTTGTCACTTCTTAAAAGTTAGAGACCAAAATGAAAATTTGTAAGTACTGGAACTAAAATTAACAAAATTGTAAAGATATAGGTTAAAACGAACATTTTGAAATTATAAACACCGAAGTACATTGATCAAAATAATATTTAAACATTTATTTTTCCTTCAATTATTACTAAAAAAAGTATGTTTTTTTAGTTCGAATTTCCAACTTTATTTTAATCAAAGATATATTATCATAGTTATTTGAATTATACTTAAATTAACATGATTATATTTATTGTTGAACATATGATTAGATTTTTGTTTATGAAAAATCAATTACAGAAATATTAAAACAAATTGGTAGTATTTAACGTAGACAAAAAAAGATGAGAAGAGGGAGTTGACAAAATCTTTGAGAGAGACCGATTCCTGTCCTAAGAAGCACGTCAAAAGTCTTCTCTTTCTATTCTAACAAACCACACAAACAAGTTAAGCATAAATTTTTCTTTTTTCTTTTTTTAATTTCTTTTCAAGTCAGAAAAAAGTTATAATCCAGCTATTTTCTAGAACAAGGAGAAAAATAAAAAAGAAAAAGAAAACTAGAGAGACAAAATGATGTTTACGTGACTTGAAAAATATGTCATATATATATATATATATATATATGGGATTGGTAAACACAATACAAAAACCACGCATCTTTTAAAAATTATCAATTTTATTGTTTATTATTAATTTTTTTTCAATTAGATTATTCCTTTATAAAAATCTATCAAAATTTGTTAAAGTAAAGCTAATGCATTATTAAAGAATTATGTTATGACATATTTTGATGTATAAGAATGTCACAAGGAATAAAATAAATTTTGTTGATAGTTGGATCAATTTTTACCAAAGATTGAATTATTGTGCCATGTTCACATATTAAAATATTTAATGGTATATTTAAATTTTTTTAAAAGATTAATATCAAAATGATTACTTAGACTTTTTGGCATTTTTAGGTTTTTTGTTTTTTTTTTTTCACTTCTATAATTGCAATTTATTTATTTTTTCAATTAACCATTTCGATTGTTTTTAATAGATATATTGGAAGTGATTTCTCATCTACCGGAGTGATTAATAACAGGGATTCACATAGAGGAACAAATCCCAAGAAAGGAAAACAACATCTCGAATCTTCTTAAAAGCTAAGTTGAGTTAGGTTACATACTTTATAGGTTTTTTTAAATGCCAAGTTGACCTATATCTTCTACATCGACCAACCTTCTCAAAGGACGATCGAACTTTCCTGAGGAACGGTAGGTGCAAACCTCCAACTTAATTTCGGACAACACATTATAATTCTCGAAATTGTCAGAGAGCAGTTATAACATTGTTGGATGTCCAGTCAGGAGCTTGTTTCTATAAATAGGGAATACCACCCCACTTCTTAAATACGCAAAATTAATCTCTCTCTCGCTCAATTGATCGAGTAAGTATTGAACTTGAACGTATACGTCGGAGTTATTTCTCTCTTTTGCCCTTCCTTCTATTCGTTGGTCATAAAGTACTCCAAATTTCGCGATTCTTTGTTCATTTTTGTGATCAAATAAGACAGCTTTTTTCTTTCTTCATTTAATGGAAAAGGTTATATTTTGATGAAAGATGAGAACCGACAGCGAAAAAGGATGGAAGGGGAATGGGTTAAGGCACGTGCGTGGTTAAATGCATGCTGTGCGTATAAATATACGTGCATCGTACAAGCACGTGACGCGAGCTGGGAGGTGATGCATTGGGACCCAAGCTTTCTATATCCTTCTTATTTACAATCCCTATTTTTCACCTTCAATAAATAAGTTATTTTAGTAAAATTAATTTGAATATAAGCATTTTATTTTGTATATAAAAGTAGCTTAATAACAAGTTATTTTATGACTAACTGTGATGTCAGAATATAGAGAATGAATCGATTCTGAATTGATAGTTAGTATCTATACTAACAAACTGCAGCTTCATTTTCAATAACTCAATTATAAGAACTTCAAAATACTAGAAAACATGTGATGGTATGTTGATAACCTGTAGTTTCATCATATCTTTATATATAAATCCTACCAAACAAACACACATGTATTTTACTCTCATTCTCATAAATTTTTGTTTTTTGAAAAAAAAAATATTATTCTTCAAAATTCTCTAAATTATTTTCTTTAAAATTTAGAATCATCTTAATCCGCACAGTATATTAACTTAAATTATCCATCACATAGTCTTGATTCTAAAAAGTAACTATTTTTTTTAGTACAACATGTGCGGTGCGGAATCGAACTCACAAGCTTTTGATTGGAGATATATGCCAACTATCGTTTAGTTATGCTCGATTTGGTAAAAAAAAAATTATTTGGAGCTGATAAACACTTTTAAAATTTTATGGATCAACTATTGAAGGCCTATTTTCCAATTCTTTGAATAAATATAAATATATGTCAATGTAGATTGTACTCTTTTTTTCCTATATGGTTGATTTCTTAAAAAAAAAACTATTATTTTGTTGAAAAGGATTCTTAAACTATTATTTTTTTCAATATAATAATACACAGGGATGAAGATTCAAACTCGCGATAAAAAATAATATCTCAATCAATTAAATTAAAGAGAAATTACAGTTGGTAGCAAAAATATTTCAAAATATGTCATCTGTTTTTTAAATTTTTAAATATAGCAAAAAATTTCGCTTAGTATATCAGATATTCATATTAGTAATATATCAAACACTCGTATCAATAGTATATTATATGTATATGACATACATATTATGCATACACTCATATCAGTAGTATATTAGGTGTATATCACATACATATATCAGTAGTTAGATGTATCATAAATATATTACAGATATATATAATTTGAATAAAATTAGACTTTCATTTAAAAAAAAATACTATATTTGAAAAAATTAAATGGGACTGATATTTGGCTCCTTTGACTAAATCTTTTTGTAATATTTTTGCTATTGCCCTTAAATTAAAAGGACGTGGGTTTTAAAAATATATCTTTCTATTTTCCGCGTCGAAATAAATTGTCATTACTGTGATTTTTTTTTCATTTTTTGGTGAAAAAAGGAGTACCAGTGGGACCCGCAGGTGCTAATTATTTTAAAATTTAATTCGTATAAATAAATAACTTTCACGCCTTCCCAAATGCTAACGAGAAAATAGTCAGGAAACCGCCCAAAACAGAGCGGCAACGTGCAGAGAAACCGAAACTCATCCCAAAACCCCATTGCTTCGCCCGAGCTTTTGCCTCTGTAAATTTCTTGGCCGCCATTGATTCAGTCACCGAGCTTCTGAGTGAGAGACTCGTCTTCTCGTATCGGTTTCTAGAGATTGAGAGATGCAGAGGAGGCGAATAAGAGCGTTGTTGGTCACGAGAAAGCTTCTAACGTGCACCATGTGTTCAATGGCGCTAGTTGTCGTACTCTCTGTTCCGGTCCAGGTCTTTCCTTCGTCCAGAGACGTTCCGATCTTCTCTCGCAGTGACAGGCTCCCTACGGTGATCACCAAACTCCAATTCACTTCTCGCTTGCTCTTTCTGTTTGTTTAATTGCAGCGTTTTCTATTTATGTAGTTCGTGTGTGTTGCGATTGCGATCTTTTTCTTTGCGTTAAATTTCATTTTCTTGTGATTGTTTTCTGCTTAGGCGCAGTTTGTCGATACTGTTTGGGCTAATCTTTTTATTGTTCGGAAATCGGAATCAACTTTATATTTTTGTACTCGATTTCTTTACTTCAGTACTACTTTTTCTTGTTTCGTATTCTTTCTTTTCGGAAATGGTTTAACAGATTGTGCAGTTATAAAATGTTTCCCGGCCTGATTGTTCTTTTAGCTTTCTTTTTTCATTTTTGTAGCATCGTGAATTGAAATTTCAGAGGCCGGCTCTAAAGCAAAGCTTGACACAAGAACTGGTACCACCACATTGGTTGAGAGCCTCTCGTCCTGTTCGCAAGGTAAAAACTGAAAAGTCATTCTTCAATCCAAAACTTGAGCACCTTACCAAATAGGGGACTTATGATTGCTTCACTCTTTTTCACTGTCTTTTGATAGATTTAAGTATTTTACAAATTCTAAGTAGTAGTTATGCGTATTCGTCTTTTTCACTTCTTTAGAACTAACAGTGTGTTGCTGGCAGCCAGGCCTCAGTTTTTGATGATCTTTGGGATCCTCCTTCGAATCGTGATTTCTTTCCCTGCACTGAGCCTAGTCTCAATTACTCAAGTAAGTTGGAGTCGCTATTTGTTTTTCATCACAAAATACTACTGCGCATCTACGTTAGTATGCTTATTCTCGTGGATCTTTCAGCTCCTGGAGAGTCAAGAGGTTACCTTCTGGTTCATGCGAATGGAGGGCTTAATCAGATGCGTGCAGGGGTATGTAATCCCTCTTTTGCCCCTTCTTCCTCATCCTCCTCACTATCTGCCGTCTGTATGAATAAAATTTCTTGTTCATACAAATTAAGTTCCATTTATGATAGATGAATATGTGATTTTGTACGTTTGATTCTGGGAGAACATGTTGATTGAATAATTGTGTTATAAAAATAAATGTGTTTTGGTGGTTGAAACATCACGAGAATATTGAATTGTTCCTACTTAGAAAAACTAATAACATCCAATTATTCACTCTTATAAATGAAGTCATAAAAATCTCTCAAAGCCACAGAATAATAATATATTTGAGAGATAGAACCAGTAATTGGTAGAAACTCCCATTTTTTTTTGGGAGGACATGAAATGATCATGGAGGGAATGTTAGAAAATACATGTAAAGAGATAATCCTTACAAAATAATAACAGTTTAGGAGATTGTAATATGTAATCTCATATATTTTCTAAACACTAATGCGCATATTAGTACTACATTTCTCTCTCAGAGAGAGATACTTGAGTTAATACTCATCAATTCATGGATCAACTTGATCAATAAGTTAATTCCGTGGTATTTTATGTTTTCACGTCACATATCTTAAGCATAGGTGAAAATATTCCTGTGTGAAATCCAGTGTACATTTTTCGAGACTAAGATTATTTCTCATCCTTAAATTGCAGATATGTGACATGGTAGCTATAGCTCGTATAATTAATGCAACCCTTGTAATTCCCGAACTTGACAAACACTCATTTTGGAAGGACTCTAGGTAGATTTCTTTCATCTCTAGTTTGTCTCTTGTTGTTTATATGAAGTTTTACAATTCATGCATGTTCAATATGCAGCAACTTCTCAGATATTTTTGATCAAGATCATTTTATTAATGCTCTTTCCAATGATGTAAAAGTCATTAAGAAGCTTCCCAAGGTGTTAGCTACCGCTACAAGAGTAGTTAAGCATTTTAGAAGCTGGTCTGGTATAGATTACTACCAGGATGAGATAGCTAGCATGTGGGAAGATTATCAGGTAGAGTTAAACATTTTCTTGTCCATGTACCTTTCCCAACAATTAGAATTGCTAATTTCTATTTTTGTCTCAGGTTATTCGAGCAGCAAAATCAGATTCTCGCTTAGCAAATAACAACCTTCCTGCTGACATACAGAAGTTGCGATGCCGTGCTTGTTATGAAGCCTTACGTTTTGCACCTAAAATTGAAGCAATGGGAAAGGTTGACTAACAGGCCTGAATTTCTTTTCCCTTCTTCTTTTCTTCTCCCTCTCTCTCTTTTGGTGGGGGTGATTTAGTTTGTCAACTTTCTTTCTTGTGAAATATTTTCTACCAATTCATGAATCTTATTTTTCTGACAGCTTTTGGTGGGTCGTATGAGGACCTATGGTCCTTACATTGCTTTACATTTACGGTATGAGAAGGATATGCTCTCATTCAGTGGATGCACACATGATTTGTCTCCTGCTGAAGCTGACGAGCTGAGGACGATTAGGTATAGAGGCCTAACAGCTGAGTCAATATGGATGGTGATAATTGGAAGCCTGACATTTGCCTATAATAAAACTTTCAGGGAGAACACATCTTACTGGAAAGTGAAAAACATCAATCCCAAGGAACAAAGATCTAAAGGGTATTGCCCCCTTACTCCAAAGGAGGTTGGAATTTTTCTAAACGCTCTTGGATACCCATCAAATACTACTATATACATTGCAGCCGGCAATATATATGGGGGTGATTCTCACATGTCTGATCTTCAATCACGATATCCCTTGTTAATGAGGAAGGTAAGTGCTTGTATTATCATACTGCTTGTTGATTTCCACATTTTTTGTGTTTTTTTAGTGTGAGTTGAGAACGACTTCTAAAATGAAGTGTTTTTTTTTTTCAATATATAAGTGCTCCTAAAAGTACTTTTTTTTTTTAGTGTAGCGAATCCACTTTCAATTATCTAACCAAACACTAAAATTTTTTTGAAATGTGTTTCTAGTGGGCCCAAAACACATTTTACTCTTTCAAGAGTCATCCAATGTTGCTTCTTCTCCTCAATTCTTCAGGAATTGTTATTATCATCTGAGGAGCTTGCACCTTTTATCCATCACGCATCTCAGATGGCTGCTCTAGACTACATTGTATCTGTTGAAAGTGATGTATTTATGTCCTCATATTCTGGAAACATGGCTAGGGCAGTCGAAGGTCACCGCCGTTTCCTTGGACATAGGAGGACAATATCACCAGACAGGCAAGACTTTATATGTATATATAATTCTGAATTCATTTGTGCATATTAGCCATAACTTTCACAATAATATTTGCTGAATCCGTTGTAATGTCACCTCTAAACTTTACCCAACAGGAAAGTCCTCGTTCGCCTGTTTGACAAACTGGAACGAGGAACCATGAAAGAGGGGGATAATTTAGCCAGCCGAATTATTGAATTACACAAGAGAAGGTACATTAGTGTGATAAATGTTGGAAAATTTAAAGTATGTCTCTGTTTTATCCAAGAGAAGTTGTACAAAAACAAAGATTGTAGTACTTCAAACACAATGACTGTTCTCTGGTTTTTGCAGGCAAGGTTCTGCAAGGAAAAGAAAAGGCCCCATTTCAGGAAGTAAGGGAATGGAAAGGTTCCGTTCAGAAGAAGCGTTTTATGTTAATCCTTTGCCCGATTGTCTATGTCAGAGAGAAAAATCAAATTCACAAACATCTTTCATTCGCAGATGAAAGTTTTTGATGTATGGGTGTGAATAGAAGGCATTGCGGATGGCAGAGTGTGTGTATATCACGAGAATACAGGCAGCAGTTGAGGGTTAGAAAATTGAAGAAAGGATACTGCAGGATGCGGATTGGTCAGAAAAATATTCTAAGTGCTGGTCGGTCAACATCTACTTGTTGACTACAACAAAAGAGAGATGCATTATTTTTCAAAATTTTTGTCAGTGATCAGCAACTTAGATTTCAATGATAACATTGAATGTTATCTGATAAAGTTACATTACATTTTCCTTTCTACTTTAATAGCCTTGTAATTTACATAAATAGACATTTATATAATCAATAAAGTGCTTCAGTTTTTTTTCTTTATTTTTAGCTCAATTGCTCATAATATTACCTTTTTTTTATAGCCCTTATGATATTACTTATCTTTAAATGGAAAGTTCAAATATCTAAAATTTAGTCAAACTATGAATGAGTATTGAATATGGTTAGTGGTGAGACATTTATTTCTCTTCCTTTGATTATTATATTTCTTTTATATGTGAGATAATATTGTAAAAAAAAAAGTTTTATTTAGATTATCTACCTATAGATTTTTGGACTTTCAAATTATCATTTTATTGTTTAAATGATGGAGGGTTAACGTAGAGAAGCTGCAAGATAATATGATGGGTCCCAGTCCCATCCCTTGGAGCTGACGTGGAGGAGTCCGGATGAGGATATTGATCATAAACTCCCAGTCTCCACAAATATAGCGCCACAGAATCTGTTCGCAATTTGCATTTTCTTCTTCTTCCGCCATTGTTGCAGAGAGAGGAAGCTCTAAGCAGGCCAAAAATGGCAGTTTCCTTCCTCTCTACCGTGCCTTCATTTCTTCCTCTTCAAACCGCCCCAGCTGCACCATCTCCCTCTTCTCACACTGTAAGTCTTCCCTTTCTTCCATAATGCGGAGCGCATTCTTGATCCTACATTCTGTCGCGTTAAATTTCAGGTCAGAATTCGTTGTGGCCAAATCAAACCGGATTCTAACAGCGAGGATCGATTTAGTAGAAGAGATCTTCTTCAAGGCTTCGGCGGTACCCTTTCCATGGTGAGAGCCATTTCTTTTTCTCTTTCAATTTCACCTCATTCTTTCCTCTGTACCCAGCATACCGTCAAAACTCTTATTTCGGAATTCAATTATATGAGTTAGAATGAAGTGATGATGAGTTTCTGCCAGTTGCGACCTCTTCTTAGGGATTGATGGTAAGCTCACACCAAATGGTGGAACCGGCTTATGCTGCTGATTTAATACAGCGCAGGCAACGATCTGATTTTTTATGTAAGTTATATTATCAGTCTGCATTATTGTTTTCCATTCTATTGTTTGCTTCTACTTTTTTATATGATGTTGCTATTCCCTAGTGGTTGAAATATATTGTATATAATGCGAGGTAATGGATTTACTTATTTCCCTTTTACATTGTTGATTGCAGCAAATATCAAGGGGACCCTTTTTACAGCTATTAAGGTATAAATCCAATAAATCATCACTAGCTCAAGTTGTTTTATCCTTTTTAGTGCATTCTCAACAAATAATCTAATGTTTAGGCTTGGATAATGGAACAGAGATTCAACATGTGACCATTAGTATAAAATAAGGAAGAATGACATTATGGGGATTTGAGCTTTTACGACCTATTGCATCACTATATGCTTAAATCGGTTAGGTTAGGGTACATGTAATCTTTTTAATATACTCTCACAACATTTTGGTTTTAACTTGTTTTAGCATGCAAATTGAAGGATTTATGTTCTTGTTCTAATAATTAAACACTTGGAGGAGATACTCATCCCCTTTGTTTTCTATTTTTATTTCAGAAAGATCCAGACATCGTTCCCTCCCTTTTAACATTAGCACTAAATGATGCTGTGACTTATGATAAGGTGAGACAAAAGTACTTCATCTATTTAAATTTACAAATCTAGACTTGATTGTACTGCATCAAGAAACTAAATAGACTGGAACGAAGATGCTGATAAGTTTTGATTGCATTTGTAGGCAACTAAATCTGGAGGGCCAAATGGATCCATTCGCTTCAGGTACTGCATTTTAGATGCCATTTCCTTATTTCTGAGAAAAAAATCATTAATATCCACATTCTTTTCATTATATACTTGTGCATGTATGGTGAGTCAATGATGATTCTCCAACACTTTTCAAGTATGGTATTATATTATTATTTAAATCATTATCTTTGCACTTTTTTTAGTTCCAAAATTATTTCAGCCACCGTATGGCACTGTTAAGCGTTAAATGTTTGTTTTATTTAACTAGCTACTGTGTTGTTTAAAAGTAATAACTTGGTGCTTCTTTCAATATTAAATCTGTTGACTTCTCTTCCATGCTTTCTGCTGTGAAGTTCAGAGATTTCCAGACCTGAAAATGAGAAACTTTCAGCTGCTTTGAGTTTAATAGAGGAAGCAAAGAAAGAGATAGATTCGTATTCAAAGGGTGGACCCATTTCCTATGCAGATCTTATCCAATTCGCAGGTTTTTTATGCCTTATGCTTATCATCTCTGAACTTTCTCCATACCTTGGCCAATTGCATTCTGATAACCTTCTTTAATCTTTTTTTTTTTTTTTAGTAAATTAGAGGCCTGCTGGTTACTAACTAAGTTGTCAGTGTAAAAGCCCCTAATTTATAGAATCTTTCAGTTCCTAATGGGGATGAGTTGGAGTGGGGTGATTCGTGTATTCTAATAGATAATAATGCTAGTGCCTTTTCTGAAGAAGAATGATAATATCTCTAGTTCATTTTCTCTATGCAGCACAAAGCGCCACTAAATCCACTTTTCTAGCTTCTGCCATCAGAAAATGTGGTGGGAATGAAGAAAAGGGGAATTTGTTATATACTGCGTATGGTTCCAGCGGGCAGGTTGGTTTCTTTGTACATTCATGCCGCATGCACATTGCATGTTTACCACAAATATACTCATCTAGTACATGCATGTGCCTGCGTAAGTGGGTCAGTAGGTGGGTGGATGTTAGAGTGAGGATCACTAGAGGGTTGACGAATATTCCTGTTAATGATGTCTTCTTTTATCAATTACATGGTGGACTAACTGATACTGCTTTCCTGAGCTAACAACCTCTGTTTTTGGCAAAGTGCTGAGCTGATATTCCCGCTATTATTGTTGTCTGATTCTCTGTGTTCACTTTTCTTCTTAAATCTGTTTCTTAGCTCTTAGACAACAAATCCGTGCAATCAATCTGATCATGTCAAGCGGTATTAGAGTGAATAGGGTTATTCAGAAAGAAAGTTCATGGAGACCAAAGTTGATAGAAAATATCATGAAAATTAGTTTCTTACATCAGTTTATTAACAACAGAAGATTGTGCTAGCTCAATCAAAGGGCATGTTTCACCATAAGTTAGGTTGCTTAACTGCAAACACGATTGTTGTGGATAAAATTCCACATAATAATTTATAGCTGTTGAAGTAATTTTTGCAAAATTTTTCAATCTGTAATTTGGTTGAGACAATTTCAGGATCCTCCACTTTTCTCATTCTAATTGGTTGGCCATTTCTTAGCCTGTCCAAATGGATAGAGAAAAGACACTGTTCTGAGAATTGTAGTCTGTGCATAAGCCAGCCTATAAATGCTAGAGTAGTGGTCAACTAATTATATGTCAAAAAAAGAATACGTGCATTTGCCAAATTTTTATTATTTGGGGTATAACACAAACAACGGTGTCTCCTTGTGCCCACAGTGGGGCTTGTTTGACAGGCAATTTGGAAGATCAGATGCCGAAGCACCTGATCCTGAGGGAAGGGTTCCCATCTGGGGGAAAGCTAGCGTCCAGGAAATGAAAGAGAAGTTCTCTGCTATTGGGTTTGGTCCCCGACAGGTACGTTTCTTAATTTCAAGCTGCATTTGAAATGTTTTGCTGCCTTAAAAGTATCAACCTGTCCATAGATTTCCTGTGGATTATATATATCAAAGAACTTAATTAATCCGTTCTATGTCAATTCAATATTTGTAGCTGTATTGTATACCTTATCATAGATTCTAATAGAGCATGTTTAGTGTCGTGTTAATTCACATTGATATCTTGATGATCAGAGGAGAACAAGCTCTTAACTCAAATGCTTTTGAGGTGACAATTGAAGTCTTGGCCTCTTGGTTGCGATCACCTATCTACAATATTAACATCTTATGGTTTTCATGATCATGACATGATGTGGGATTGGAAAATTTTTTATGTCAACAATGAAGCTAACACCCATGGCCATGGTTATCAAAAATAAAAGAAGCACAATCTTGTTGAACAAGAGGAGTTATTTTATATAACTGGTTTCTAAAAGCAATAAGATGTATTTATTTCCTGACAAGACCGCATGATCAAATCACATTTGTTTATATAGCTGTGGAAGTGTGATTTCATTGTGTTTCTTTGTTTTCCTTTTTGACTTAACTAATACTTTTTGAGGTTCATGTTAGGTTATACCTGGAGGATGAACTAAGATTTTATTTTTCATAATGTGCTTTTAAGTTAATATGAACGAACTATTAAAACAAAAGACTAAACATGTAATGAGGAACAAAGATGCAGGACCCTTGAAATGATCTTAAGATGCAAATATTATTAGTGATTGAAGCCTAAAACCTTGTTTGTCCAGCTAGCTGTTTTGTCTGCATTTCTGGGTCCTGATCAGGCAGCAACGGAGGAATTTCTAGCCTCAGATCCTGATGTTTTCCCATGGGTTCAAAAGTATCAACGTAGCCGTGAAACAGTATCTCAGACTGATTATGAGGTGAGTACGTGATTATTTATTTCTCTTCTAAAATGGACGAACTACCCCTTTTTGGCGGGCAAGAATAGGAATAGAATATCATATTAACTGCTTTTGCTCTCAGTCTTTTCATACTTTTAGATATTTTAATCCACCAATAAGTATATTCTCATTTGACCTATTCCTCCAGGTTGATCTAATAACTACTCTTACAAAAATAAGTAGCTTGGGACAGCAAATAAATTACGAGGCTTACACCTACCCAGTTAAGAAAGTTGATTTGAGCAAACTCAAGTTATAGTGAGTTTTGAAAAGATGATAGCCTTGAAGAAAGCTACTCTGCATTTTGAAACCAATTTTATACATCAGGCTTTACCACTTGGAGAATTGTATTGGAAGTTGGTCTGTAGGCATTGGCCATAGTTTACACACTTCGAAATGTACAATTTGTTGAAATCCACTGAAATTTTTCGTTCAAATTCTGTTCACACTATCTTTCCTTTCAAACCAATTTCTGTTTACGAGTCAAAAGTCTCAGCTGTGAGCAGGTATCAATGGGTATCAAGGGGTACAAGCATTTATAGCCGATGCCAGGGAATTGTACTGGTTACTCAACAGTAACAGAGACAGCATTTAAAGCCAAACAGATCTCAGTTTTGTCATACCACAAAACCTAAGAACATGAGAAAGCTTTATTTGATGATCTGTGGCTTTTGCAGCAATTTCTTTGAATTCCTCACTCTTTCACCATCCAAATAGGTCGTATGGACTACAAAAACTGAAATTTAAGGAATGAAAAACAGTCGGGATTGCCTCAGTGTACCCTATGCAGATGTGGGAGCAATTAGCTCTAAGCCCCCCATGAAAGGTCTCAAGGGCTCAGGGATAATAACAGAGCCATCTTCTTGCTGATAATTCTCGAGCAAGCAAATGATCATCCGTGGAATAGCACATGCTGTTGCATTCAACGTGTGAACGAACTGGGTAGGTGCCAGATTGCTTTTGCCCTTCTTTGAAGTTGTCGGCACCGGTTCATGTGGACGATATCGGATTCCTAATCTGCGGCTTTGATAGTCTGTACAATTCGATGCACTTGATATCTGTTGAGGACAACAGGGTATGGTTCGTAAATAAGATTTCAAATCTCTCAAAACAATTTAGCTCTAACCATATCCCCACTAAGGAGGAGAGAGAGGAGAGAGTTGAGAACCTCGCCGTATCGTCCTAAACCCGGCATCCATGCCTCCACATCAAATTTCCGATAAGCAGGAGCACCTAAATCTTCAGAAGCCATATCCAAGGTCCTGTGAGGATAACAGAGATGATGTAAAATGGGGCAACCAAAAACAGAACAATGCAGTGGCAACGAAGATCATTAATTCCCAAATAAAAGCAGGTTCTTACTTGAAATGCAATCCCAGTGATGAGAATAGGTGCTCTTCAATCCTAATGAGTTCTTCGTGGTAAGACTCGCTCTCTTCAGGTCGGCAAAATATAAACATCTCTAACTTGCTGAACTGGTGCACTCGATAAAGGCCCCTGCTCGGCATTAGATTAATATATCAAATACTACATAGCAAAGAAGACTTAGCAGTAATGATATGAGTGAAATAAAAGAAGTGAGACGCAGACTCAGGGCTTGTTCATTTATAGGATGATAGAGTTTTCAAACGATGTGGAACCACGGGCTTAGAGATGTTGGTCTGTACCTTGTTGCAGCTCCAGCAGCACCTGCCTCGGTACGAAAGCAATGAGAATAAGCCACATACTTCAAAGGTAATGAAGACTCGGAAAGGATAGAATCCATGTGAATCCCTCCTACGGGAATTTCTGCAGTACCGATGAGGCATTGGTCACTTCCCTCAATGGAATAAACCTACCAAGCAGTGAGCAGAGTGTGAAAAAATTGTAATTAAAATCCTCTTAGATGCTGACTATGGAAAGAAGTCTCTCATTCTATATTATAAAATGGCACCTTAAAAGTTAAAACACATCAATATGTATAAGAAATGTTATAATTAGCCACGGAAAGAGTTTCTTACAACGTTTAGCAAAACGAAAGCATATACAATTAATGGATGAAATTATCATCTGGAATGGTCAAGCTTGTACTCTACTCGATATCTGAGTTTGAGGCCTTGGAGTATATTGAAAACGAGCTAGATCTCAGTAGGAGTCAATTGAATTACTAAATATATACAAGGTTTACTGGGGGATTATCTCGAAACGATGAAGCTATCGGTCAGAGACCTCAAATAATGTTGCTTTTACTTATCTGTGGATAGAGAAGATGTGCGAAAAAAGGTTCTACCTGAGTATTTTCGCCACGAGGTTGGAACCCACACTTCTCAACAACTGAGGACCTCACAATTTCCGGGGTTATCAAAGGAGTAAATCCCCTTTTCATTACTTCCGAGAGTGTCCAGTTGATAAGACCCAGTTCCAATGTAACCGCTGCATTCTTCAGGTAGTAGAACTTAGATCCACTTACCTGTATAAACCAGAAAAATTTAACATTAGACATAAGAACTACAATAACTACCAAGTAATTCGAGGTACTTGGGCCCTCCCCTCTCTTGAGTATTCATACTCAAGTCAAAACCAAACTCACTAATTGGATACCTTCCTTCTTACACCCTCACTCTATTTATAATACTATCTCTAATAATTTCCCTATCTAATTACTAAGATACCCTCAATACCCTAATAATATCCCTAATTACCCTTAAGGTCATTCCTATCATTCCCACTTCCATAAAATGTAAGGAAACTAATCAACGTTTGAATAGGAATAGGCCTAGTTATGGATGATGGACTGAATATCTCTTATCTACGGTCCCGTTAGCATCAAAACTTGACAGTTATAACTCTAAGGCCATACATGGAGATAATGAACAACTAAACCAACACTGATGAGTCATGAACATAACAAAGTAAGCAAGGACATGTAATTTATCTTTTGGAGATATAGTCCTCCAATTTTACACCATAGAATGATAAGCACTGACCTAAAATAAGACAGAGTGAATGTTATGTGAGGATCTAAAGTCGAAACAAGAGTTCTCTTCATAAAACGTTCCAGATATACGTATAACAAGGTGAACTAGTAGCTCCTCTTAAGTACCTTAAACTGAACAAGGATTGTACCTCAGCAGCAGCATCGAAATCAAAAAGGTTTAACCGCTTCCCAAGTTCAAGATGATCTTTAACAGGAAAGCTGAACTCCCTTGGGGTACCGACCTACGAAAGAGAATGCAGAATGTAAAACGTACCATTCACAAGGATTAAGGTAAAGAAATATAATATAGAGTTGGAAAGTAGAAATACCGTCTTTCTTATCGTCGAGCATTCCTCCCCTCCTATAGGAACATCCGGGTGGGTCATGTTTGGTATACATTGTGCTTCTTGCTGAAGCTGATCTGTAAGTTTAAGAAGGTTTTCTTCCAAAGAGACTAGTCCTTCCTTCAGATTCTTTCCTGAAAAGAGAAATACCAGAGCGAGTTTGACAACAATGAAATTGAGAATAAAGCTAATGAAAAATTCAGACAGAAGAAATCCATATACCTTCCTCTATGAGTTTTTGCCGCTCAGATGGCTCCAGCTTCCCTTTCATCTTGTTTGCAACCGCATTCCTTTCTGCACGAAGCCGCTCGACTTCCTGGTATCTGTGAGTAACAGTTAGCTAAGCATTGGTTTCAAAATTACATACATAGTTTGACAGTTTGATGGTATGTCCTGGTGTATATTTGGGGGACTAAAATTTTGATGAAAGTATCATCAACAGGCCTAATAATCCAGCTCCAATGGTGCAAGAATGACAAACTGAATCAACACCCAGAAAAGAAAAAGTGAAAACAAAATCCAAATATAACCTTCTGGAGATTCAACATTTTGTCATACAGCTGGAGCACAAGTTCCAAATCAACACCAGACTTCCGATTGAGTATATTTGCAGCTACCAAATCCCTGTTGTCCCTAATCCACTTGAAGTCGATGGAAGCTCTCCATTGGGGCTTGGCGACTAATTCCCAATTCAAGAACAACATTAACGACGCCAAACTCCCGAAATGTCAAACGATGATGAACATGGAAGAGAAAGATGAATTACCCTTTTCTTCTCCGGCGATTGTAGTGGGAGGGTCGGCTTGGAGCGCCGGCAATGAGAGAGCTCGAAGGAGCAGTGGAATTGGAGGTCGTCTCTTGTTACGGCAAAAATGGGGATTCAGAGAATTGAGAGACGGCGGCCTGAAAATTAGACGGGAAGTGGAAGGCGTTGGAAAGGCGGCGAGCTTGAGAGTTTGGAAGCAGTGAAGCCCCATCGGTGGGCGGCGGAGGAAGATTTTTGTTCGGCGTTGAAGGAAGTGGATGGCTGCGCTTGCTTTGGCTTTACTTGCCCCAATTATCTTCTGAATCTCTTGATGTATTCGGGACGATGAATTTTGGATTACAAGTTTAGACTGAACCATTTTTTTTTATTGAACTCAAAAAAACAAAAATTTCTTTTGGTTTTTTTAAAAGTTTTGGATCCTTTAAAAAATATATAATAAATTTGTATTTTGTAAAACAAATCATTCCATTTTCAGATAGTTATTTTTAATTTTGTGTCTAATTAAAGTTGAAAGGTTATTTTTAACATTTTTTTTTCTACTATGGTTTACCTCGACAAGTTTAGAATAATTTTTAATTCTAATATTAACGACTTATTGCTATTTCAAACTCATTTTCCAGTGGTCATAAATACGTTGAAGATTCAAATATAAGTTTTTGAAAATATAAATTATGTTTGTTTGATCCTTATACTTTAGGAGATACAATTTAATAATTTGACTAATGTATGACTCAACTAGTTATGACATCTATCTCCGATAAAAAAAAATCGTAAGTTTTGAATCACCATCTCTGCTTATACTAAAAAAATTTAAAAAAATAACAATAAGAATTTAAGAGTTCAAATATCAAACTTATAATTATCAAACAAGTAAATTATAACTATGTATTTAGCTTTGTAAAAAACAAAAAAAAAAAAACTATGTATTTAGCTTATGGCGACAGTACCATTTATGATTTTTCTAACACGTGTGAGTGTTCGACTAGCTGTAACACTTATAATTATTTAGTTTAAATTTATTTGAGTCTCTTTTTACGGTTATTGTAAAACCATTATGGCCTTCATTGTTATTTTTCATTTTTTAAGCACATGGATAAAGTGACTATGAACATATTAACATAGGCATGTATTAACTACAGTCACACATATTAATTAAAATGAATATCAGATTATATAATTATACTCTGATCAAAGATTCATGGACTAAAATAGGTATTCGAAATTTATTAAAGAATCCATTTTCCGAAACCTCATATTAATTGATTTGAAGTTTTCCAAGAGAGTCAATAATCAAGACATGAAATGGCTCATTATCTACAGCATGTTCAAATTGAATTTCCATATTTTGATTCTTGACTTTGTAAATAATTCCATAAAATTCAAATAAATTTGTCAGAGCCACCTTAYATTCTCCACCCATGGACCCATGGAGGGAAAAAAAATTGGTCATGGAACTGCCTAAATTAAGATGTCACCCATGAAAATGATTTATGAATTGTAAATTAACCATTGTTAATTAATTATAGTATCTTTAAGACCAATGCAATTTATTATTAGGTAGAATTGTATTGAAGAAACAAATTGAGATGTGCACATAATTATTACCATGAATGTGAACTAAAAAAATTATAATTTAAAACATATCAATATTGTAATAATTTGTTTGTATGGAAAAGAAGAACGAACAATAGACTATGGTGTAAGTACTTTGTATTGGTGTAATAGCATAGTTTAGGTCCCTACCTGACTTTTAACGGTAAAGAAACTCTTGGTCATCCATAAATTTTTAAAAATTGGGTCTTTCTTTCGGATAGGTTTAGATCTTCTATTTGAATTCTCTTAACACGTTATTTCCTTTGCAAAAGCAAGTCTATGTTTACTTTTTTTTWWAAAAAAAAAATATATCTCAATTCTATATTCCTTCTTAGCAATTTGAGTATAATTCAACTAGCCAAAACATACATCATCGAATCTCAATCCCTACAAGTTGTTGTACTAAAAAAAATCCATAATGTTTGAATATATTTACAAAATTATAAAGACCTACTAAACACTTTAAAAATATGTGAACATGTTAAAAAGGCAAAATTAAACTTTAGAAATTTATTTACCACTGTTTAAAGTTCATAAACTTAACAAACGTCGTTACGAGTAAAATTACCGTACTAGGTTTACTTGAAGTGAGACTAAAGAAGTGATACGAGTCGAACCGTCTAAATTTAGCCAATTAGGTCAGACCACCCGACAAAATCAACCCAAACCAAACCAACTAAACTCAATCGAGTAAGTCCATCTAAACCAACTCGAAGAGACTCCTTCTATAAATAAGAGAAAGAGAACGAGAGACACGAGAAACATTCTACCCAACTTTACTTTTACTACTTTGAATTCTTGGTGTGATAGTGTTAGGCTTACCACCAACTGGTGGTACAGATCTATTGTATAAATTTAGTTTTAAAATATATTTAATAAAAAGGGAAATAAAAAGTGAGTCGAAAAGATTCGCAATGATTTTTGAGGCGAAAGAAATTTGGTGACAAAAAAACGTCCTTCCTTCAATCCTTACAGTTGGTTTGACCAGCAACAGTACTCGCTGACCCAGCCACTCACTCTTATTTTATTAATTTACACTTTTGCCCCCTGATTTCTCATATTTATAAATCATCCTAATATATTGTATAAAATCAAATATTACATATTTTGAAAATAGCCTATTTATATATATATTTATTTATTTATTTATTTATTTATTATTTAAATAGTTGGTTTTATTCTTTCCGAATCTCAGTCTTATCATGCATACAATTACTAATTATTTTGAGCTTTTCCAATAATTCTTTTTGTTCACACATTCTCCAATTATCTGTCTTTTTAATTTTTAATTCAATTCTCTTTTTTTATATATATTTTCAATTATTATTCTCTAACAAAATTTCATCCCACACTTTCTCCAATTATTTTCTTCCCATATTTTTTTCTTTATATATGTTCTTCAATTCTCTGTATATAGACATATTTGTACTCATTATTCTATATATACACCTATGCATTTTATTACCATGTTAAATTAAATATAATACATAATTCAATATATTGGTTGATATTTATTTGTCCAAACAATAAGACTCATCACTTATGCTAGATAGATGGATGACCAAAAATAGAGTTWGAACACTTTTGGTTTGATAAGAAAGATTGAGATTCTCTCTACTAATTTCGACGTTAGCAACGGTATCGACTACGCCCAGTCAATTCTACCATTGACACATATTGATGGCGATAACGACAGGGTGTGACCGACCTGACTCGTGCTTGTTCGATCAAAGCTGACATTACCAGATCAACATGCTTCTTGAGTGTTTGACACTTGTCCGTTCATTTTTCCTCTCATAACACAACCGACCTCATAAAATTAAATTAAGGAATATAATTGATACATATTTTATTGAATAATTAATCAATATTTTGTGTAATTTTTCTGACTAATGAGCAATATCATATGTGTAGCCAGTACGTAGCCCAATAAGAACATAATACTTAAAAAGTAGAAAAAAAAAATCTTTCTTTAAAAATGTAAATTTTGTTTGAGTACTTGTCTTGATGTGGTGCAATGATGTCTTCGAAATCCATAAAATATTATTAATTTAAGCAACGAATAAACGTAAATATTATAATAATAATAAATTATAAAAAAAAATGGGACACGTACATATTCCTTCATGCTTATCTAATGAGACGGATTCCTTATTTTTTATTTTAAAATTTAACTCAATTCCAAAGCTTAGCCCATGGCCTCCATGTCTCGGGATGAAGACAAAAAATGAAACTAAACAAAATAATTTCAAAATGTCGTTTTTTTCCTTTTTAATTTTTTAAATGGCAAAAATGAATTATAATTTGAAAAAAATTAGACATGATTTTATAAGAATTATTGGAATGTGGGCAAAGGCAATGAGATGAGATAAGACCCTCCACCTCTCTCTCTCTCTAGTTTCTCTCTCTTGTTCGTTCTCTCTCATGGAGTTTTTGTACAGGTGGGCGATCTCTGGAGCCTGAAGTATATCTTTTACCTGAAAATTTTTTATCTTATTCTTCAAATTTTGGTTTCTGGGTCCCCTTCAGCCGACTGAACAAGAACACCAAGATCCTTCGATCCTCCGATTTGCAGAGATTAGATTGGATCTATAGTTGTTTTTAGACCAAGAATTGGGGTTCTGGGTATCTGTTTTTTTTACTTTTTTTATATGAAATATGGAGAAGAACTACCAATCTTCACTGACTGGAGATTCCTCCGCCGGTAACAATGGCGGCGGTACAGGGAGAGACCAATATTTGAAGCACCTCAACAAGCTTTCGCACAAAATCTCGAAGCCTAGTTTCGTTAAGAAGCCGGGGTTTGATTCTTCTGTCCACTCGAATCCTAATTTTAATCAGAATCAGAGTCTGCCGCCGCCGCCTCCGCCGCCGGAATCGGTGGTGCAGGCTCAGACGCAGCCGCCGCAGCACCATCAGCCGCCGGTTTATAACATCAACAAGAACGATTTCCGCGATGTGGTTCAGAAGCTGACCGGGTCGCCGGCGCACGAGCGGTTCACGAATCCGCCGCCGATTCATCCTCCGAAGCCACAGAGCTCTCGCCTGCAGCGAATCCGACCGCCTCCGCTTGCGAGCGTCAGTAATCGTCCCCCTCCGCTGCTTAATAGCGCCGTCCCCATTCCGCAGCCGCAACAACCGCCGCCTGGTCTGAACCCTAGAAATTCAATTTCATCCGCCACCAATTTCGGACGGCCCGCAGCGCCGCTCTCGCCTCTGCCTCCTCTACCGACGGTCCACGCGCCGGCGGAATCTCCCGTTTCGGCGTATATGAGATATCTCCACAACTCATTATCCACCGTCGAATCCAATCAGAAGCAATTCTCGGGATTCTCGCCCCTCGCCCCTCTGGTCTCGCCTCGCTGGAACAATTTGCCCTCACAGCAACAGCTTCCCCCGCCGCCGCAAGGAACCATTCCTCCTCCTCCTCCTCCACCTTCATCGGCAGCAATGGCTTCAGAATCACAGCCGCCGATGCCCATGCCGCCGTCGCCTCTTCCGTTCGGATGTATGAATTCGCCGAGATCGGCGTACCCGTTGCTCTCGCCGAGCATGCTATTTTCGCCGTCGGCGGGTTCATTTGGGTACCCACAGTTCCCGCTCTCTCCCACTGTGCCGGTGCCGAGCCCTCGATGGAGAGCTCTGTGATTTCTCATCTTGGTAAGTTGAATTCTCATATTCGTTAATCTTTGTAGTTCCACAGCTCAACTTTTTTCCTTCTTTTTGAACTTTTAGATTTTGTATACATGTTGAGATGGAAGGGTAATTGGATCATCAGTGTGTGGAAAAGGGAAATCAAAATTTCCACTACTGATTTAGAAACTGGAGTTTGTTCTGTAAATCTCCTATAAGACGATCTTAATTAGTTGCTGTTGGATTTTTTTTTTTTTTTTGTTTTTTTTGGGGTCATTTTCTGTTTGGTTGGGGGTTGGGTTACAGCATTCAAATGTGATAGATTACATTTCAGAGTTTCTTTCTGTTTCTTTAGTTATATTACTTGTAAGAAACACTTTTTGAGCCCAAGTTTTCTTCATCTGCCTCACAACATCTATTTGTTCCATTAAGTTTTTGAAGGGAAATTAGCTTCTTCTAATGTATGATTTGAATAGTAAAAAATTTTGTTGGAATTTGATTCGGTTCGGCCTGATTTATAAAATGTGATTTACATAAGCATAGTCTCAAACAATGTTCTACAATTGCAGACCTCTCTCTTTCGTCATTTATTATTGAGTCCTAAACATAGGCACCAAAATTGGGAAGTACTCATTTGTATAATCTTGATTTGGTAGTTGTAAACCTTTTGTGTGTTTTACAGTTCATAAACTTTTTTTTCCCTTGTTTGGATTTGAACCTGTCAACTCTCCGTGGTATTATTGTTATTTTCATCCAAAAAGTCCTTTTATTTTTAATTCCACGGCCTGGCCTGGTCAGTACCTAATCGGACTCGATTGTATTTGTTCGCACTAACTTACATGCTTCTCGATTAATCTCACAACAACAATTTAATGTTAGTACGTTTGATTATAAAAAAAAACTCGTAGGATATTAAATATAAGTAGGTGGTCATGTATGATTGATATGGTAACTAATGTCGATGGTACTAACGTCAATGGTTGGAATAGTGAGGAACTAGTATGGTTTTCCTCCTAGTCTATGCTTCAAATTAAGGTGGAGCAACCAGAGATCTCCATGGCAGACTAGACTGTTTACTTTGCTTTAAACAAAGCGGGTCTTATAACTAATGGAGTCGGCTCGTAACGATGACGATCAGGTCCACTTCACTTGGTTTGAAGGAGCACAGCATAGAATAAGGTGGTTAGGGGAGGCTATAGAGACGTTAGATTGAGGTCAAGAGTGAATTTTGTTTTACCCGTTCCCAAGATTATGCTTTAATGGCATGCAAAGGAGAGGGGAAAACAGGAGGAAGAAGAGGAAACAAACCTTTTAGTTGGCTCAGCTTTATCAAAATTAGCAAAAGAAGAAGATGATAAAGAGAGATTTTTGTTCATAAAAAGATGGTTTTTGCTGCAACAGAAATAGGAATGGCCTCTAAATGGCCGTTTTCGCGTACTTAAAAAGGAGGGATTCTAATCATTAATGTTCCTTTTTGTCTTGAATTTGAAAAAGAATATAAATATTTGAACTTCATTTTCAAAGCTAATGTCTTGGATTTATTACGCTTTCTTTGACTCTACGGTGAGACTGATGGATAGGATAGCTTAGGAGGGAGAGGGCATTTAGTTTAACTTCTTTTTCTTTTTCTTACTGTTAAATTATGATGTTTGGAAATATAAATGGCTGAATTAATCTATATTTGTATTACAGATTTATTCTTGTCGAACCTTTTCAATATTTCAATTGCCCAAAAAAGTTTTTCCAAAAACAACACAACAAATGCCAATGATATTTTCAATTCAAATCTCTCTTGAAGAAATGATTTTAAAGTTCATAATTCTTTTTATTTTTAAAATTTAAAGTCGGTGATGCTAAAGTAAATATATATTTTTAATGAACTTTTAATTTTGGTTACGAATTCGCAAAAGAGGGTCAGAGATCAGATGGATGTTTAAAAATCTAGATTTATCTACTCTGTAATTTATCATCTAACCCCATTTTAATCCCAACTTCGAAACCTTTAACAAGAAGCCAAATTTACCCTGAACTTTTGGAAGCTGGTGCATAATTTGGTCGGTATTTAGAAGGAAAAAAAAAAGATTAAAATTTTTCATAATAACAATCGAAGAAAAATGAGTGAAAATAAGTAGCTGAGATGATAATTTTATAACACCTCCCAAGGAATTAAAACTTAGATTGGGAATAAAATGCTTCCTTCTAATATGCTTATTATAACTACATACATACCTGACAGATGATACCAACAAATCCAAAAGCAAGCCTGCAGAAACCCAATACCATAGGACAGATGGATGCTAGCCATTCTTTCAAACTGGATTTTTGGTTCTCACCAGTCAACATAAAGCTTACAAAATTAGGGGCATAGGACCACCAAATACGTGACATATGAAAATCGATTACCTCGAACCACATCCTCGTATATGGATAACAAATTGTTCTGTGTTTTTTTCAAATAGCCACAACCACAGATAGGATTCAAATCAGACGGTACATATAATTACTTGATAAGGGATGATATGTATCCGTGTAAGAGATGGAGCTAAATTGAATTACATGATGCTTAGGAATATATCAAACTTTATATTCGAGGAAAATACCCAATTCAGAGACAGAGGATTGATTGGTCAAAGAAAAAGAAGAAAGAAAGAAAGAAAGAAAGACAAACGAGTGCGTTTTCCAGAGTGTGGTGATGATAAGGCTGAGAAATACCTAGATAACAATAGAAAAAGCCAAATTCCAAACAAGCACTTCTCCAGAATAAAACATGTAGAGGAGAAGTTGAATCCTTGCACGTGCAATCAATATGCTTACTATTCCTCATCACGTTTGGGAGCGGCTTCTTTAATCTCATCTGCACCATCATCCTGGTCAAAAAGAAGGAAACCCAGAAAAAATATACATCAGTAGCAGACACCCAATGCCAAAACAGGAGCATATAGTCAAGTCGATGAAGAAATCAGAGACGGAACGAAGAAATAAGGTTGCCCCTAGTTCCATCTTAGATTAAAAAAAAATTGTATTATAAGTTAAAGATCCCCTCCAAATTTTCAGAATTGAAAGACTGTCTATAAATACATGAAGTTTTAAAGTAAAATTTTGCCCCTCCTATCAAAATTCGTGGCTGTGTCCTATGAAGAAAGATGTAGAACTTAAGATAGAACCAGCTCATTACCTGCATGTCCGAAGTCCATAGGGTGAGGTTGTCACGAAGAAGTTGCATGATCAAAGTGCTATCCTTGTATGATTCCTCGCCCAATGTATCCAACTCAGCAATTGCTTCATCAAAGGCCTGATCAATGCAGAAGTGCAATGATAAGTGATCTGGAACGCTATCTTAGAAAATAGTTACATTCCAGCCTGTTAAAAATAAATTAACAGGTTCTAGGTAGGAGTGCAAGCTGAAATCAGAAAAGGTTCTGAAAGCTGAGCAAATTGATCAAACCAAATTGGTTCGGTTTCATAATACTTGCAATCCAAGAAATTTCAATTTTGGTCGGTCTGGTTGGTGATTATATGGTCCATTCATTTTGATCTTACTAAGTTTTTTTTTTGGGTGGTTGATTTATGTTGGTTACGTTGTTTTTTAAGTAGGTGGTCATTGGTCAGTTCAGTTTCTCAAAAAAGAAAAAAATAATAATAATTGGTCATTCAAACAGGGTAAGTCAAAGAAAATGAAGTTCTGTATATTGAAGTAACCTGTTTAGCGAGGCTGCAAGCCCGATCAGGGGAATTCAGAATCTCATAATAGAACACTGAGAAGTTCAAAGCCAGCCCAAGTCGTATGGGATGAGTAGGAGCAAGTTCAGCATTTGCAATGTCCTGCAAACGCAAAAGATATAGCTTATTAGAACACTAATCTTTCTTTATTTACAAAGAAGAAAAAAAGGCGTTTAAGAATTGTATTCCTATTCCAAAAAGTTGTCTGTATATTGAAAGTCAACCATGTTCGCAACCAAAAGGAAGCCATCCCTACAAAAACTGTATAGACTGTTTTCAAGTTATATTTTTCCAGAACTCTTTTAAAGAATTGTATTCCAATAAGTCGTCTGTTAATTGTTCTAGTAAGATAAGTCATCAAAGATTGTCGCTCAAGAGAAGACCCCGTACAGCTATAATTTCACGGATTCGTTTTCCTTCCAAAAACAGACGCTTTTTTCAAAAATGGTTACAAGACAAGCACAGAGAATTTTTTACATTGACGCAGGCAATTTGAACACGTAAGGATCCACAAACCAACGGTTTTCCAACTGAAAGAGAACACACGGATGGACATAAACAGGAAATATGATTTAGCCAATTAGACAGTAGATTATGAGTTGATCAAAAATGTGTCCATTCCAAGGAATATATTGTGAGACAATACTGGAAGACCTAAAGGCATTATCCACATCATTGGAATAAGAGTGAGAAAGAATGAGAATGAGTACGATTATGAGATACCTCCAAAAGCCCTAACGAACCGAATGATTTTGATAGGTAAAGAGGGAATCAAACCTGAGCAGATTTATAAGCGGTGAGGGTGCTTTCGGCAGCCTCCTTCCGCTCGGCTCCGGTCTTGAATTCAGCGAGGTATCTATGATAATCTCCCTTCATCTTGAGATAAAAGACCTTGGAATCTCCGGAAGCAGCGGAGGAAATGAGGCGAGAGTCAAGAAGCTTGAGGATACCGTCACAGATATTGGAGAGCTCGTTCTCGATCTTGGATCTGTATTGACGGATGATGGAGACATGATCGTCGTTCCCTCGGCTCTCCTCCTTCTGCTCGATGGAGGAAATGATCCGCCAGGAGGCTCTACGGGCTCCAATAACATTCTTGTAGGCAACAGAGAGGAGGTTGCGCTCCTCGACGGTGAGCTCCTCGTTGTCGATGGCGGCCGAGACCTTCTCCATGAACTCGACCATCTCCTCGTAGCGCTCGGCCTGCTCGGCAAGCTTGGCCATGTAAACGTACTCCTCGCGAGGGGAAGAGGTGACCGCCATTGCAGAGAGAAAGAGGAGGAACACGATTAGATCTGAAGCGGCCTGGAGATGGCGGAGTCAAAATAGAGAGAGGGAGAGGAAACCGAATTCGGGGTTTGGGTTTTTCTCTCTTTTTTTTCTTCTGCTAGAGAGAGGTAGTGGAGCGATAATTGCGTTGGGGACGAAGAACAGATCAAATCTAGGCCGTTGGATCAAGATGGATGGATGGTGCACAGAAGATGTTCAAAACTGTGCGTCTTCTGTTTGACAGCTTTTTTTTTTTTCTTTTTTTATAATTTTCTTTTTAGAAATCTTCGTTTTTGACAGCCTGACATGTACCAAAGTAGCTGGCACGCACGGGTTTTTTTCCCTATATTTTTTCCTTTTTTTTCCTTCTTTCCTAAAGTTGGCTCTTTTTCATGAGAAACTGTACGTACGTAGTTCAGGTGTTTGGGCCATCCTAGATTGGGTGGGCCTCTCATGGGCTATGTACGATATTGGGTCAGTCTTGGCCAACTTCCATTGGGCCCTTTTACAGGCCCAGTTTTTTATTGTGCCCAGTTCTGACGCCGTCAAAACAAAAACATTACACAATATTTTTTTTAGAAATAGTGAAAAAGTAGAAAAATCCTTCGATTAAATGCAAATCCTTTTTTAGAAACTACCACAACGTTTACTTTTATTTTTCCCTTTACCATTAAACCCTTTCCCCTTTCCAAATTTTGTTTAAAAACTAAGCCATTAGTATAACCATTAATAGTTTTTAAGTTTGGGAGACCTCCCATTTCTCCCTTTATTATTGTTTTTTTCACAATTAAAACTCTTCAAAAAAATATTTCTTAAAAAACTTCTACTAGAAATATCTTACTTTGGTTAGACTAAAGATAATATAAGAAATAATAAATATAGTCAAATAAAAAATGAAAAAAATAGTTGATAATGCGAAGGCTTCTCTATCAAAATTTTATCTATACCCATATAATCTGGAATCTATGGAAAAAAAGTACCAAATCTATTAAGCATACTCGTACTATATGTGCTACAAGCCTAACCCACGATTCCAATTAGCTCACTTGGTCTTTCCAATTAGTTCCACAAAATGTGGATTATTCAAGAATTTCATTCATAATCATAACAATAATTTGTTACGACATAAAATTGAGAATCTCGAAGATAAATGAAATAAAATTAGACATAAAATGCTAAAAATGGAGATCCGAGGGAACACGCGAATCTCAACTTCAACACGTGCAAACAAACTCTACTTCCGAGAGAAGTTGGCCTGGTTGCCTTGCCTGCCGCTGCCGGTACCCGGTATTACAAGATCCCAAGATCCGTACGCACGTGCCATCACGTGACCCTCCACCACCAACACACACATTCCCTTTTTTCTTATTATAATTTAACCGACTAAACTTTTAAGACATTATCTGTATTTAGTACATATATATTTTTTAAGCGTATATTTTCAAAAACTTAACCTTCCTTCAAATCAACAAACAACATTTCTCGCTATGTTTTCAAAGTATTGCGACTAAACAAAAATGAACATGTTTCATTGAAATCAAATTGAAACCATATTAAAAAGAAAGGAAAAAACAAACAAACATTTATGAGTCCCTCACCCAACCATGGAAGGCTTGCTACTTTTGGGGAGGTCAGAACAATGACAATCCTTCTGCCATAAACACCCAACTTTCAACTCCTCCTTTTTTCCACTCTGTTTTGTGTAATACGTTGACATAAACAAACCAAACCACCAATCAAAAATTTTATATTTTTTCTACTCTAAAACTTTGAGGGGCAGACATGGCAGACTCACAAACTTAGAATTCATCAAAAGTTACACATTAAACTAATAAGGAAAAAGAAGAAGAAAAAAAAAGGGGGGGCACGCTTGAATTTCTATTAGAGAATTTACAAATCCACACAAGTTCCAAAAGCATCGAGTTGATACCAAGTAGGAAGAGCAAAATAAAAAGAGCAAACAATTTCACAAACCCAAAAACCAGCATCACTCCATAGTGTTAAGGGGAGGGAGGCCACCCAAAAGCTCCACCATCTTCATCTATTCCTTCGTAAAATCTCAACTCTAGTCCCTCTAGCCTGCCTTCGTCGTCCCACGGATCGTCGTAACTCTCTGCATCGTCGTAGAAATCTCCAGAAAAGTCCCATGCCAAGTCGTCTGATATGTATGAGTAGTCTGAGCATTCGTCCCACTCGTTTCTCTCGTAGTAGTCTCTAACGAGAGGCCCCAACACCCTTAGTTTTGGGAACTTCTCTGCAAGAAACTTGTCCTCCAGCCTTACATCCCAACACCCTCTCAAATCGAGAAACTCGAGCTCGGAGCAGCTCGACAGTATTGTCATCACACTTTTAGTGCTTACGAGGTGATAGGCCATTTCAAGGTGCTTGAGTTTTGGCATTGTGGCTGCAATGGCATAAGCTTCATCGTCCAGCAAGGGCCTACCTGCTGTGTGCAGCGGGTGCAAGTTTCGACAAATTCCGACTAAGGCTTTACAATTCTTTCCTATGGACTCTAAACCAGTGGCGCTGATTTTATCACAATAGCTTAGATCCAAAAACGTAACTGCTGAAAGCTTTCCAGCAATTTGTTCTACTAGAGTATCGCTTATATTGCTCCTTGGCAGTCGTAATGTCTGAAGAGAACCAGCACTTGAAAAACCAATAGAAAACAAAAGACCAACATCACAAAATAGTCTATTTAACTCCAAATCCAAAGTCAGCAGCACCAACCAAAGCCTTAATGAGCAGTCATAGAAATCTTGTCCAAACCCGGTGCATATCAAATTTAAACAAAAGGGGCGTACCCTAAAACCAATTTCACAAACACATCCAAAAAAATAATAAGTTTTGAGGGAAGAGGGAAATGTTTCTTACTGATCAGCTACGAAGGAGATTATGCTGGTGTTATGGAGACCAGTAACGCAGAGTTTGCGAAGCGAACCGCCACTTCGGTTAATCAGCATTTGAAGCATCCGGTCGACATCATTGGGCTGGAATCGGCTGCTCCATTCTTCAATGTCAATCTCTTGCCAGCAGTAAGGTCCGAGTACTGCTTTGGCCCATGATTTGCAGACTCTGGGTATAACCATGAGTATCGCTTGAAGTGGAAGTTTACTGAAGATTAGACCAAGAGCATCGGGTATTAGCTCGTCCCAATGCCTGAACTCGCTTCCCTCCGCCATCTCTAGTCTGCTTGAGAAACCAGAGATATGGAAAAAGTTAATTAAATAGTTCTTTGCTGGCAGAAGGCGCCATTAGCTCGTGAGAAAGATAAAAAAAGAAAGCTTTTTTTTTTCTGTCCAACATTTAGGGTAACCCAGAGACCAAATTGCACACTCAAATTTGACACATAAAACATCAAACAAACATATCAGAAACTTAAGAAATCGCCATGGAGAAGAGGGTAGCGTTTGAGATCCAAATTAAAATAAAAGCACACAAAATATTCGTTCACTACCGGAAGCATAAATTGTCAGACCTAAAATCAAATCTACACTATAAACCAAAGGAACTATGTTAAAATAAGGACAAGCATACAGATCAATGAGTTCAAAAGTAAAAAAGAAAATAAGCCAAAAACATCGCAGGCAACGAAAGAAGTATCAAAAATTAAAGTTCTCAGTGGTTGAAAGCCACGGAAATTAGAGGACCTGAGGAAAAAACAGAGAAATAGAGGAGTAAACCACTCAGCAAATGTGAAGCTCCAAAGTATTAGAGACAAAATGGAGAGAGGAACACGAAACTCACAATTGAAATCTCAAGAAAAGCTACACCAAGGGGAGCTAAGTGGGTGTTGTTAATTTTGTAAACTACTTTTTCTTTTTCATGTATTGAAATCAAGTGAGAGAAGGAAGGAAGAGGCAAAAAAGAAAAGGGAAAAGAGAGGAGGAAAAAAGAACTCGCCGGTTTACTCGGCAGAGACAAGGGACGAGGAAGAGAAAAGGAAAAGAAAGCAAGACCCAGAAGGGAGAGCAATGTACCCACCTAACCAAAGCTTGAATGCAAGCATCAGAGAAGCAAAATTTTCAAAAAAGTGAAAACCCAATGAGTGTAAGAGAGAGAGACGCAATCGTATGAGGTTAAAAAAAAAGATGCTCAAACGGGATAAGTGTGTGTTTGCATAGTTGTGAGGAAGACGCAAGAGTAGATGCCACAACTGTTATTTTTAGTTTTTCCTTTTTCTTTTATCTCTCTTTCTCCCAATCCGACTCAAAACTGTTAAGAAGGATGAAAGTAAGAGAGAGATGAGTAACACAATACTAATAATAACAATTAATAATATACGAAATGTTTGAAATTTACTGGCATAGCATCGGTATCAGAAAAAATAAATAAATTTACTTCCTTCTTCTTCTGAGATTTCTCAAGACTGAGGTGACTGAGTCAGTAAATACCGCGTGTGTGTGAGAGAGAGGGGAGAGGGAGAAGAAAACGGAGGAAGAAGTCTCAAGTTTCAAGTTCCAACTAAGGGCACGTACAGGTGTCGGTGACAAGGATTGGAGAAGGAGAAGGTGGAACCAATAAAGCAGTAAAACGTGTAAATTAATGCACAGGTCTTCTTTTTCAACGCTGGTAATTCGAAAGTTCAAATCTTCTGGGTTACCCCATTGACTTCATTGAACCAACTTGGAGAAAAAGGAAAACAAGTAAACAGAGCCATTAACTCGACTGTGCACCAACACTAGCATCCAAAATTGGTCTCATTTCACTTCCCACAACGCATAATCCTGCTGTCGAAATAATGATTTCTTTTTTTTTAAGAAAAAATGAAGTCATGTACCAAAAAGGTAAGATATAAACGGAAGGAAATTCATGGACACATTAGTTATTTAATGAGCAGGTGCAGGGGAAGATAAATCTTGGGAGAAAAAATGGGTAGAAACTAGAAAGTAATTATGTGGAAATGGAGGCTGTGACAAAAAGCACAAAGAGTGAATTGTTTCAAATTAGAAACTTCTGAGAAATTTACTGTGCAAAATTTCAGGTACCCAAATGCACATTAAAAGAGAAGTGTATTTCCCTAATCACACTGAATTATGGTACTAAGTAAACCCAAGAACGACACACCCATTGAGTCCTTTGGTTGACGTAGTTGCCTCTATTATTATCACATTCCCCACAGCCTTATCACCATTCATCAGCCTCACCCACACCCCATTGTTCTCTCTGTTTTTTCCCCTTTTTCTTTGGTTGAAGCTGTGTTATAAACCGTCCGTTTGGTTCTCTTCTCTCTACTTTAATCAGAAAGAAAGAAAGGAGGAAGCAGACAAGGCAGGTCCTTTTTATTCCATTATTTTCCTGAGCCCAGCGACGTGACATTTTATACGACGTCTATAAAATATATTGATTCCTGACTCGTGAAACCATGGATCCCTTCCCTCTCCTTGATTGGGCCTTATTCTGGAAACAAAGCCCACTAAAGAAGCAAAGCAGGGGAGGAAAAGAGCATTCTTCTTAACCAGATGTTTAAGCTCATAATAAGAAGCAAATCACTACACTCAACAGAGAAGATTCCTGTATCATCAAATAACCGCACTCTTCTATCTAGTTCCTGCAATGGAAGAAAAAGTGAAATGTAAATTCAGTAAACGAATCTTCTCGTGTAAAATGAGTGTGTCGTCAACCAATCATGACAAGCACTTTGAGATGCTGTATCTTAAATCCTAATGGAGATGTCATATGGACATGCAACGTCAAAAGGAAAGAGACAAGAGGAGCTTGGTTATGAATGCTGTTTGGCGACCCAAAGTCCAAAGGTCATTTCATCATCATCAACAGTTTTCTTTTATACCTACACTGTTTAAATTAGACTTTTGTACAAGCAAAATGCTTACTAATGTAAAGATGACCCAATTTGATACTCTACCCGTTTCCTATAATAGAAAATGGGGTAACATGAAATGGGAAAACGAGAATTATAGGTCTTGAGATACTGTCAAGATGTCTATGAGACAAGCCAGCTGCAGTTAAATAGCTAGATCCTTGCACTTGAATCTGCAAGGTAGTAACCATTCTATTCTAACTAATGAGAAACGAAGTTCAATTAAGGGAACCAAACTAACCAGAACTCATTCAAAAGAAGAAAAGTAGAAGAGCTCCCAGAGTAAGTCTTTAGAAACGTGTAATCCCATCTTTACAGCAGATGACAGAGAAATCTAGAATTGGCAATGAAATGTACAGTTGTCAATATCAGTTGACCAGAGAGTTACATTAGGTTTCTAAAAGCTGTTCATTGAAGTTAAATCGCTGAGGAGCTTTACCTTTAGCCTGCATAGCCTACCCTCAATTTACCCCATTAACAAGAGGGGACGACATTATTAATCCAATCCAGTAATTCAATTTCATATGTAAGAATGAATTAATGAGCAAAGACATGCAGGTTGGAGACAGAACAAGTTCAATCCTATTTCCATTATTATTCCCATGAATACAAATTACAAAGCCAACGCAGTGAATATTTACTATTGATAAGCATAAACATCTGAAGAGCAAGAAATTACAATGAATAACTTGCAAGCCAGATCATTAAGCTTATTATTGATCTGAGGAAATAGAATTCATTTACAACCCGGCCTCTGGGAAGGCCAAAAAGATTCATATATTGTAAACCAAAAACTCCCACTCATAGCCTAAACAAAGGACCAACAAAACAAAAACTTCCCAAAACTAATATGATGCATCCTGAGGAACATATGGAGAGCACAAAGTTGCAATAAACGCAGGCATTTAACTAGTACATAGAAAAAGAAACGAAGACTATTATACACACCATTTGATGAGCCATCCAAAGAGAAAATGCTGCATAATGGGAACTTTCTCCAATACCTCCACCTTATACATCTTGAGCAACCCACTATTGACCTTGTTCCAAGTAGGCACCCCGCTAATATCATCAAGCAATGGTGAATGCTCCGAAAATGGACCCTTCTTCACCTTCTTTATAAACGAAATGCAGGAGAAGTAGAGATACTCATTTGAAAAATTGTCTAAGATATCCTGACTGTGAATGGATTTGGGTTTCAGATACTTATGGTCTATCAACTGCGACGATCCAAAAACGAACGACAGAAAATGGTAGTCATCAAGGCCCCAAACCCCATGAGAACCCGCGGGCTCCAAGCAGTAAACCAATTGCAGTTTCCTCATTAACTCAAGGTACTTGACGAAAATCCTAACGACAATGGCTGGATAATCCTCTTCTTTAATTATCCCCAACTTCGCCAAACAATACAACCAGGCTGCGAAATTTGTCTCGTGCCCAGTGCCATAGTCGATACGGCTTGGATTCCCAAAGCTATCAACGAAATAGGGGACAATTTCTACAGTGGCCGACTGGAGATCCTCGGGAAGAAATCGAAGCATGAGAGAATCGCTGTTTTCCACCAACCGGGCATGCCACGTCCGATACGAAAGGTTTCCGTAGCGCGATGCCTGCTGCGCCGGAGGTATATCTTCGATCCATTGAATCAGAGTATCGAGGATGGAGACGATGGAGCCAACGGTGTCGGATTGGTGACAAGGATCGGAAATTTTCCGGCCTCGTGTGGATTCTGAGAGAGCGACGACGAAACCGATGAAATTTCTTCCGGAATCGGAATCGTGGAAGCGGCGTATATCATCGGGAGAATGGATTCTTTTATAAGGGGCTTGGAAATGGTAAGGGGGAGAGACAACGGAAACTCTTTGGGGTTGAGGAACCGGGGAGAGGATTATGGATTGGCTAGAACGGTTGTTGGACGGGATGCCGGCGGCCGGAGCAGGGCGGTGAGTTGGGGGCGGTGAAATTTCAGGACAGGAAGAAGTCGACGGCAGGAAATTGGCCGGAGCGTGCAAATTTCGCGACGTGTTTGGGAATTCTGGGGATTTCGAATCTTCGGATTGCATTTTTGGACAGTATTCTGCGAGGGAATTAACTTGGAGAGATGGGAATTGAAGTTTCAGGCGGTCGGAGAATGCTGGAAAATTGGAATCCGTCGCTGAACCTTTCAATTCGGCGTTATCACGGGTCTGTTCTACTGTCGCGGAAGCCCACGCACCGAAAGATTGGGTCCAGTCTCGGGGCTTCGTAGAGAAAAATAATTTCTTTAAACTTTATTGATATTTTAAAAACATTTTAGGCTATGTTACCAAAAAAAAAAATCCTTTCGAGAGTTTACACACGCACCCTCATATTAGTATTTGAACCTGCCAGGCTAAAAAATATATTTTAAAGGAAAAGTTGAAGTAATGGAATCTAAAACACGGTAATGTCTCAATTTTATCCTAAATGACTTCTTTTTCCGTTGTATTTTTTATCTAGTCTTGCGCTAATCTATTTTTTCTTCATTCTTAAGTTTGATCCAGACAAGCTTTTACGTTAATTTATCGCGTTGTTCTATATTTTTAAAACGGAGGTCAAAATATAGATGATTTTCTTTTTATTTGTCCAACATTTTACATAAATTACGATTTTTTTTTTTAAATAAATTAAGTTGGAAGCTTAGTCTCGTCCAATAAATTCATATATTTTTAATTTTATATCTAATAGATTTATGTATAATAGGTCACTAATTCCACTTTTGTGCTTCCTTCTAAAACAAATAACTTTTTTGCTTAATTATTTTTAACGATTCCCAAATTTTTGTAAAATATCCAAACAATTTGAAATTTATTAAATAATTAAAGAATCTATTATATATAAAAAAATAGGAGTGAAATAACATAAATTAGTCATTACATATAGAGATACAATGTTGTTATTATTTTTTTCCCAACACAATAAACGTGAGGATGAAGATTTCAACAT
Organism: Momordica charantia; assembly: GCF_001995035.1. Next base: position 2,731,893 of record NW_019104488.1, read on the forward strand.
TTGAACCGTAGAAAAACGAACCAATATGAACTTAGCTCAAATTGGTACCCGTGAGTTCAAATCTCCTACCCCACTTATTGTACTAAAAATAACAAATAATTTGAGTAAAATGAGAAAATTAGTAACCTTGGAAAATATGACATATATCCCATCCAAGTGAGGAGGGAATATATTATTTGAATACCCTACTCAACTCTTTAGTTGTAAGATTTTACTTATTTTTGCTTAAATAATGTATATATCTTATAGTGTTGTATTTAATTATCTCATATTTTGTTACTACAAAAAAATTCTCAAATATATATATATATATATATTTTTTTAGTACAATAAGTATAGATTCCTGACAAAAATAATTACTATCGTGTGCATTGGATCCGCATCTGCTTTTTAAATATGCAATTGGTAATTACGATTCACGCTTTTGGTGTTATATATATCAAAACTTTAAACTTAAAATACCGCACAAAATTAATAATAAGGATTCTATAGCTTAATAAAAGTAAACTTGTATATTTTAAAAGAAATAATAAATATGAAAACTGTTCTAAAAAATAATAAATAAATAAATATGAAAACATTATATTTTGTTACATCGAACTTTTTACATCTGTATCCTATCAAGTGAACCATCGACGGATCAACAAGAAAAAGAAAGTATAAATGAATAAATAAAACAAATAATCTCCATCCAAAACAAATTTCCATACGCCGTCGTTTAGCCAGGCCACGTTCTCAAACCAGAGTAGAACACGTGGAAGTGGAAGGGTCAAACAGCGCCGGAAGCAGAAATTTCCGGCGATTGGCACCGCGCGCATTATAGCCGGCTCCGGTGGCTGGGTCCACCGGAAGCTCGCCGGGATAGCCCGGATAAGACCCCTTTCCGAATATTCCGGTGCAGGCCGACGCCGCCTCCAGCGGAGCTTCCTTGGGGCCCTGGTAGTACCCATTCCCGAAGGGATTGGTGGCGGTTCCGGCGAGAAGAGCGGCCAGGTTTATAACAACGCCGTCCATTCCGGCGTCGTTGTTCGGCGGCACCAGCGGCGGGCTCTGAGGACCGTACACCGGGCGGTGGAAGGGCCAGGCGCATTGCCCCGGACACTGGGTCTCCGAATTACCCACCCAAATATACCCGAATTTGTACCTCTTCCCCCCATTTGGAGCTCCGGCCGAATACCCATGGGACCCACATTTATTGAAACAGAATCCGTCAACCGCCACGTCCGCCGCCGTCAGGACGACGTTGATTGCATTTTTCCGGCCACCCCTCGCGGCGAGGGCAATAACGTCATTTTGGGAGAGGGATTTGCCGAGGGAGTGGCTCTGGTCCAGAATCTGGGGGCCCAATGAGAGAGAGAGGGATTTTGGTCTGTAGAAATTTTTGAGGTTGTTCCACCAAGTGGAAACAGAGGGGGCAGGGGAAATTGGCCTGGAATTTGAGAGGGAAGCGACGAAATCGACGACGATGGCTTTCTGGGAGGGGCTGAATTTCCCGTACCAGATGAGGTTGACGGTGATGTCGCCGGCGAGAAGAGGGCCGCCGTGGTATTTGAAGGGAAGAGAGAGATATTCGGCGGAGGAGCGGTGTGAGAAAGCGAGGTTTGTGGCGGCGGAGATGGAGTGGAGTGAAGAGGAGAGGAGGAGAAGGAGAAGGAGAGAAATGGGGGAGGCCATGGCGGCGGGGGAAAAAGGAGGGGAGATTTTGGAGAAACTGAAAGGTGGGGATATGGAGGGAAGAAGATGGAGTTGGAAGGGATTTTATACTTTGGGAAAGTGAAGGAGATCATAGTTTTACGATGAATTATGAAAAACTTAGAGGTAGTTGGCATAAGTGTTGGGACCATATAATTTCAACTCCAATTTATTACGATTATTGTAATTCCAAATTATTTATTTTGATGTTTCATTCTAGTTATTCTTCTTTTAAAACATCTATTTCATTGTTCACGTTAAAAAAAAAAAATTTCGTCATTGTTTACAAATTTTGAACACAAATTCTATATATTAAGAAAATTATTTAATATAAATGTATACCTATTTATCCAAAAAAAATTAATTGAATACACTTTCATATTAAATTTAAGATAAAAGAATGAGACAAAAAAAAGATCATTTTTAAAAGTAATACTAAAACATAGGTTTAAAAATACCTGTATCAAAGTGAACCAGATCAAAACTGGAAAGAGATAGACGAAAAATAGTATTGAAACTTAAAATATTTGGTAATTTACATTAAATCGTTTCTAAAGATTTTTTTTTTCTTTCTAAGTATAATAAATAATACGCGAAAAAATAAGGACATATTCCTAAACCTGTGCCAGATAAATTCTGGTTCGGAGAGGAGGATAACGCGCAATGGTGCGGCGCTGGTGGGTGCTGTAGCTGTAGCCAGGTAAGTCAATAATTCCAACCAATTGGATTTTTCACCATTAATTTATTACTCTAAATACATTGTGCTACATTCATGGTTTTTATTTTTCTATTATATATACATGTATATAGTTCAACTCATATTTTATCTTCTATTTCAATTCCTTTTTTTTATTATACTTCACTTTTACTCTCAACCAGAAGGCAGAAATATAATCATCTTATTTCTAAACCCTATTTAAGACTTTCTACTGTATTTATTTTTTATTTTTTGTATTTAAAAAAATATATTTATTTGATAATACTTACATAAATACCTCAATTAAATAAAAAGAAAAAATAGGTTGGCAGTTTGCAAAAATTGGGACCCCTATTTTTCATTATTAGAAATACAGCTACAGTGCATTAAATTTGGGAGAAAATAATGAAAAGTGAAAGGTAGAACTTAAGAGTGTTGCTTCATAAATCATAATAATAAATTGTACAGTGAGGCCATCAATTTACACTACAGCTGTTGATCTATAATTAGGCGTATCGTTTCTGACTTTCATTCCAATAACTGCCACTTGTTTTCTCTTTCTTTAATTATTATTTCTTTATTTATTTGCTAATAAGAAACATTCCATTATCCATCATCCCCAAACCCCAATTCATTATAATTCAAATAATAAATAATAGCCCCAAATTATCAACCGGACAAACCTCCCTTAGTTTTCATCGTATTCCTTCTCCACGGGGTACTATTAGAAATTAGCTCGTTATTTTATATATATCTTTTTACAACGTGTTGGTTGAGGATCGAATTCACAACTTCTTGATTAGAGATATACCAGTTACAGTTGAGTTATATTCGCTTTAGTGTATTTTTAAATTTTTTTAAAGAATAGAAAAAAAAAACATATATATTTATGGGTAAGTTTTTGCGTACCACCATTAATTTTTTTACCTCAAAATAAGGAGAGATTTTTTTCTTATATTTTAATAAAGTTAAAAAATTGTAAAATTTATTATTAGTCAACCCAAATATGGGTGCTAATGGACAAGGAAACCGGAAAATGATCTCTTGTGTTAGAATCCATATAAATGAATTAAATTTAACTAATCCAACCCATCAACTTAAGCTTTTGGGTTGAGTGGTGGTTTGTTCGTATCATTTCAAAATTCTTTAAAATCAAAATTTTAATTTATCAAACATGATCAATGGAAATATAAATGGTTTTAATCAAAATAAAAATAATTTTGACACGTCAGAATCACTCACGATACACCATTATTAAAAAAAAAGATGTCTAATCTAGTTTAATTTAAAAGTACTCTTCATTGGTTCTCATCTCCCTGCCAAAACTGGTGTCCTTAGATTCTCCCTCTTGTTTTTGCGGCTTAGCTGTCTAAAGTTAAAACCCAATCCACCACTGACTTTATATTTTCTCAAAATTCAAATCCCCAACGCGTATTTCTCACTGGCAATTCACAAATTTCCTTTTCCCACTCCTTAATACTTCAATATAAATACTCTCCACTCTCCGATTTCTCTCTTCAAATCCAACCCTCAAAATCTAACAATATGGCCTTTTCTACTTCTATTCCTCTCCTAATTCTCCCCTTCCTCTCCCTCCTCCATTTCTCCTCCGCCGACCAACCCCTTCCCTTCAAATACCACGGCGGCCCTCTTCTCGCCGGCGACATCACCGTCAACCTCATCTGGTACGGGAAATTCAGCCCCTCCCAGAAAGCCATCGTCGTCGATTTCGTCGCTTCCCTCTCAAATTCCAGGCCAATTTCCCCTGCCCCCTCTGTTTCCACTTGGTGGAACAACCTCAAAAAATTCTACAGACCAAAATCCCTCTCTCTCTCATTGGGCCCCCAGATTCTGGACCAGAGCCACTCCCTCGGCAAATCCCTCTCCCAAAATGACGTTATTGCCCTCGCCGCGAGGGGTGGCCGGAAAAATGCAATCAACGTCGTCCTGACGGCGGCGGACGTGGCGGTTGACGGATTCTGTTTCAATAAATGTGGGTCCCATGGGTATTCCGCTGGAGCTCCGATTGGGGGGAAGAGGTACAAATTTGGATATATTTGGGTTGGTAATTCGGAAACCCAGTGTCCGGGGCAATGCGCCTGGCCATTCCACCGCCCGGTGTACGGTCCTCAGAACCCGCCGCTGGTGCCGCCGAACAACGACGCCGGAATGGACGGCGTTGTTATAAACCTGGCCGCTCTTCTCGCCGGAACCGCCACCAATCCCTTCGGGAATGGGTACTACCAGGGCCCCAAGGAAGCTCCGCTGGAGGCGGCGTCGGCCTGCACCGGAATATTCGGAAAGGGGTCTTATCCGGGCTATCCCGGCGAGCTTCCGGTGGACCCAGCCACCGGAGCCGGCTATAATGCGCGCGGTGCCAATCGCCGGAAATTTCTGCTGCCGGCGCTGTTTGATCCTTCCGCCTCCGCTTGTTCTACTCTGGTTTAGCATCTTGCCTAAACGACGGCGTATAGATTAGATTAGATCCACATTCATTCATTTGTTCATTCTATGAATTTTTGTATTCAATTTTTATTTTTTGGAATAGTTCATTTTATTGATAGAAATACTTTTATTTAATTATAGTAAACGATTTATGTTTTAATACTTTTTAAGTTCGGTGATTTCAGTTCAAATTTTCACTCACTATTTATACAATATTTTTACTCTCTCTCTCTCTCTTTTTTTTTAATTCAGTTTAAAACTATTAATTATTGAGATTCACCAAAACAAAAAAGAGTGGAACTTGGAAATCAAATTTTTGTAAATATTTATAAATAAAAACAACCATTTAAATTCAAATCTCAAAGTCTAATTAATATTACCTACCAGTGAGGTCTGAATACCCGTGCCTACAATCTAGCCTAAACTTTAAAACACAATACATTTGTAGTTTTAATTACAGTTTTTATATAAACAAGATTCAAGTTGAATATGAGTTTAAATAAGTATTGGCATATATGACTATTAATTTAGCGAAATTTAAAAATAAAAGTCCAACAAATAACAAAATCCTAACTCATCTTCCACCTCCTTTGACTTTGACTTGTTGAATGGATAAATTATTTGATTTTCAAAATTTTATTTAGAATTTGTATCCAAGGGTCTATATAAGAGTAGGTGGTAGGTGCCAAAACGAGCATACTTTAGCGGTAAATTAGTATACATCTCTAATCAAGAGGTTATGAGTTCGATCCTCAATCCCTACTATTATTATGATCAAGTCATGTACATATTTTGGTAGTTTTTAATTAAGTTATTTTACAAAAGTTTTCCGAACAAAACCTAAATTTGTGCATTATTATGTCATTTTCCGATAGAATGAGTAGATTTTTATTTTTATTATTTGTTTAGCATCTTATATTTTGGTAGTTTTTAATTTGTAATAGACGCCAATAAGTGACCATTCTTAAATCCACTCAAGAATAACTCACTCCATATATATTTAACCAAATTATTAGAGGGATAAATTCTCACCTGGAATATTGAACTAAAAAGTGTGCAAACTTAAATAATATTTTTTTAATTTATCATAATTTTCATTTCTCTTATCATAATTTTCTGCGCGGACATCTTTTAGAAAGACAAATACATTGTATTTGAATAGTCATTTGATATCATAAGATATTACTTAACAATAATTGTTGGCTTAGTAATTGAATAATGGTGCATGACTTGTTTTAAAATAATAATAATAATAATAATGATGATGGTTCATGATTCGAATTCATGACTATTGAGTATGGCCAAACATGGAAAAAGTAATTATCCCACGAAGTTGTAGGTGATATAATGACCAAAATAACCCGGTAGGTGCAACAATTTATTATTTTTTCCTCGAACAAAAAAAAAGCAAAAATTTAATCTAATCCCCACGTAAAACCCGAAAAGATCCGGATGAGGTCCAATTGTTTCAGTTTTCACATGCCGGCCCATCAATCTGTCCATTCCAGTGGGCCCAGAAGCTCTAAGGCCCAATTGTTTCAGTTTTATAATATAATACTGCAACTGCAAAAATTGAAATACGTGTCTTATAATTCAGACAGTAGTGAGAAAGCACTCTTTTTTTTTTTTTTTTCCTCTCAATATTATAATGACGACGCTTCTTTCTAGAAGTCTCACTATTTCCAAACACTGCCCCTTTGGCCTTTTCTGGTCAAAAATGTATTATTATTGTTAAAAGAAAATTAAAATAGAAGGATGCCAATTGCCAACCATTATTGAACATTTTTCGTTCAAAATATGTTATTAATTCGAAAAGTCCATTTTCCTTATTTTCAAAAGTGTTGATAAGCTTCGAGGAGAAAAAAATGGTTCTTTCCTTTTCTCCACTTAATATCGACAAATATCATATGTATAAAGTATTAATTTCTATATTTGTATGAATATTTTTCAAAATTTAAAATGGAGATTACTCAGAAATCATAAAAATCATTAAATTTTAATATAATTTTTAGTCTAAGGTGACTCTGTGATAACTGTTAAATGTAAATTTAAAATAAAAATGTTAAATTATATCACATGCACTTACAAAATCTTATTAAATAAGAGAAAGAGGAAAAGTTGGGATCCTTATTTGTTTACGACACAATTAAAATCTATAATTTTCTTAGGAGCAGGTTTAAGTAACAATTAGTTGAGTTTGAATCTCACACGCATAATCCAGTCCCACCCTAATATTTCCTGTCGGTTTTACATTTAGAATAAATTTGATTTCCCTATAATATTATTTTTGTTACATTTGATTTGGATTATGCTACTTGTCCGTGCATGAAAATATCCGTCCAAACAATTAAGCCTATCCCTTCCATGAGTCAAGTGATATGCAAGACAAAAGTGAACACTCCAATACCTTAGTTAATATTAGTCGGAGAATGTATTTAGTATATTAAAAAATGATTCGAATGTACCAAAGTAACAGATTATCAGTTATTCTTATTGGTGAGTAAAGGTGAGTTGATTAGTAAGAAAAGTCGATATTCCCCGCTGAATTCGGTTGTTGGTTAGATTGGTGATGGACGCCGACTATACTCAATCAAGTCCTCCTTTCCCACATTGATGACGTTAACTGCAGGATCTACCTAATTCATCCCTTATAGCTTTGCTGATGTCATTAGATCGACGTACCTCCCTTGGTTGTTCAATACATGACCGTCATTTTTCTCCCTCGTAACATTTCTCTTCTAAAATTTTAAACCTTGAACTATATTTGAAATCAAATATATTTATTGTGTGCTATTTTTTAACTGCCTCCAGCAAAATTGCAATTTGAAAATGAAAAAAAAATGTCAGGCATGAGAAAAAAAAAAGTTCAAATTTGTTTTATTGTATATTTAAAAAGAAATTACTGATATTTTTTTTAACAATACATATAATATTTTTGTTATCCACTCTCAATTCATCTAAATAAAATTATGATTTACAGTGCATTCAGATATTTATCCAAATATTACTATTTTTTTATTTAGTACTTATCGATATTTGTTGAAATTTGTGTCATTTTTGGAAAATAAAATCTGGTATTTTTTAAAATACAAGTAACCCTCCAATAAAATTTCCTCTAAAATAAAATACAATTTACCGTGTGTTGAAATATTTATCCTTGTTTAGTACTTATTGGAGATCGATATATATATTTTTTTAGTTTAACATATTGGAAGAGAGATCGATTTCCCAATTTTTTAGATGAAGATCTATGTCAATTATTATTCAACTAGGCTCGACGAATATATATTAAAGTTATATTTATTTCTAAATAAATTTTTTTTTTCAGTGCGATCAAGATATTTTTTCAAAAAGTCCTTTTCTTTAAGCACTTATTAAAGATAAAGATATATTCAAGTAATTAAAGTTACGTACACGTTACGTTGCAAAAAAATCATTAAAAAAGCTTTAAATAATTTAAGGAAAAAAAGTATTCAGTAAATATTGTCAAATGATTATTCAAAAAAGTACTTTCGCTAAAAAATAATATCAAAGACATGCCATTTACTTTTACATCGGGTATTAAAATAATTAAAAAAAAAGTTTTCTAAGTTTGAGAAAACGACAAAAAAAAAATTTAAATATTCAATAATCGGCTTTTTAGTTTTTAATTTTATACGACAATCCCAATACCCGATAATGTCCGCCACATAACAGCTGATTTAACATGGCAGCATCTGACAGATGGGAATATAATAGTATCCAATGAATGTCAGCCACGTAAGATCGATTTAACATCTGACACATAAAAAAGAATGAGATTAAAAATATATTTAATTAACTTGTTACCTTTCTAAAATACATGAATCAAAAATAAATATTTTAAATGCAGAGGTATTAAAATAAATAAAAATTAAAATACTTGTATTAAAATTAACAAAAATTAAAAATAAATGTATCTAGATTACAAAAATTTTAGAGAAAAAAATAAAATAAAAATTAGAGAGACATAAATTTTAGAGAACAAATTTTTTCAAAATTCAAGGTTAATAGAAGGTATACTTAAAAAAAAAAGGTTAATAGAAGGTATAAAAAGAAAAACAACAACCAACTAATAACTTTTTTCTTACAAAAAAATCACTTCGATCAAATAACATAAGAATCATTATTACCTATATTTATCTTTAAATGTAATTATTTCTGACATTATCGAAGTCTATACCTTGTTTGATTTCAACTCCAACGAGTTCTTATTTCAATGTGGATAAATTTCTATCAAATCGAGCATAATTTAAGTGGTTAAGATATCCACTTCTCTTTAGAAGATCTAATTTTTTTAACTTCAACTTTTATTAGCTCCTTTGTCCTATACCTACATTATTTGTATATCTATCAACTATGATTTAATCGATAAATATAGAATGATAATATACAAATCAGAATTACAAATTTACAAAAATATGATCTTCTTTGTTTTTTGATGAAAAAAATAAATTAACAAATAAAAAATAAAAAGAAAACAGTAGGAATGAGTTGTTACTTTTTCATTTTTAAGGATGACCATGAATTAAACCACCGTTCATATCCCCGATTCCCCACCATCTCAATCTATCTCATCCTCTTCTCCTCTACCCAATCGCTCTCATTCCACCGCCACACACGACAACTCCAACGAAGCAACCAAATTAATTGAGATTTCAATACCACATGTAATTTTCACTAATTTAAAAAATTTATCCTATGAAGGAGTGTTCGTACTTATCAAGGTCCATCAATGACATTGCGGAAGCTGATATGGCAGCGAAGTGAGTGGAGAAATTACGACGTATTATAGTCTTCGCTAAAACGATCATCGTATAATGAATCTTCATCGAAATTAAGAGAACAATTTGAAAAGATTGTATAGTAGACACATATTGACAACTGCAACGACTATTATTAAATGGGGGATGAAAGTCTTTCCATATAACGAACTCTATAATCATCGATTCATCTTAGACTTAGAAGCCCTCAAGAATTATATAGAAAGAAGAAACCTAGGGAGAGAAAACTTTTCAAGTTTCATAATTAATACTTATGTCATGGTCTTTGGAGAGAGAAAAAAAACTTCATTCATATTCTAATATTTTAAATTCAAAACTGAAGTGAAATAGAATTTTGAAAGGTAAAAAAGAAAGGAAGAGATAAAATATTATTTTGGTGGGTTAATTTGAGCCAGAAATTCTGGATGAGCGGATAATTAATCATTATGAATTTAAGAAAAGTGAAATTTGTAAAATTGGAGATGAAATATTTATAGTGAGAATGATTTAAATTAAAAGGGTAAAATGGAAAGAGTAAATTTCTCCCTTATAGCTCCCAGTATAGACTATAGATTACTATTATTATTATTATTATTATTATTTTGCTGAATTCAATAACGTGCGCAGATTTGGAAGTCTTCTTCAGGTTAGCCCGCATTTATCCCTCCTACTGAATAAAATAGGTAACAAATAAATGAATACAATTTATTAACTAAATCATATAATTAAAAAGAAAAAAAAACCAAAAATAGAAGCAAAATTCACTGCATTTTTCGCAATGAATCCGAAAATAATTGAGGGAGAGGGAAAGAGGTTCGTGAAAAAAAGACCAGACATTTATTCGTTACTTGTTTGTCTATTAATAGGAGAGTATTTGGAAGCTTATGCAACAATAATGGTTTGTATTTGGAGGAGATATAAAAATACTGTTTTGTTAGTACAACATATGAGGTGTAGAATTGAACTTATAATTTCTTGGTTGAATATATATGTCAATTATCGTTGAGCTAATGCTCGTTTTGACAGTTAAAAAACATTGTTGGTAGATGTATTTTCAGTAATGTAATGATTTAGTCCCGATACATTATCATTGGTTACAATTTAGTCTCTACCGTTAAATATTACGTTAAATTTAACATAAATTTGACATGGCAGCCAACTAGGATCCATGTGTGTAAAATTAAAAATGTCATTCGTACTCAATTATAAGTTTGTTCAAGATTAGGTTGATGAACCCGTTTATGGTTTTAAAAAAGAAAGAAAGAGAAAAGTTACGGAAGACCTTCCCCATTGTTCTTTTTAAAAGAAGGGTATGTGATTATTAAAAAAGACTCGCATGTAGATTTTGGTGGTAGTAACAAATATTCAAATGAGAATTTTAAAGGCCGAAGAGGAAAAGATTCCATGTGAATGACACTTGCACCTGAGTTATTCGATCTTACGAGACGGTGGACGCCCATCTGGTAGAGCGGACCACGCGAGCTAAGAAGGGAATCATGTTAAAATTCTTGAATTGGTACGTGGCGGTTGGTAGCAACGTTAGGGCGTTCGAAGGCATCGGAGGGGACCTCAAGAAGAATTATCTTTTACATTTAATAGTTGGATGCCAATTCAGACTAACTATTAAAAAAAAGGCGACAATAATGAAGTTAAGAGAAACAAGAAGACAAAAACCAAATTATCGAGAAGAAGAAAAACCCAAATGAATCGAAGTAAAGCAACTCCAAGGCAAAATTTCTAAATGAAAAGTCTATATAAAGATAGAGATTAAGACATTGGAAAAATAGAAGGCAAAAACTTTTGGAGGATGGGTATGTGAAACTTGAGCTCGAAATTCTAAAGGTGAAGACTTTTCAAGAAACGGTATTAACTTGAGAATAAAATTGCAGTGGGAGACGATGTCGATGGTGTAAAGGGAGGTGGGATGGCATCCTCCAGCTTAATTTTTTTTATTCCTTTTTTTAAAGTCTTAACCGATTCCGTTTGAATCGACCTAATCTTGAACCAACTTATAATTATACATCGATGACATTTTTAATTTGTACACGTGGATCTTAGTTGGCAACCACGTCAAAGTTCTGTTGATTAAATTGTAACCAAATACAAAATACATGACTAAATCGTTAATTTTAAATATTTATGTACTATATTGTTTCTTTAGTGAAATTACGAGACTAAATGTGTTTTTAATTATAATAATACTAAAGTCAATGTATAAAAGCATATATAAATTGCAAAAATTAAAGGTTTGAAACGAAAAAGTCAATATTTCTTTTTGAAAATGGGGCTAGATATTTATTATTTAAGAGTTAAAGTGAAGTATGGGCGAAGCATTTACTGGCCCATACATTTGCAGCATGGTCTGCGACCAACCGTCTTAATTAATTAATTATGTGGGTCAATGCCTCCCATTTTTTTAGCGGCGTTAAATTTCAAGTCGTTGATATTTCCTTTCATTATACAATTTTTTTTCCCTCTTTTTTGTGCCCTTTTCAGTACAATAAATTAGATGGAGAAATTAAAACTCATGGTCTCACCTGCTAAATTCATGTTGGCTTGTAAAATAAATTAATGAAATATAAAAAATATTATTAAAATAGATATAATATTAATAAATAACAGAGTTTAACTTTTTGGGCAATTTTTTTTTTTAAAGTGGAAGGTTTATTTTTAAATTATTTTTTATATTTTTCGTAAATATTATAAGTATGGTTGTGAAATCCAAACTCCTAACTTTATAGTTACATATGTCAATTATCGTTAAGCTAAGTTCATGGAACATTCATATTTAAAAAAATCAACCTTTAATAACGGTCAAATTTGACAAAGGGATATTTTCAAGCTGATATTTATTATAGAATAAATATATTGCTTTATTTTTTTTAATATTACATATATCTATATATGGGGAGAAATAATTGGGTTGAGTTCACCCTGCTCCATTTAATTAAAAGTAATTTATTTCTGACATCCACCCATTATTAAAATGACACATACTTCAAAAAATAATTGAAAATAAATCAATACATAAAGACATATTATATATGGGTGGTTCTGTGTTGAATAGTTTGTAAATATTAGGATAAAGTAAAACTTAATTCAAAAAATTTGAATTAGTTTGTAGTTTCAAAATTAATATTTTCGTCTCTCAATTATAGAAAATGATCTTAAATGGTTCGTAAATTCAGTTTATTAATAGAAAAATAATATAGCGTTGGAAAGAGGAAATAACTATTTATCCAATGTTTTCATTATTATTATTATTATTGTAGTTTTTACTTTATTTTGGTGTTTTAAAATTACATTTGAGAAAAGTATTTAAGGTAAATGTGTTTTTTCTAACGTTCAAAAAATTGTTGTTAAAATAAGAAATTACATAAATATAGTTTTTTTAAAACTAATGCGGAAAATATTGAAAGACTATTTCATTAAGTGACATGGCGAAAAGGTCATACGCCACGTCAGAGATTGTCTTTCTCCAAATAATGTATGCTTTTTTTCTTTCCTGCACAAATGTATAAACTTCTTTATTGGTATATGGCTGTGTGATTTTTTTATAATTTTTTTCTTATTTTAAGAGAATTATTTTTAAGTAGATCAATTTTAAATTATAATAATAAAATAATAAAATAAAATATCATTTGTTTAAACGATTTATATTATTCTCTCCCATACTATATAGATATATAACACGAAGCGATAAAAGATTATTGAGTTTTTTAATTCAGTATGTTGAGTTTTTTTTTTTAATAATTGTTATATAATTAGACACATTGTATTTTAATTGACATTTTAAATATTTTTTTATCTGTAGCTTCATATTCTCGAGCTATATAAATAAATATTATAAAATAATGAAAAATAAATTACTACTGTTTTTTAAATATTTTTGTGCAGACTCTTCCATCGATAATTTTAACAGCGCAATTGATCATTGATGTAAATTGTTAATCCAATTTCTGAATTATATAATTTATTTACATATTTAAAACTAATTTAAGTCTTTAAACTATTAGTCTATTTTGATAATTTTAATAATTGTAGTCACTATAATCTAAAATAAAAATTTCAAATTATTATGATAAGATAAAGTTTATTAACTTAAAATTGTATTAAATTTTAAAAAATAGTTCACATAAAAGAAAATTTAAATTTAGAGGTAGAGAACATTAATTAAGCAGAAAAATAAATAAATAATTAAGGGGAAAAATTATTGTTTTCTTATGCAAGGAATAGGAGCCACTATGCCATTGCCTAATGTTTTATTGTTTATTTTTTATTTGAAATAATCTTTTCTATAGGGATAAAAATAGTCTTCCCACGTGACGAAGAGAGAAATACTCGACCCATAAGGTACTCTTAGAGACCGCCTAAAAATTTTCCCTAAAGATCGCCTTCCGTACTTCAACAAATTTTGGATGGAAAGATTCCTAAACAGAAGCTCAGAATTTCACATGAGGTACGACCTTAGGCACGATACATGCCCAGTTGCTGGTTGGATCCTCTATCGTATAACCCAATCTATAAATAGAAAACTTATCTTCGGCCTCAAGTATCGCACTCTAGTTCGATCTCTCTCGAGTTGAATTACAGAGTGTTTGTTTCTCTTGTGCAGGTCTTTCCTCGTCAAGCGACATCCAAATCTACCCCGCCACTCAAACTCTTCCTAATCAACCTATTTTGACTAAGCTGGATCTTGAATGGCTTTTGTTGCACAAAAAATTTTGGACAGGTGAAATCGTCTACATTTCTGGCTGGCATTTGAAAACAAAAGCTATTTTAAAAAAGTTAAAAATTTATAGTATATTTAAAGAGAAATTGTTTTAAAATAATATTAGAAAAAAAATCCCCCCAACTTTTCATGAAAAAGTCAATAAATCTATACAAACTATTACACCATTTAGATGTGTTCATTCTAAGTTGGGCACATCTACGACCATTATTACTATAGGCGGCAAATTAGTCTAATTTAATGTAGCCACACGTTGAACTTAAAAATTATCTATTCAAATCTTATGCATAGTCAAACATTAATTCTTTTGTTGCACTGAAGGGAAATAGAGGGAAAAAATGTGGTCCTACTCTTTAATTAAAAAAAAATATTGTAAATTATTTTCTTAATTTAAAAATTATCCCTCGATTATAAGATTGTTATAATTATGATTATACTCTCAAATGTTCAATTCCATCAGTCATGCCCTTAAATTAATAAAATTGTTACAAATAAACTTTGAAATATTGTAAAATGCATAAACCATCCTCCAATTATAGATATGGTTACAAGGTTACAATAGATTTGAATGGTTACAATTTAACATAGAATTTTCTTTAATTCTATAAAATTTAACCATTGAAAATGTTGGTTTTCATGTTGGCATCTCAAATTGAAAAAAAAAATTATGTAAAAAACTTGGATTTGATTGGAACACTGTTTAGGGGAGGTTTTCTTCAAAATTTCCAAAAGTTTTTAATATTATTTTAAAAAAAGAACTTTTAATAAATTTATAAACCTTTTTTTTTCCTTTAAATAAGTTCCTACTAATATTGTTAACTATGTCAGTTAAATGCTGCTGCCTGCTAATTATATTATGGTAGGTTTATTTCAAATTAGTTCAAGGGTTAATGGTTCAAGAGTTAAATGGATTGCACTAATGATAGCAGTTCGTCGAACACAAATTGCAAGTTAAAAACCAATTGGAATACTTTTAAGAATATTATAAAAAAAAAAAACTTTTATAAGAGACATCTTGTAAAATAAATATGTATTCTCATAAAAGAAATTTTACAAAATCACATAATTTGTCCTGAAAAAAGAATAAAAAATTGTTAAATTGTTGAAATTACATAAATTTTTTTATAGCAGTTAAATTACAAGATTAATATACATAATCTTGAAGTTAAAAACGTGATAATTTTGTTAATTTCTTTTAAGAGAATAAGATTAAATACACTATATAGAGAAATGTTTGAGACTAAAATTTATAATTTAATCCAAAATATTTGAAAGGAGATCAATTATTTGCAGCATCGGGTTGAAATTTGTGTCGTTTTCGTGTGACAGTAATATTCCCTTTTACATTTAGTCGGTCTAATCAATGGAGTTGCCACGGCCGAGAGGCAATTAGAAAAAGAAAAAGAAAAAGAAAAAATCATTATTTTATAATTTCGTAACTATGACGTGGAAACCGCCTCGATATTTGGGCGTATCGGGTCCTTTTTCTTTCCCTCCGTTTATACCCACACTAGAAAATAAAAACATCATTATTTTTTTGTTTTTTTAAGCTTACAAAAGCTTTGATTAACTTCGAAATTGAGTTTTTTGCCCCTTTTTTTTAGGTTGGAATATAATTTATTAAATTTTTAAACCTAATATTATATATAAAGACATATTTCTCTTTCAGGGAATTACATTAGAAGAATTTATCTTGTATTCATGCTCATTAAAAAAATAAATGGTTAGTGAGATAAGTTTTCAACTATTATAATGTAAATATTTTTGTTTTCGTAACTCCCTTTCGTTTTATTGTGTCGTGGAAATCATCTATCCCACCATATGAAACATGTACATGGTGATTATTCTCAACTTAGTAATTAATATTGAAAAATAAAAGATTGTCTCCTTGCCCATTGTTATAAACATTTTTTAAGATTTATTTTTAATTATTTAAAAAATTATCAAATAAAAACCTCTACTATAAAGAAAAATAAAAAGAACATAGTGCGTCATGATTCCGTAATCTGTGATTTTGATTTTTTTAGGAATGAGAAGTCAAACTTGGGGTCAAACCCAATTGTCCTTTTTATACAAAGACGTTTCATAAATCTCAGTAATTTTTTGGTTCTCTTTTTGGCCGCGAAAATTGACCAAAACAAACGTGCCCAAATATCCCAAATCTCAATTAAAAAAGAAAGGAAAAATATATAAAAGCAACGATCCTGTATTTCATACCACTAAATATCTGACGAGATAAAACATAAAAATCATTAGATCTTCTTTAAAAATAAAGTTATCAAATTTTCAAGAGGAGGGAAAACAAGGTTTAATTCTATATTCGTTTAAAAAAAACATCTCTTTAATTTTTTCAAAAGATATTTAATTTTTTAAGACACCCTGTCATTATTGTAAAAAATTGAGAACTCATCCATTTTTATAAAAGTGTTTATTTTTGAATTATCTCTTTTAATTGTCGAATATTTAAGAGCCAGAAAATGTAATTTACTTAGAAGTCCAAGTATTTTTTATTTTGGAGCGGCGCCTATAAAAATCCTTCCTCCTCGATCTTCTTCTTCATCCTCTCCAATATTCTGTAACCAGAAAGAAAAAGAAGAAAAAAGAAAGAGGAGAAAATGGGTTCAATTTCTATGGCGGAGAAACCCCACGCAGTTTGCATACCATACCCAGCCCAAGGTCACATAAACCCCATGCTTAAGCTGGCCAAGCTCCTCCACTCCCACGGCTTCCACGTCACCTTCGTGAACACCGAGTTCAACCACCGCCGCCTCCTCAAGTCCCGTGGCGCCGCCGCCCTCGACGGCCTTTCGTCGTTCCGATTCGAGACCATCCCGGACGGGCTTCCCCCGACCGACGTCGACGCCACCCAGGACATCCCCTCCCTCTGCCAGTCCACGCGACGCCTCTGCCTGCAGCCCTTCAGAGAGCTTCTCTCGAAGCTGAACGCCGATCCCTCCGCCGCCCCGCCGGTGAGCTGCATAGTCTCCGACGGGGTCATGAGCTTCACTCTGGACGCGGCGGAGGAGCTGGCCCTGCCGGAAGTGCTTTTTTGGACCACTAGCGCTTGTGGCTTTCTGGGCTACGTTCACTATCGCCACCTTGTCGAAAAGGGATACACTCCGTTGAAAGGTATGTTAAACAAAATTTGTTCATACCACAAAATTCTCAGCTTTTTTATTTCTTTCTTTAGCAAGCATGTGCAACTTTGATTCTCCACCCAACGGTTATTATCATAAATAACCTTTCAAACCTAAAAGTTTAAATTAAATCACATTCCAACCAAAAGATTTAAATTAAATCATAATAGGGTTCAAATACATAACCTTTCTCTCGTTCTGATATTATGTTAAGAATGAATAAACTACCGTTCTTTGATTTGATAAATTTAATTTATTTACGAGTATCTCAGCATAAATATTTGAACAGTAATTAGTGCGGAGACCTAGTTTCATTTTTGTTTTTTTTTGCAGTATTTTAAAATTTGGGAGACAAGTGATTTGAATGTTGGAGATATTTTTCTTTTTGTGCAGACGAAAGCTACTTAACGAATGGATATCTAGACACAGTGATGGATTGGATTCCAGGAATGAAAGACATTCGTCTTAAGGATCTTCCGACCTTCATCAGAACCACAGATCCAGAAGATGGAATGATTGATTTCTTGTTATCAGAAACAAAGAGAGCCCAAAGAGCTTCTGCCATTGTTTTGAACACCATGGCTCCTTTGGAACAACAAGCCCTCTCTGCTCTTTCCTCTATTCTGCCTCCAGTTTTTTCGATCGGTCCCCTCCAGCTACTCCTCGAACAAGTCCCCGATCGCGACTTGAAGTCGCTCGGATCCAACTTGTGGAAGGAGGAAACAAGTTGCCTCCAGTGGCTCGACCACAAGCCTCCCAACTCGGTCGTTTACGTCAACTTTGGTAAGGAGCTCAAAAGCTTAAATTGATAAGCTATAATATAATTAACCCTTTATTTATATATTTATACATCGTCTAACCAATCAAAAGTAAATGTAGGTTTTATGTTTGATTAATTTAGTAGGTTTGAAAAATATTAAGCTACTTAATATAAAAATTTATTCGTATTCTTGACAGGAAGTATAACAGTAATGACGAAAGATCAACTAAAGGAGTTCGCGTGGGGACTCTTGAACAGTGGGCAGATGTTTCTCTGGATCATTAGGCCCGATCTGGTGGCGGGGGACACGGCGGTTCTACCGTCGGAGTTCGTTGAAGAGACTAGAGAAAGAGGAATGCTAGCAAACTGGTGCCCTCAAGAAGAGGTTCTCAAACACCCGGCGATCGGGGGGTTTCTAACGCACAACGGTTGGAACTCGACGCTCGAAAGCATAATCAGCGGGGTGCCGATGATCTGCTGGCCGTTCTTTGCCGAGCAGCAGACGAATTGTCGGTACTGCTGCAACGAATGGGGAATCGGAATGGAGATTGATAGTGATGTGAAGAGAGAGGAGATTGTGAAGCAAGTGAAGGAGTTGATGGAGGGAGAGAAAGGGAAGGAGATGAGGAACAAGGCCGGAGAATGGAAGAAACTGGCGGAGGAGGCGGCGGCGCGTGGCACCGGCTCCTCTTTCCTCAATTTGGAGAAAGTGATTAATCAAGTGCTTCTCCGTTCATCCCCTTAGATTCATTTTTTAAAAGTTCATATTCATCCCATTTTCCTTGTAATTGAGAGCAAAATAATGTTGGCAGGGTTGTTTTGGTCTTTCAGATATTAATTTGCAACTTGCAAAAATAAAATAAAATAAAATAAAATGGATTTAAATCCGAGCCTGACCACAGGCATTTAATTTGATTATCCTCTCGTTTAATTAAAGTCATTCAAGTTAGTAGTGTCGGTCATTTTTTTTTATGGTGTGTTAGTCATATTTTTAATAATTAATTTTCCCTCTCTCTCTCTTGCATTATCAATATTTGGTAAATGTTTTGACTAATTGTGTCGCTTGGGATATTTTATTTAATATTTTTGTAACATATGCTTTTTTATGTTAACGTCTAAATTACTTTGTAATACCGCTCTCTGACATTATGCTATAATTTTATGGGTTAACGATTAAGGGTGAAATATTTCTGTAGGATTTTAAAATTAAAGATATTATGGAATTGGGCCTTGTTGGAACATCCCAGCATGGGCCGCCCATGCCACTAGGCCCATTACCCCGCCACATGCATGGTCCATCTCTTGTATTTTGAAGGTTAAATAAGTCACTTCGAAATTTCTACATTGAATATGTTTTTCGTGTCCCCGTTTCAAAACAATTAATTAATCAACAAATTTCGCCGTAATTAACCAGTGGATAATAATAATAATAAAAAGAAAGAAAGAAAAAAAAGACATCCTCTTCTTTCATGTGTATTACTGTTAATTCACAAGAAATCATTTTTTATTCTTAAGTTTTTATTTATTTTTAAAATATCATGCTTTACTTGTTTTAACTTTGCTTTTTCGTTAACATAAGCTTAATTCAAGCGATAATCGACATCTGATCAAAAGATCTTCCCATCCTCATTTGTTATACTAAAAGAAAATTTTACTAATCTAATCTCATTAAATTAAATTGTACATGTAAATTGATACATACTTTATATAATTAATATTTTAGTAATTGATTGGAATATTAGCTTGTGAATGTTAACTAAGTTGATAATATATTTTCTTGTAGGTCAAAATATATTTCATCCCAATATATTTATGCCACCCAATTTTTCTTGATATTATTATAAAAGCAACGAAGGATAATTGAATTGAACTTTTTTTCAGTTGATGCTGAAATCCGACTTGCTAACGTTTTTTATGGCATGGCCGTCAGATGAGTTCACTGGTAATAACAAATCTCGACAATGGCGAGGTGCGTTGTCAAATATCCACCAATGCTTAAGTTAGTAACTTCGAAGAAGGAGGAAATGGAGAACAATTGTACGCCCTCCCACTCGAACGCCACCCCTTCGTTAGTCGTTCATCTACTGTGGGGTTGGTCCCCACTGCCACGTGGAACCCTACGGACTCTCTACGTCTGCAACTCTATTCTCACCCTCAACAACGTCAATAAAAGATGGATTGAATATTGGGCCATAGTAGGTCAAAGATGGCTATTTATTAAAATGTCAGAAATCTTAATAAATTTAACATTTTAGAATTAAGTCTAACTATTGAATTTTATGCTTAAGATATACAAATCCCAACAAATTAATTGAAAACAGTAGTCTACCCTGGCGAAGTTACAGGTTCACAGTTTCTGTCTGTTCTATTCTATTCAATGAAAAAAAAGTTCAGTTTCTAGTGCATCAATTGTCAAATTCAACAATTGATTCAAAAAAAAAAAATTGCAAATTCAACAACCTAACTTCATAATTGCAACCCATAAACATTCCTCAGAGGAATAAAACAGTCACATACATCTATTAGCATAGCATATAGATTAATTAATTAATTATTATATTTTCAATTAACGATATACTTAGATTTAAAAAAAAACGCAAGAAAAACAGAACTATTTTTTTCTCCTGAAAAGTGAAAAAGAAGAAGAAAAAAAAAGTGGTTGATTAGGTCAACTTGCAGGATCGATTCTCTCCTAAAATTGAGCACAGCCTCTGCAGAAAAAAAGGGAAAAAAAAAAATCTGGGGGTCTCAAGAGAGTGTAAAATCGATCAAGTTGTCAACTTTATACAATTGCTAGCTCGTCCCCCATTTTTCTTCTTTTTNTCTTCCATGGAAAATGGAACCAATAATTTGGTTGGTTTTTATGAATGTGTCTTCTTCTTCTTCTTCAGATTCAGATTCTGATTCTGATTCTGTTTCAAGTGCTTGGACTTTCTGAAGTAACAGCTCCTGCTTCTGCTTCTGCTTCTGCTTCTGCTTCTGTGGGAGTTTGCTGCGATGTCTGTGAATCTGGAAAACCCATAATTAATAATTAATATTCATTATCAAATTTAAATGTAAATATAATAATAATTTATGGATCGTAACTTATAATACAAGTAAGTAAATTAAGTTGAGAACTTGAGACCAAAAAAAAGAAAATGGTTGGAAGTTTGGAACATGGAAGTGGTCCATTTCTAAAGACAGCTGGACACAGCTAGCTACAAAATTTGGGTCTACTCTACCAAAATGGAAAAAGCCACACATAATTCAACTGAATCAATTAATAAAGTTTAATTCTTATCTCACCGTACAATTGCCACATCAAATTTGATAGCGGTGGTCAACGGCTAGATAAGTGCTGATCAATCAGATAAAATATTTGACAGCTCTTTAATTTGGCTAGGAGCGAAACAAAATATCATTTTTTTTCATTTATTATAAAAAATTCAACAATGCAAAAGATAGGGTACTGACGAAAGAAACATAAATGTTGTGGGAGGGGGAAGGAAAATATTTGGACTTGCTCTTTAACCGTAAAGAGTAATCCTATTTTTACCACTATTAAATATTTGACAATTAGGAACTATAAATGCAAAAAGTAGAAATTTTTTTTTTTTATAAAAATTAATTAATTGTCAATTTTTTCTGGTAATGGAGAAAGAGCCAAATATTTTTCGAGGGAGAATTAAGGGGTAATAGAATAGGTTGGAAACTCAACCACACATGGAAATGCAGGTGAGAGTGCAGTAGCTGTCTATATAATGAAATGCTACTCTGTCATCAATTTCCTTTCAACCTTTTTCATTGGCCTGCTTCCATGGCCCAGACAGCTCATTCACATGGCCTTGGGCTTACCCACATGGCCCCCACTTTTCATTTTCCTTTTTACCTACCTTATAATATAATCTATTTATCTACTTGTGTCAGGTACTCATGTGCAACTTTTATAATAAAGTTTAGAGATCTATTAGACATAGATACCTGTAGAGGAAAACCGGTGGCGCAAGAGGGGCGGGGGAGGATAGTTGGAGAAGGAGGATGAGGGTTCGAATTGAGCGTGAGGAGAAGGAGCCGCTGCGGGATAGTAGAGATAGGAAGGCGGTACACGGTGATGATGCGACTGAGGAGGAGCATTGGAAAATGTTGCTCTGGGAGATTGTACTGAGTAACCATACAAATATGGGGATTGATGGTAGTATTGTGGCTGTTGAACTTGTGGGTTGTACACTGCCTGCGGCAATTCAATGTCACAAGAGTTATTTCTGTTATGCCCACCAACTGTTTGAGTAAATGCCGCAATGAAGAAAAAGAAAAAAATAGTAATAATATGAGAGAGTAAGAGAAAGAGAGAGGCTAACTTGGGGGTGGTAGCCATAATCAGGACTGTAAGATGGGTATCTGCAAGAGCAAAACAAGGAAATGGGGTTTGGAAATTAATTAATTGCCTTAGCCACCAGTCATGGATTTCTATTCTATTTATGAAACACAAGCTCAAATCTGGCAAATGGGGCTGACTGTGACTTTTTTCTTTTTTGCCTCTTTTGGGTCAGTGGTCAAGAATTCCCATTGGTGAATTGTTGTTGTTGTTAATTGGTGGGTGGCCGCTGGAAAGAACTCTACACAGTGGAAAACTGCTAAGTGATCTCTCTGGTAAATTTGATGTTAAAAAACTGAGGGGAAATCACAGTGATTGTAGTTTTCACCACAGACAGGATAATGCGCACAAACCAAGAACCTAATTGTAACCCCTTGGACCACTCTCACTTTTGACTTTCACGCTCCATGCCCCGACGCTTTATACATCGTTCTTCTAAATTCAGACTTCTTACCAAGGTTCGGACTCACGAGACATCAATAATTTTTGGTATTATCGAACTTGAGACCTCTAAATTACTGACTGCTTATTCTATCTCACTTTCTTTCAAATATTCGAGTCGAAACGTATAGTTTTGACCAATAGAGAGAGGGGTAAGAAAAATAAGATAATTGATTATATCCGTGTATAATTATTAAGATGCACGGAGACCCACATGGGTCCATGTGTTTTCTGATCATACCAAATTCGTACACCCAAATAACCTTAGGTTAATAATCCTGTTTTTTTTTTTGTTTCATATTTACTTTGAGTTTAAAGTCCTTAATTCTCCATCATTATAATATAAACTCCGACAGCTCTATTGAGTATTACCCTAACTTTCCAATCCACACACCATGGCCCATTTTTTCCCCATTGGCTATTTTCAGAAAAATACCTCGGAGGAGTAAGCTCAGTCCTCCTGACATTTTTATCATTTTCATCCCTTTCTAAAAGGATCAGTTGAACTCGACACTCACCCGTACGGCGAATACACGACCGGGGGAGGCGGCGGAGGCGCTGGCGGTAGTGGCGGTTGGTTTAATGGTGCAGGCACTCCGCTATACGATGGCGTTGCCTGCATTGTGCTTCCTTGATAGGGATTAATTCCACCCTGCGCTCGTCCTGTGCACAAAAGATATCCAAAATAAATTTTTGTCAAACGGAACCTAATTCGACTGATTAAGTTATCAGTGATTTTCTTAGCCGTTAAATAATGGTAAAATAGAAGAGAAACTTATGTCACACACCTCGAGGGGGCGAAGGTCGAGGCCGTCCCAATGCAGCGATGTTACAGTTTGCACGTCTGCCATCAATGACTGGGTTCGGATTAGCACACGCCCTTCTGGCAGATTCAGGATCCCGAAAAGTCACCTAAACATTTCAAACCATTAAGAATACGAACAAAAGATAAAATTTACCATAACGCATCGAGAGAGAAAAGCAAGAAGAGAGAGGTCTCACAAATCCATATCCCTTAGACTTTGCAGTGTTCTTATCAGTAATAATCACAGCTTCAAGAATCTCCCCAAACTGCTCAAAATACCTCCGCATTTCCTCAGTGGGCGTCTCCCAAGCCAGCCCGCCAACAAAAACTTTGGTGAAAGTCGTGTCTCCGAACTGCGATCGGTAATGTGCGTATGCCATGGCCGCAAAAACAAAATCGTGACTACAACACACGTTTTCTTCCTCTGCATGAATCGGAACCGCACTACACTAAAATATTTTGCGCCTTCCACTTCATTAGCTCCGAATAATTCTTCTGGGCACCTCCATTTTTCGAGTCCACAATCATAATGAAGAGGGAGTGGCAGAAGAGAAAAAAGAAAAAAGAAAAAAAGAGGAGCTGGTGCCACTGCCACACGGTTTAAGCCGTTGGTGGTGGTTGTTATAATTTGATAGATAGTTTTTTAGGAGAAAAAGAAAAAAGAGGAGAGAGAAAATCCGACAGGTGCAAACTCTAATTTGCTGGCTGGGGAGGTGGAAGAAGTGGGTTGGTGGGTTATGTAATAGCAAATGACAGGTGGGTGAGAGGAGCACTTGGGAGGAAGCTGTCCTCTCTGTCTTGGCATTAAAATGCAGCTCTCCAACTCCAACCCTCCAATCCATACAGTGATTTATATCTTATGAACAATACTTCCCTATTGACTTGGTATTATTCACACTCGGATATTTTCTACGATGTTCGGGTTATAGGAAAATTATAATTATAGCTCAAGATGAAGTTCGATGGTAAAGAAAAATAATTAGTTGATTACCGTGAAAATGAGTGTTCATCAACTGTCAACATCAAAGTATTGTTCCAATACACAGACACGTGTTGCTTTGCTATTGGACTACTTATGGCATATGAAGTTTGATCCCTACAAAACCAAGATATGAGAGAACAATACTTAGCAACTAATTGCTCGTTTGGTAACGTTTTTATTTCTTTGTTTTTAGTTTCTAATTTTCTTAAGAAATCTAAGCATTTTGCAACTAATTATGTTTTTTATTATATAGAAATTTTGGAAACAACAAAAACGAGTTTGTTCTTGCTTGTTCTCCTTTCTCATTTGTTCTTAAACATAAATAAAAATATTGTTTAATCATACTTGAATTCATGAATGTTGGGATCATATATACAGTTCCATTTTCTTTATTGAAAATTAAGAAACGGAAATAAAAAATATGAACGTTACCAAATGAGCCCTAATTGATTAGTAGGAATTTCTCGCTCAACCATTGTTAGTGTTTGTTTTTTTTAGTACAATATGTGGATTGGAGGATTGAACTCACAATCTCTTGATTGAAGATATATCTCAATTACAGCTCGTTTTGGCATCATTGTTAGTGTTTTGAAGAATACAGAGAAATGAAATACTTTTTTCTATTTTTTAAGAAATAAACAGTTGTCCAAGTTTTTAGTGGTGGATGACTTGGTAGCTTAATATCGTTTTACATTTATTTTTGCGGAAAAAATAAAACGTTTAATTTCTCTTTACATTCTCTTTTCTACTTGTCAAAAATTTAATGTTGGTTGCTCGTTGGGAGGTATTTTTTTTTCCATTGCTTTGGATTGCTTCGTGTATACAAAATATGTTATAATTGTTTTTGTTATTATTATTTTTTCTTTTTTCTTTTTTCCTTTAATGACAGTTGATGATCTGGTGGACAGCTGATTAGTTCTGTTAATAAATATATGTACTCTCTCAATAATTAATATGTACACATCACATATACACATTTCTTTGGTTGCTGTGCAGCTGGTAATTAATTAATTAGATAAATATTTATAGCTAAAGATATATCATATGACAAAATTAACCCTCTTGGGATTGGCCACCTCATCTGCTTCTGTTTTGTACTTGACCAGCAAATAGTTTGGACATTTGGGGATGATTAATTTTGAATCCCTTTTTTTTTTCCAAAATCAAATTTGCTTTAACAACTAATAATGATGTCATGTTAGGGTTTAGTCCCCGCGGAAAAACGTAAAACTATCACAACGACTATGAAAGATTCTCGTTCTTAAACAAATATCCTTATCTTTTCTTCAGTTAAAGATAGAACGTTCTTATTTCTTGTTTCTAAATTTCTTAATAAACCTAAATATTTTGCTACTAACTATGTTTCTTGTTTATTTTCTTTTTTTAGAATATTTATTAAAATTGTATAGAAATTATGGAAACAACCAAAAATAATTTTCTTTTTTCTTATTTGAATTTTCAATTTGTTCCAAAACATAAAAATTATTTTATCATATACTATTTATGGATGTTGGAATCTTGCAGCGAAAAAAGGTAAAACATTACAACATTGCAAAAATACTTGTTCTTAAAAACAAACATGCATTATTCTAAAAAGTAAGTAAGAAAGTAAACTGAACAAAAATCTTTAACAAACTAAGTATTTAAATTAATAATGAAATAAGAATTAAATTAATGAAAGAGTATTAAAAGGTCAATATATAGATGGAGCCACGACGGAACTTAAAAGTGAATTGACCAACCAAAGTCGTGGTCAGAAGCATCGTATAAAATATGGTTTATGTTATGCATGTTTGTAAAGTAAAAGGGCTATATATATATAAATATATATATATATATATATATATATATATATAAATTATACTATATAGTATACAGCTTAGGTTAATGAGTGAGTGAATGAGCTTTTTCTTTTTGGTTTGGCAGAGAGAGAGAGAAGTCATTATCTGAAGGTGTGGCCAGCGTTAGGGACGAGGAGACAGCTAGCTATACATAACATATATTATATATATATCATATGTTATATATTATATATTATACTTTGAGAATTAAATTAATTAATGTGCATAAAAATTTGAGGGGGTTATGTTTTTTTTGAAGTGTAGCGTAGAGAACATATATGTCTGTGAACTGGCAGCTCTTACACGTGGGCTTCTCAGAAAGATGAGCTGGATTTCCACCCATCATCCGCAACAAAATATGTTACACTTTCCTCTCTATCCCTTTTCTCTTGATCTTTACCATTCGACTTATCACGAGTACGATCATACCAACACTAATATATCGGATTGCATTGAAATTTTACACTTAAGCATACTTGAACGAACGTGTATAGGAGGTTGGACTCTCTTTCTCTCCCTTCAATTCTTCCTTGGACTCTCCCACTTTTGGTATTAATTCATTTTCTCACTCTCCCCCACCATCTCTATAATGTGCCTACCCAAGGATGGTAACTAGACGAAACGAGACGGGGTCGGGAATGCACTCTCCGACCATGGTTTTAAGAGATTCTTAATTATATGTCCCCGCTCAATTTACAATTTTTATAACTTATTAGAGGTGACGAGGAATACATTCTCCATCTCCACCCCATCTCCAAAGTTAAATTGAAGGAAAAGAAATATCTCATATTGACATTAAGAAATTCCTAACGACCTATTAAGGGTGAATTATGCCATAAGATTGGTCACTGTATGGAAAATGTGATGAGATGGAGGGTTCTGATACCATGGGATGCAATTACCACTGAGCTATACTCGTTTTGGCAACTAAACACTAGCTTTTAAACTAATCAAACAACGTAAAATGATTAAATATTTATCTTCGCACCATACCCTTTAACTTCCTTTCTCCTCTCTTTTCATTTTGACAAATTAACAAGTATCAACCCAATAATTGGAAATTACAAGAATCAAATTTGTGCCATTTTTTTTTATGAGTACAACATATGAAGTGAGAGATCGAACTTACAATATCTTGATTGGAGATATATACCAATTACCACTTAACTATACTCGCTTTGACAAATTTGTGTAACACTTGTACCTATTAAATTGTATAAAAGAAAGTATGATTTGTTAAAGAGTTTGAGGATCATGATTTTCGACTTTTCGAATTCATATAGCTAGAGAGATTTATAATATATGAGGCTTTTTCATAATAAAGATAGTTGATAATGATTATGGAGAAATGAAGAACATGCGCCCATGTAGTGATTTTGTATTTCAGTCTTTTAAAAATGTCTCATACATCTTTTTAAAATGATTTGATCTTTTATAGAAAGATATGATTTTCATAAAGTTCTACAACTTCACGACTTTACTTTTGGAAAACACGTAATTGATTTAAAATTTTTTTTTTTCTCATTTCGATTGGTTGAGTATCACTAACTTAATTATATGAAAATCGAAAATAAATRTGCTCGTCAATTAGCTGGGCCGTACTAGGTTGGATTGGGCTCAATTAAGTCAAGTACAGCAATTGGGCCAACGAAGCCCGCCATCAAGCAGGTCCACTCACCGTAAAACTTCTCAATAACCCGTGGACGGGCCCATAAATCCAAACATTTATGGCCCAAGCCCACACGATAACAACACAAGAACCGGCCTATCGGGCCTCCTTCGAAGCCAAGCACCTAATAAGTTCGGGATCGCTGCATTGATGATGGAGAATGGCCCATTGGGCCTTCCTTCAAATCCGTGGGCCTAGTTTTGGGCTCAGGCCCGTTCTGAATCAGACATGATGTACCGCCGACAGTAATTTCAGTTTGGAGATTATAATAATGTCGGAGGAATAATGGTTTTGAATAAAAGCTTATACTATACGATATATATGAATTTGAGTTAAGGAATGAGGACCCCTTCAATTTCTAACATTCCTTTTTCCCACCTCTGCCACTGCCACATTTCTAATCTTCTCAATATTCCATCTATTTATGTCCCCACATCTCACTATTTACTGCCTATTTCTTTAATAAATATATATAAAAAGTAGCAGTATTTTAAAACAAATCAAAGCCTAACTTCGTGAATAAAGTACATATTACCGTGAATAGTTGGATCTCCCAACCGTGCAACTGAAACTGTCAAATAAAAAAGTATACTTGTCAAGTTATTTTTACTCGAACTTATCTAGATGACGAGTATGATGGTTATGCATATTGAGTACAATAAGTGGAGGTGAGAGATTCAAATTTATGACCTATTATAAATAGGTAGTAATTACCGTTGAATTAAGTTCACGTTGAGATTTTTTTTAATTATACTGCAGTTGAAACTTGGAAGATTATTTTTATTTTATTTTTTTTTGAAAGATGATTTGTTGGTTTTGGTTATACGGCAAGGTGATCATAAATGTGGTTGGTTGAAACAATAAATGATTTGACAAGGCTTTTTCCTCAAGTTTGTCTTATCAACAAATGGGGCGACGTGGGCTATTATTGACCCTTCATCCACGCCTCAAATTTCTCAAAAATTCTATATTTGAATTTGCATTTGAGCTGATTAATTTTGGAAAATGAAGCTCTATATTGTAGGAAAATTAATAATGTTTGGTCCAAATCTCTCTCTATCTGAAAACTGAAAACGACAATGACATACTGCCTTGCCAGGAAATCAAAGTACACAAATATGAAGTTTAATTAGTGTGACATCACACCTACCATTTCTATTCAAATTTAGAAATCAATAATTATACCCAAAAAGAAAATTAGAGTTAGCATAGTAAAGCAATTTTGGAAATAGTTCAGTTGATTGAAAATAACTGGTACCAACGGAGATATTGTTCTCTCTCCTTATATGCCGTTTTCAAAAGCGTTAATTAGATGAATTTCATCCTATAAAATGAGCAATTAGCATATCTCACACCTCTGAAAGACGATAGGATGTATCTATAATAATAATTTCTAAAAAGAATGATTAAAAAACGAGACGAATCAAAGGGTGCCAAGTGTGATTATTTAATAAAGGGAAGAAGCATTTGTGTGGGGCTTGAAATGAAAGGCAACATGGTTGAGGAGTTGAGTTTGTGTTGTTGTTGAAGTTGTGCTTGGCAGCTGCCCCTCTTGTGTTCTCTTCACTATAACGTGTGTGGGGATGCCCTCATTTCACATCCAACTTTCTCTTATGCATTATTATAATGTGTTTCCTTCCTTGCTTGGTTTTGCTTTTTAACTACCACAATTCACTAACTCAAGCCGCATATGTATGTATATATATGTTCAACTTTTGTTTTCCCATTACGCTTTTGGTCTTAAGGTTTGGACTTGATTTCTGATTGGGTTTTGAGATTTCTAAGTCGGTATTTTTTGTCATTGAGATTTGAATTTTGTTTCTATTTAGTTCTCTTACAGTTTTAAAGTGTCAACTCTGGGTCCTTGAGGTTTGGATTTTGTTTTTTATTTGATCTCTGAAGTTCTCAATGTGATGTTTTTTGGGTCATTGAAGTTTAGATTTAGTTTCTGAGTTGAGTTGACCGTTAATTGACTTAATAGAAAAGATGGTATGACAATTTAACATGTTTAAAGAAAAATTTAGATAAGGAGAATGATGAGAGATTCTTCGATATTAGTCTTGCCACTGATTTCTAAGACGTCTTCAATTGGATCGAGAGGAATGGAAGACCTTATGCTAGTGACATGAGTTAAGAATCCATCTCAACATGCATATTAACTGTGACATCGTATTTTTGTTAAATTAATTAATTATCGCCTCAATTTAAAGATTAATGGAAACCAGTTTAGATGTCAAGGGCTAAAAGTGTCATTTGCTATGGTTTGGATTTAGGATGTACTCACATATCCGCCTAATTGTCGTGGTTGTAATCTATGCTTTTTCATTGGATCTAACTTTTTTGAAACTTTGTTTTCTAAAAAGTCGAAGTCTTTTTAGACCTTTTTTTCTTTCAAAAAATTGTTTTCTACAAATAAAAGGACTGATTATGTTATTTTAATTCGACATAAATTTTATGGAAAAAGAAAATTTCTGACATAAATTAAATTATATTATTTGAATTTTGATTTTATAATAGGTAAATAAATATTTTAATTATATTTTATTAGTATAAATAGTTTATTATATTGGTATCTCAATTTTATTCAGGAAAATCTTAGACGTATTCTCTCTATTTTCTCTCCACCTCTAAACATCTGTTAACAAAAAAGATGATAAATCTTTCTCGACTATGATGCCTCAAATGATTTAGAATGGGGATTGAACTTATTACTTGATGGAAAATTAGAGGTCCATAAAATACATAATTTTTTTTTTTGAAAAATATAAAATACATAGTTTGGGGACCACGACCTATGTTTATAACATTGACTCTATATTTCTCGTCATCTTTATTAAAAGTTCAACGAGCCAATATTTACAGAGCAAACTACACTTATTAATGAAAGATATATAGACTTGCAAACTTATATCATTAAATATACTTAATTTTCAATTTTGTTTCTATAGTTTCAAAAACTCTAACATGGCATCTCAACCTAAAATTAAGACGGTTTGGATTTAGCTTCTATATAATTTAAAAATCCTAACTTAATATGCCTCCTAAAAATCCATCCACTTTCTTCTATTTTCCATTAGCTCTAAATTCTAATATGAATCAGCCAAATCAAGGAGTAAAATAGAAACGCTAGTTCTTTGTCATGTACTAAATAGATAATATGTCACATACTATGTGCCGACATGAACAATTTGTGACGTTTGGCCAGATCAACTATGAGAACGAAAATGAAACCAAACTCAAATCATAAGAAACTACAAACTCATTATCTTCGTTCGTTCGTTTGTTGTTATTATTATTATTTCATGTGATTTGTGAACAAACAAACAGGCAAACTTACGAGGAAGGTGAAGAAAATAATAAAATTGAAAGCAACTATGGGCATGTGGTCCTAAGCCTCAGAACAAGTCCCTTTCCCATCTCATTCCAATTCCCAATCATCTCCATTTTCTATATGACAATAAATTCTCAAATTTCTTTTTTCTTTTTTAAAAGCACAATTTCAATAATCATCATTCAATGGAAAAATGTGTTGCGCTTTCTATTCAAATAAAAGGCCACTTTCTGCCCCTCATTATTACCCTCATCTTATCTTTTCCACTTACAAAAGATCTTCCCTTCTCTAATTTTTACCCACCGTAATTAATATGGGAATTTAGATGTATACTTTTATGGTAAACAATTCTGCTTTTAAAAGAATTAAAATACTATTTTTAGTTTCTCTATATTCAAAGCTATTTATCAACCGACATGTCAACATTTGGAATCAATAATCAACAAGATACAAAAATGACTTATTGAAGAAGATTCGGTAAAATTGAGTTTCCTCGATTCTGTGTCTCACTTTTGAGCTGTTATATCTTCTACATGTTGACCGACCTACAACAGGCACGAGCTGAGATTAGA
The DNA here is from genome assembly GCF_001995035.1 of Momordica charantia. Next base: position 2,764,135 of record NW_019104488.1, read on the forward strand.
TAGTAATAGAGGAAGCATAGATGATAGACATGTTTCTCGACAAGACGGCTCGTTCCTAGGTTGTCGGAAGTCCTGGGAGCTCGCCTCTATAAATAGAGTGCTTCACCCTCTAATAAAATGTATGTGAAATATATTCGAATATATATCGAATTGTGTACTAACTAAAGTGTCGGAGTGTTAACTCTATTTTTGCAGGTCTTTGAGTACTTCGGTGCAATCAGTTCGAGTTTCGTGGATCCAAGTTTGATCAACTTTATGATCAAACACTCTAATTTCAACTTTTGTTCATCTTGATTATGCACTTTTAAAATGTCTATTTCGATCCTATATATTTAACTTTTGTTTATTTTAGTCTTTGTAATTTTGAAATGTTATTTCTTATCCTTGTACTTTTAAAAATTGATCATTTTGATCCCTTCATTTTAATTTTTATCTCATTTTTTCGACCATAACTTCAATACGACACCACAATATATATATTTTTTTATTTTTAATGTAGTGATAGTTAGTGTTCGAAAATTTTCAAACATGGACTAAAATGGTCATTTTTTAAGAGTCAGAGACCAAAACAAATATTTTGAAATACATAAATTAAAATCAACAAAGTTTTAATATTTAAAAATTATAAGATTTTGAAGTTAGAGATGGTTTGGAGATAAGACCGGTTTAGAAAATGTATTTCCTTGTCCTTTTTCTCTACAATCAAACGAAAAAAATAATAAATAAAATTGAAAATATATGTCCCCATTCATAAACAATGTTTGTCAATCATATAAAGGAGGATTCCTTATCAAAACACAACTTCTCCTATTTGAAAGGATAATAAGAAAAGAAATATATTTATTAATAGATTTAATAATAATCTTTTGGGTTGTCACATTTCAGAATTAAAAATATATATTATTTGTCAACCATTCAAATTTTCTTTTTATAATTTTTATATAGCTATCTTTCTGCTTCTACCTATAGATTTCCAAAATTCATTTCATGTGTAAAACAGCCCACGAGGACAGCTTCTTTTGCCAATTTTAGCCCCGATATTATTAATTCTTTAAACGACGACGTTTAGTCTTACCGTTTAATCCACTTAATTTGACCTGTACGACGTCGTTTGACCTGGCACATGGATTCTAACAAAACGGACAAAAGAAACAGTGATCTAAAGTCAAACCAAAAATCAACATCCCACATGCTTTACTTAATTATATAAAATAATTCCATATAGTTCAAGTTTCAAACTACAGTCAAATCATTTTTTATTTTTTTAATCTCACCTCATAAATAAGAAAGTGGAAATTTTAAATTACAGTCCATATTCCATATATAATATATCGTAGGTTTATGGTTCAAAGCTTGCCAGATGAAATACTCACTCGAAAAGACACGTGTTCGAGTCCTAATTTGGTAGGTCGAAGACGAGGTGTAGGAGAGATAAAATTGCCTAGACCATGATCTACCGAAAGCTTTACTCGATATTAATATAGAGAAAGCGGATGCCATAGATAGAAAATATGTTAATACTAGATACGAGACATTTGAGTGATAGGGCTACGCTTCCAAAAGCTCTCCAATAGAGGGAGTCACCTTCTCAAAAGTACTCCGTTTTTTTCTATGCAACCTAACTAAGTTTGGTCTGCACCAATTTGGATTAAGTTCTAACTTAAGTTTCAGTGTGAACGAACATCATAACGCAGGTATAAGTACTCGACTTGGCTGATTCGATGTCTACCTCCAATATCGACGTATTGCCTTGAATCTTGTAATATATTTAATATAATTTTTGGTCTGTACTAACCTAATGTCGAAGGTCAAAACTTTTTGGACCTCAATCATCGTTATTAAAAAAGAAAAATGATGGACCCCACAATTTTCCTAAAAAAAAATGAGAAGAAAAGAATAAGAATTAATAATGTAGATTTTAAAAATCTGTAAATGGGAAAAGAACAGTAGTCAAGCTGTACTGATGAGATTTAGAACGATTAATATTTTTCAAAGAGAATTAGGTGAATTGAGGTTTAAAACACAATTTTAGGACTTTTGAAATGGAAGTAATCATCAGTTTAAATAGTTAATATATGATTAGCCATATATTAAAAGTATGTTGAGGCAACGATGTTGTGCTTAAAATTTTGACAACAAAATTATTAATGTGAATGATATATGTAAATTTGTCTGAATGTGGCAGCGCCATATAATATATATAATTATATACAGAGGTAACTTACCTCTCTATTGATTTTTTGTCTCTAAAATTTTCAATTTTTTCACCATTCGTCATCAACAATAGTATACGATAGTAACATGGTTCAGATCATCATATCACATATTTATTGTATTAAGAAAGATACCATCAACAAAACTATCAACATTGATAGATTTAACAACAAATATTTATTAAAATATAAAATTTATAGATATATTCTAAAATTTTTATTTATTTTTAAATTATTATATAAGAGAGTAATATAAAAATATTTTGAAAAATAAAATTTTAAAGTAAGTAGAACATTAGAGTAACGTGTTATTAAATAGTTTTTTACTATAATAATATTTGTTCTAGAAACACTTCCATTTCAAACCAGGGAGCTGACCAATGATAGTCTATTTTTGGGACTATGTTAAAGTCCTCCGAACTTTATTCATAATATAAATCAAAACTTTTTCTTTTTATATACCTTTATACGCGTTAACTATGGTAGCTAGGTTCAAATTGACATGTCCACACCATTTTAAACTAGAGTAATGTGACTTTTTGGGTGTATGCTCCGTGGGTGGGCTACCATGACCACGTCCCATCTTCTTGAAGGGTTTGGACGCGGCTACCCTCCTCAAAGGACTGCATCTATGTACGATCCATACAGTGGACACAATTGCAACGCGCCTCCCTCCTTAAAGGAGGGGGTCTGCGTGCAGCTCATAGTAGCTCACACATAATAGGCACAGTCGTGGCAATCGTGCCTTCATCATGGGTTCGAATTTGCACCGTTACAGTATCGCAGTCGTTGCCTATCCACGATCGGTGCCTCACCATGACGTGACAGAAAGACGTGCTCCCAAGTTTACTTGGGATGACACAAGATACGGGGTCCCAAGCAAGAAATGGTAAGTTCTTTTCCTTCCTTAGAAAACTTACAATTTATCCAATTTCCAATCAGGTCTCATACTCTCTTAAGCTTCGAAAAATGTTATGCTAGCACCACATCGGCATTAGAAAGTCATTTTTGACCTAGTTATTAAAGCAAAGAATTCGTCTCTCTTTTATTCTCAACTCGTTTGGTTTAATTAAGATCACTCGATTCACCCAACCTGATCAAATCATATTTTAACCTAACTCACAATTAATAAGAGTTGAAAATTTTCTCTTATGTCTAAATTTACTATAGAAACAAATAAAAATAAGTCGTGTCAGAAAGTTGATAGGAATTGTTACTAAGGTGGAGGCAAAGGCAAGTGTGTTTATTTGGAGGTGAAATAAAATTTGCAGAATCCGATCCCCGCGTTTCGTCCACCAAAGCGGAAACTGCCAGCTCACATTCGTAACCACGGCGGTGTGGAGGGAAGGACCAGCCACAGCCGACGTCGCCACGTCATCCCACCGACACCCAAAACGCGGCTCTGTGGACCCCACTCCCTTTAAACGTCAGCTCTCTCTCTTTCTAACTTTCTTTATTCTGTTTCTAACAAACCCCAAAAAAAAAAGTAAAAATTAAATTGAAAAAGAATCCTCACGTCGCATGTGATCACCTACGAAGAGAGAGAGAGGAAAAAAAGCAAAAAAAAAAAAGAAAAAAGAAACAAATGTATTCGTTAATTCTGTCGGAGAAAGGCACTTTTTTTGAAAAGCATGGAATGGGAACCTTACCTTATAAGAGTTTTTGTTTTCAACTGTGAAATTCCAAACCAATCCACAAATAAAATTTTAGCCAACTTAAATATAATTTAGCTCTTAAAATAAGATTTGAAGAAATTATAAAAATAGCACAAAAGAAGGTGTATTTTTATATATAACATTAGGTTTGAAATTTTACAAAAACTACATAAATTATAAGACCACAAAAAACCACTTTTGTGACATATTTGAGGAAAAAAATAATGATATTTTTTGTAAATACATATTTATTTGATGTTGTTTAGTATAAAATTTATCCAACTCATCCGTTTAAGTTTTTGGATTGAGTGGTAGTTTATTCATCCGATCTTATAGCAATTTTTCAAGCCCACAAGTCAATTTAAACTTTTGAGTTGAATGGTGGTTTATTCATCCTTAAGATCTCGTTCACCAACTTTAGAAACACATTTGAATTATTGGCCAAATTCAAAAAACAAAAACAAGTTTTTCGAAACTATTTTTTTTTTCAAATTTGGTTTATATATTTTAAAAATGTTTTAAGAAGTAGATAATCAAACAATGAAATATAAGGTGGAAGCAGTGTTTCAAGGTTTATTTTTAAACAAAAACAAGAAATGATTATCAAACAGAGCTTGAACAATCAAATTTCTGTTTAATAAGTCATTGAATTTTAAAAAAGTATCTACTGTTTAGTTTTATGTCGAATAAATCTTAAAATTTAAAAATGTCTACCATATCTCCGTAAACTCTTAATTATATGTCTAATAAATCAACACCATATTTAAAATCTTAAAACATCCCTATCTTATAAAACAATTACCTGTCTAATAAAATTTTAAGAAATTTTCAAACATGACAAGTTATTAAACATAAAATTAAAAATTGATGAACTTATTTCACACAAATGGAAGGATTTTGATATTAATAATTCCACCAGAAAATTAAAAATAAAATAAACAGTATATTTTTAATTTTTTTAACATTTGAAAGCTGTACATTATGCTTGTTTTGGATTTTATAAATAATGAACCAAAATTCATTCTCAATCTGCAGTTGACTCGCAGCGTATCTCAAGAGTCAAAGACGAGTGAAGGGGATTCAGATTTGTTATAAAATTCAACGCCCTTTTGAAAATTTTTAACAGCATTTGCATTAGGCATTAATTAACAAACAACATGCCAATTTTCTTTTCCCTTATTCTTTTTGTTTCTTTTCGTGCAGGTATTTTCTTTTTTAATTTTTTAATTTTAGTTTTATAATAATGGACAGAGAAAAACACGGTTTGTGTCAAGTGTCAGATCAGATTTCAAACCAAGTCGAGTTTAATTTAATTTATAACCATTTTTAACAATTAAAAAAAGTTAATGGATATGGGGAAAAGTTTTTTTTTTTCCCTTCATTTTAGTGATCGTTGATTCAAAATATCTTGGTTTGTGTTGATTTTAGTTCATGTACTTTCAAAATTTATGTGTTAATCGCATGATTTTAAATATACATCGACACGTCGACATTTCCATCGACATATCCATATTTTCATCGGTTCGACATCAACATGAGGAGTAAATCGACATTTCCATCGTAGTACAAGAAAATCGATAAAATATGAAAAATATCAACAAAATGTCACTAATATATAGATAATATTAAGATTAATTATTTTTAACTAATTTAGAAATAGGAAAATGCGCCCCAAGCCTAGCCTGACGTGTCTTTTCAGAATGTTTTGTCCTTAACTTTAGAGTTCTTACGATTGAGTAAACCTTGTTAGTATAGATTGACTATTATTTCTTTTAAACCTTCTTGATCATTCTTCCATGATCTCAGGATCCCTCTCCTTTGGATGTGATATCGGTTCACTCATGTACCCCTCCTCTCTACTTGAGTGTCACAACCATCGATTATTGACATTTTGTCGATATTTCCACGAAATTGAGACCTTGGGTCATCGACATTTCCATCGACATCGACATTTAAAACCTTGGTTAATCTGCATACTTCTAAAAAGTTATTATTTCAATCTCTTCATTTTTTCAATATCACTTTCAATCATATTTTAGCATGACACTTCAAAAGGTAGTCATAAATTTGTTTTAATTGTGTATAAAATTTGTGTTAAAATTTTGTCAATTTTTAAAGTTACATGAACCAAAACGAGTATTGAAAGTAGACTAAGATGAATAAAAGTTATAATTACGTAAGTATATGGACCATAATAAAATAAACATAGAAGTACCAAAATCAAAAATAATATTTAAAGAGTATACAAATGAAAAAAAAAAAGGACTTTTTTTAGAGACAATTATGGCGGATAATTAGGGTAAAATTAGGTAGGGTGGGGGTAGCTACGTTTCCCATTTAATAGCCGCGCCTCTTGAACAAAAAATCGATGCTAGATCCTTCTCTCCATTATTCTACTCACAAATATGACACTACCTTTTCAGTAATGTTCATATCTATCATATATTCGTCCCATTTCTAAAATTATTTCCAATTCAATTGCTACAAAATTAGTAGAAAGATAAAATTAGGCACTTATCCTTATACTATTTATTAACTTTATGTAAAAAAAAAAAGAAGAAGTTAATTACCGGTCTCCCTATTTCGTATTGAAGATGCAAACATGATCTTTCATTGGAAAAGATAAATCTCTCAAATATTTTAGATCAAATTAATGTCTTCATTGATAGGTAGAATCAAATAGTAAAACCATACAAATAAAAAGAAAAGCAATATTTTTTAATTGTGGACACGTAATCAAGTCTATTTGATCAGAATGATCAGGTTCGAACTTGGTAATCGACGTACGAAGGACTTGCAAAATAGAATTAACACTGCGTCGCTTAAGTCATTACACAATCTAATCTATACTCGAGAGAGATTATAGATTTATGTGCCTACGTGAGAAGCGGGATTCTCTATTGATAGAGGTGAGCTCCCAACAATACTTCGGACAACCTAGGACTGAATTGTCGTGTTCGAGAACATGTTTGTCATCTCTGCTCCTGCGAATACTTTAAGTTCAAGACATACTTAGCATATAGGTCAACTAGTAGCCAAAACGTAGATTGGAGTAAACTTGTTGTCCATGAATCTTATCATTTGAATCTTCAGATCATCTTACACTATAACATCTGATGTTGACACGTGGTGAGTGATAATAATGTCTCAAAGTTTATTTATTTATTACATGAATATAATAAGTCATGGAAACTTTTTTGTTACTATTTAATGAAATAGTTAATGAGGGTAAAAAGTGCATGAATAATCCTACGTCAATTGTGAATTATTAAGAAATGGAGAGGGAGAGAGAAAGTAGAAAGGAATTAAAGTCGTAATTAAATTTGTGCAAAATAATATAAAGAAAAAAGGAGAGATTGTTCTTGTTGGTGTTTTTTCCCACCAACTCCGGGAGACGGGTCAAAATTTTTGGATCTTGGGCTCGCCTTAATTATTCAAACAAAGTTGAACTGGAAACCCATTTTCGTAAATACCATTTTAAATTTTAAATCCCTTTCAATTTTTAAATATTACTAAATCACGTTCCTACCATCTTTAGTACAAACTTCATGGTTGGAGGTATATACCAATTACTGTTCGCTTTGACTAATATTATTGATACTTAAACCACCTGAGTTATGTTACGTTCTTGTGTCTAAACTTACAAATTATAAATAGTTCAATAGACATCTATTATCATCTAAAATGTTGATGGTTCGATCTTTAATATTAACCCTTACGGTTGTTGAACTCCAAAAGAAAAAAAAAATATGATCATCGAAACTAAGAGCTCGTATAAACTATACTACTTCTACTTTTACTCTTTGGCATGACTTATACTATACTACTGTTGCGCAATTGTCCTAAATTATACTCGGTGTTTAATGTTCTAGTACATCTAAATTTTTTATAGTTATAGTGACCTATAATAATTTTTTTGGTGTAATAATTTCAAGATGAATTATGATTACAACCTTCGACTTTTAAAAGAAATTACTAATAACTTTTAACTAGTTGAGTTATACTTTGATTAACCGTAATAATCTTCGGAAAGAAACTTTGACAGAAGATGTTTCATGCTAAACTGTGTAATAGTAGAGGTTTTTTTTTGTGTTGAAAAAAGTGATAAAAGAAAAAACTTATCTTCCATCTCCTACATAATTTATGAAGTTATATATATTAATAATGCGTAATTATCAATACTCTAATTTATATATTAAATAGATTTATGTATATATTATTTAGTCAACGTGAAAATTACGACATTACATTATATGTTTTAATGAATAAAAATATTTGATTAATTAAATTTAAAATTCAAAATTACTAGCATTAGCACGTAAAAGAAAATCTTCACTTTATAATCATTTCCCACAAAACCATACATGATACAACTCCCACTCCCCCTCTCTCCTTTTTATTTATTTACAATAATCTTTAGTGGGCGTAGGAGAAATTTGGTAGTACGTGTCCTGTCAATTCAATTGACATCCTTAATCAAAATCAAAATCAAATTAAATAAAAGAAACAATTATCATTAATAAAAAGAAAATGTTACTTGTTTTCACACTCTTATATCTAAGTGAATAAATCACATTTAAAGTTTTAATTTTACATGAATATATGAGAAAATTAATAAATATCATTCTTCAAAACAATATAGAAATTTGACAATAAAAAAAACAATAAATCAGCTAAAAATTGTCTAAATCAGACCATTAATTATTGAAAGTGAGCCAAAAAATTAGAGAGTACTAATATAATTAATTATTGAAGCTCATTATTAAATTGTATAAAATCAGTATTTTAAAAAATGTCCTGAAATCGTAAATTGATATTGATTTGACTGCTGGGGCGCTTAGTTAATTAATTACAGTCTCGTCACAGACGCGGAGCTGCAAGTTGAAAGTGTTTAAGTTTAATCAATATCCGAAATCTCAATTAAGGAAGCTGGTTAAGGTAATTAATATTTAATAATGCATGGAAATAATTTTTTTAATTACTGTATATCTGAATAAAATAGAGTGGAAATAGGAAATCGGAATCAGTTTTTTTTTTCTTTTTTTTTTAATGTGTTTTTTTTTCACGAGAGCTTTCAACATTGTCGTGATTGGATCTGTACAAAATCTCGCCTTCCTTCTCCCACTTCCCACACCCACACTCTCTCTTCTCTCTCTCTCTCTCTCTCTCTCTCTCTCTCTCTGCGCATCCATTCGGCAATGAAGGGTTAGAGAGAGACGGAAATCAATTCGCGAGGTCAAAGAAGACGACAATGGCGGCCTAGGGTGTCGGTTCTTCCTCTCTTAAATTCAACCTCATCTTCAGCCACTGCTATTTCTCCTTTTCTGTTCTTCCATTCGAGCCAACTCTTCGCTCTTTCCACAGGAGGTATTGTTTTTTCTTTTTGTTGGATTCTTTGTTTCTTCTTGCTTCTTCTTTTGCTACTGCTTCTAATCTACTCTTACCGAAGTAGCTCGGATTCATCGTTTTTGGCTTTTTATTATTGTAGTGGTAATAATGAAAAAGAATCATGTCACGGGTCACTAGTGAATTTTCTTGCAGTTGAATATGACTCTGCCTGGGGTTTTGGAGCTGTCTAGTCTGTCTTCAATGACCTCTAATGTTTTTAACTAATGATGTGGTGTTTTCCTGTTTGTTTACAATGTGAATTTTCACTTTCGTTGCTGAATTGGAAGGTTTAGTCTCTTCAATAGATGAAGGATGTTTTTCTTTTTCCTCCACTTTATTGCTCGATCGGTTTTGAAATCGTTAACGACTGATATTAGTAGTGGTTTTCTTGATCTAATGTTTTGAATTGGAGATGCGGATCTTAAAAGACGAACTGGTTATTTTGTTCTGTTTTTTATGCTGGTGAGTGTGCGTTGCTTTCGGTGAAGATGTAATCTGATTCTTCGCATCTCTTCGGATTTGAATCTTGTTGCGAGATTCTAAAGTAATCGATTTCTCCGTGTTAATAATTTTAACTCCATCGAGGTGGATAATAACTTGCTCTGCAACGTTCTGCTGCGTTCCTGTTTTCATATTTGGATTGTAACTTTTGTTCATTCACTTCTTCTAATTTTGGTATCTTCCAGTGTATTTTGACGTTACCACGGTAGACAATGTCCAGGCCCTTACATCGAGGTGCATCCGGCGTTAAGGTACATGTTCATAGCGATGATAAATGGGACTCCCAAATGAAAGATAAAACTGAAAAGGAAGAGGTGGACAGAAGAGGTTTTTCAGATCACGGAGGAAATTTGGCTCCGAGGCTACCCTTTCGGGTACTTCTTCCAGAGAATTCCCCTTCTAAATATGGCGGCGCTAAGAATGGCTTTGCTTCTGATGCATTTATAGTTGGAAATTCACGAAGTCGGCAGCAATTTATATTGCAAATGTTGAGATTAAGTTTAGTATTGATTATAATTCTTGCTATTACTGGATCCTTTTGGTGGACACTTTCCATTTCCGGTTCATCCCAAGTTCAAATATTCCATGGTTATCGGCGTCTCCAAGAGCAGCTTGTTTCTGACCTTTGGGATATAGGGGAGATTTCTCTTGGTCCTTCAAGGTTGAAAGAGCTTGAATTCTGTTCACCCGAGTTTGAGAATTATGTTCCCTGCTTCAATTTGAGCAATACTCAAGATGATGATTATGATCGACATTGTGAGCGTAGCTCGTGGGAAAATTGTTTGGTACATCCTCCCTTGAAATACAAGATTCCACTTAGATGGCCCACCGGAAGGGATGTTATCTGGGTAGCGAATGTGAAAATTACAGCACAGGAGGTCCTTTCCTCAGGAAGCTTGACCAAAAGGTTTGCGAAGAATTTTATTACCCAAAAAAAAAAAAAAATTCTCATAATTGAACTCGTTTTATCTTCCTCTGACTATTGTTTTCTGAACTCACAGAATGATGATGCTAGAGGAAGAACAAATATCCTTTCGTTCTGCTTCTCCAATGTTTGACGGTGTTGAAGATTATTCTCACCAAATTGCAGAAATGATTGGGCTGAGAAATGAATCTAATTTCAGAGAAGTTGGGGTATGTATGTCATTGCTTTTTGAAGCCAATTCATCAGTCATAGTCTTCTATGCCTCCTTGCTAAAATACGTTTCGCATGCACTTACCAACCACTCTATCTTCACTAGTACCTTCTTTCATTATCTCTTCATAATATATACTGCTGATGTGTATAAATGATTTTCAACTTGTTATCCACTACACTACAGCTCAAGTGTTATGGTTGTCATACTTGTTCTGGTTATTTCACTCACAATAAACAGAGTGTTGAAAACAAAATTTGATACACCTTTACGGATTGCAGATGCAACTTCTTGTTTCATTCAAGAATAATCGTCCAAATTTCTTCACTTCTAGTCCTCCCTCAACGTCATAATTACCTTAAATGGAAACTTTTATTGGGGACCCTTAAATTTTTTGTGTTTTCTTTTGTTTTGAACTGACTACTAGGATGATACTTGGTAGGGAGTCATGTAAAATTACGTTGTTGACAAACATATTTATTGTAGAATTTCATAATGCCATTTTAATAGATACATGATGTTGAATTCTGAATACCTGACAAGGAGTTGCACTTTCCTAAAATTTTGCAGGTAAGAACCATTCTGGATATTGGGTGTGGTTACGGAAGTTTTGGAGCACATCTTTTCTCCAAACATCTCTTAACCATGTGCATAGCAAATTATGAGGCTTCAGGCAGTCAGGTTCAACTAACTCTTGAGAGGGGTCTTCCTGCAATGCTTGGTTCCTTTACTTCAAAACAGTTGCCATATCCATCTCTTTCCTATGATATGGTTCATTGTGCACGATGTGGTGTTGACTGGGATACTAAAGGTATTACCTAAGCCTTGTTGTATGATATCAGGGTGTTATTCTTTGATGTTAACAGTGAATATCTTATCTGTAGATATCAATTTATTTTATCAAATTCATTTACTTTATATATTACCTCAATGTTTGTGATGTTCAAATAGAGCGATGACGTATTGGATAATATATTGCACATGTTTGCGTAGTAGTTTGCTTAATTGACTAGCTTGAGGCAAACCTGACTTCTTTTATTTTGTAGTATAAATTTAGGAGGAACATGAACAGAGTCTTGCAACAGTTGAATCAATATTTATATTCTTGCATGGCATAAACTAGCATTCAGGGAGTTAACGTTGGGTTTGGATGTACTATGATATTATTATCTATGAACTAATGGCTGATACTTGAAGTTGGGATCTTGTGAATTTGAAATGACTTCCAATTTCTCAAAGCTACGGAGTATTGCTTTCTTAACAAAATAATGAACATAGACCTTCAATAGCATAAAATACAATGCCCCTTGTTCCGGTACTAATGGTTGGAAGTCAATTGTCATCAAGTTCGGTGAAACAGTGCCAGGGTTGTAAATGAAAATTAGCATTATCATGTTTTATTTGCTCTTCTGGATAGTTATTTTATCTATTTCATAGACAACTAGTACGAGCCTTGTATGCTAACACAAAACAAAAGGAGAAGTTGGTTCATACTACAAGAACAAACTCGGGTTTTGAAAGAAGTGTTGTATATTGTGTGGCATTGCATGGTTAATTATGTCCATCATTGTGTCGGAGTTTATCTTCTTATATGGAGACTTTTTCATTCTTTTTCCTTTTCCAAACAGATGGTAAATACTTGATTGAGGTTGATAGAGTTTTGAAGCCAGGTGGGTATTTTGTGTGGACATCGCCACTTACAAATACTCAGGGTGTTCTTCACAAAAAAGAGAATCAGAAAAGGTGGAACTTCATTCAGGAATTCGTAGAATATCTGTGTTGGGAGATGTTGCCACAACAAGATGAAACCGTTGTCTGGAAGAAAACTAGTAAAAGTAATTGTTATAGCTCACGGTATGGCATCCTAGACAGAATTCATTTCACATTATATAATTGTTTAACGTAAAACCTTATTCATCTGTCTTGCTTGAATAGTGGTCAACGGAAATACATTGCAGTTCTAATTTTGTCTTTTCCTGCTTTTATATCTAGGAAGCCAGATTCATCTCCTCCAATATGTGGTAAAGGTCATGATATCGAATCTCCGTATTATAGACCACTCCAAGCCTGCATTGGGGGAAGAAAAAGTCGTCGTTGGGTTCCAATTAATGAAAGAAGAACTTGGCCTTCTAGAGCTACCCTGAACAAGAGTGAACTGGCTATACATGGTAACTATTATATTGTTTACATTTCTTGAAATAAGATGAAATGAAGCCTTTTGAAGTGGGTCTGAGGACAGTATCATTGTTCTTTATCATTATATTCACTTTTTCCAACATTCATGTTAGAACCATTTTGTTGGATTCGATATTCTATTACGACCACTGACAGTTTGAGTTGACATATTGTGTCAGGATTGACTTTAGATGATTTCACCGAGGATTCTGTAAACTGGAGAATGGCCGTAAAAAACTACTGGTCTCTTCTGTCACCATTAATTTTCTCGGATCATCCAAAAAGACCTGGTGATGAGGATCCTTTACCCCCATACAACATGCTCCGGAATGTGCTCGATATGAATGCCCATTTTGGAGGTCTCAATTCTGCATTATTGGAAGCTGGGAAGTCTGTATGGGTCATGAACGTGGTGCCAACAGATGGACCTAACTATCTCCCATTGATAATGGATAGAGGTTTCATTGGGGTATTGCACGATTGGTAATGCTTTTCTTCTGAACTTTTTTCTTCTTTTTTTCTCAATCGCTCGATATTTTCGCTTTCCATACCTAAAAATCTTGTAACTCTTGCTGGCTAAGAGATAAAGAACTCTTTATGATAAAAGATAAATCCTGTTGCATCTCATCTGACATTTGCTGCAGACCATTATCATCACCCTATGGTTGAGAATTTCAGTTTCTTGTATTCTTACCCTAGAGTTGCCTTTCTCCAATTCAGGTGTGAGKCTTTTCCAACATACCCCAGAACATATGATTTGGTGCATGCAGCAGGGCTTCTGTCCCTTGAAGGAAGTAAAAAGCCGAGGTGCTCCATGCTTGATTTATTCAGCGAGATTGATCGGTTACTTCGTCCAGAGGTACTATATAAACATTTTTTTCCCTTTTCCAAACCAGTAAAGTATGATGGAGTTAAAAATTACTTTAGTTAACTACATAAGGGCTATGTTTGGGTCAAAAGTACTCTAGTTATGGCTACAAACACTCCCCACCCAAAATCGAACGTGCTTCGAATTGGTTAGAACTTAGAAGCTATTTGGTAAGATGTTGTTAGGTGGTATCATTTCAGATATTTATCGACGTTGCTGGTTTTTTCAGGGTTGGGTGATAATCCGGGACATAGCCACTCTCATCGAATCAGCTCGAACTATAACTACACAGCTTAAGTGGGATGCACGAGTTATAGAAACCGAAGACAACAACGACGAGAGAGTCCTTATCTGCCAAAAACCATTCTTGAAGAGACAAGCAAACTGAAGTGATCATAAATTTTTGAAGGTGAAAAGTATTTAAATTCATTCTCTGGATGATGGAATAATCATCAAAGCCATCTTTGGGAGAGGCAAAGATCTTAAATTTCTGAAACAGAAAAAAGAAGAGAGGACACAGATTTGATTGATACCGGTGGGAACTGACCACACCAAAATAGCAGCTATAGAAAGCCGTAAGGCTTGAAAAATAGGATCCATGTAATTATGCAAAATGAGCACACAAGTGAATTGAATTGAATTGAAGTGGGAATTCAAGCATTTTATTAGACTTGCATTTTAAATAATTATGCACATAGAAATTTCACTTTTTTTTTCCTCCCCTCTTGGCTGAAAAATGCATGTTCTTCAGAATATAAATCTATGTATTTAAAGTATTTCAACTCAAATTTAAATGTACAACACAGTTAATTATGTTCAAGTTGGCAATTATAGTATTTTTGTTGTTAATCTAAATATGATGTAGATTTTTTCTATGCATTTTTCTTCTATAAATTAATTAATAAAATTCTGCCACAGAGTTGATTTAAATTTCAAAAAATTCAAAATAATTTTTCTAAGCAATTAAAATACTTCGGACTTCCTTTTTAGAATCAGCAAGCAAATGAAAACTCTAATGGCTTGGCGCCTTCTCTTCACGAATCTCAAATCCACTCAAACCCTAACCCTGCCCCAAATCGTCCGCCATTTTTCTGCTTCCTTCCTTAAGGAGAACCAGAATCTTCGTCTTCCTGAACCTCATCAGTTACTCTTCACCTCCCCATTCTCCACCTCCTTCCTCGTGACCAAGCTACCGAAGAAGTTCAAGAAGAAACGCAAGAAACGCGAAAGCCCTAGGATCAAGCTCGTGCAATCGGAATCCAGTCGCGTCTCCCACTTCGAGCGAATCGTCGAAGCGGATTCCTTCTTCAGGTTTCTTTTCAGGTCCAAGGATTTCCTCTTGAAGCAGCCGGAGCACGTTGTTCGCCTCGACGATGCCGGCAAGCTCTACCGCGAACTCGGCTTTCCGAGAGGTCGCAAAGTGGCTCGATCCATCGAGCGCCACCCGCTCCTTTTTGAACCCTACCGTCACGCCGACGGGAAAATGTGGTTCGGATTTACGGAGTTCATGGAGGGGTTGATCGAGGAAGAGAGACGGATTATGGACTCCATGGAGATGGACCGAGTTAGAACTGTGCGGAAATTGCTGATGATGTCGGCGAATAAGCGGATTCCATTGAGCAAAATCTACCACTGTAGGTCGCTGTTTGGGATTCCAGAGGATTTCAGAGATCGAGTAGCGAAGTATCCGAATTACTTCAGAGTTGTGGTTGAAGATGATGGGAAGAGGATTCTCGAATTGGTGAATTGGGATCCATTGTTGGCTGTAAGTCAGATCGAGAGAGAGTTTGTGGTGAACGAGGAGAAGGCGAAAAGGGCATTCAAATTTCCAGTGAAACATGGGAAGGATTTGGATTTGGACGAGGATGACACGAGGAAGCTGAATTTGTTGAACACGCTTCCATTGGTATCGCCATATTCAGACGGATCGAAGCTGGAACTTTGGACATTGGAAGCACAGAAGTACAGAGTTGGAGTTTTACACGAGTTCTTGAGCTTGACACTGGAGAAGAAGGCTTCTATTCACCATATTGTGGAGTTTAAGGAGGAGTTTAGCTTGACAAAGCATACTTATCAAATGCTTCTGAAGCAACCGAGAACCTTCTATCTCGCAGGAACAGAAATGAATTGGGTTGTTTTCTTGAAAGATGCATACAATGAAGAAAATGGCGACTTGATTGAGAAGGACCCTCAAGTTGTTTTCAATGAGAAGCTGCGTAGATATGCTCAGATGCAGAAAATGGAATCAAATTCCATTCAGAAATGAACTGTTCAAATTGCTCAGCAAAAAAATCTATTACTCCAATGAGTTAAGTATGTATATCTCCTTTGGCAGACTTTGTTTTGCCGATTCTTTGCCTGTTTAAAGTTTTGATTAATGTGGGATTTGACAGAGTACGAACGAAGCTGAAGTTGTTATCTGCAAAATCATTGTGATGGAAATTTTGCTAAGATGCAATAGAAAATACGAAATAAATAGATTATTATCATGCCAGAGGAAAAACAATATTCTTAACTCACAAAGGCAAACGTAGTTCTATGGACGGGAAAAACAGGACGGCAAATGAGGGGAAAAAAACGAAACGAAAAACAAATCAAAACAGAAAATGCTTCCCAATGAATGTCTTTTTGGTCTCTAACGAGATGAAGAGGCAAGAGCAGATGACGGCATCCCCAACGAAGAATGGCGTAAGGTTGGGGCGGCTTTTGATCTGTGCCTGCCTCCTTTGTGTGCAACACTTGCAGTGCTTCTGTGCCCACTAATGGGAGATGATGCAACATGGCTCGTTTTTCTTGATGTTCTTCGACGTGAGCTCCAACTGCTATTCCCTAGTGCAGCTTTAGCGATGCTATCGGTTGCTACTTCTCGTGCTCTCTGTGCTTTGATGGCCTGCTTGTTAAGGTAGACAAGGTTTGGAAGAAGGCCAACGACTGCCTTGCGTAGCTGCTCATCGCTCACGTTGCTTTGAATTGGATTCCCCAACAGATTAAGAGCTTGAAGCGAGTTATAGTTGGCAACAAGTTGGCCCAGAGCTTTGGTTGTTGAGATCTTGTTGAAGCTTAGGTCGAGAACTGTGAGCTTCAAGAGTCGGTGCAGTCCCTCAACATCGCTAATCTTGTTGCCAGCAAGATAGAGTTCCTTGATAATTGCACAGTTTGACAATCCTGATGCAGTTAAACAAATTGCTCAGTTTGAATGATAATCAGAAATGGATAAATTTTTACACCTGCCTCCTCCTATCAAACCAAATCCAAATAGAGGATTTAACACTATAAAATCTTTCAAACCGCACCATGTCCTATGCGAGATATGCGATTGTAACTCAGATCAAGAATCCGAAGTCGCGTTAATTCCTTGAGTCCTTCAATGGCACTTATCTTGTTCCTGGACAAGTTAAGAGTGTGCAATCCCTTGGGGAGTGATCCAGGATTTATGTGAACTGGAAACCAAGCACCCACGTTAGTGGCAAGAATGATAACTAAAAACCAAGTAACCAGCAAAAATATTTGTCGACATAACTTGTGTAAAAAGGAACTATTACCTATGAGATTTCCGGACAAGTTTACAGATCTAAGACCGGATAGGTGTGAGATTGTGGGTATGGCTTTTAAGCCTATACCAGAGATGTGAGCTACGGTTGAGGAAGAATTCAGGGACTGTATGACGCTATTGGCATACAAAATCTCTTCTGTCAGATTGGGTTCTCCGCGTCGAGTTATGTGAGTTGAACTTCTCTCGGGAGATGGTGGGAAGAAAGTATCTGCATCATCATCACCATCATCCCCAACCTCAAGACGGGGTTGGATTTGAAGATCTTTCACCCACTCATCCACTCTTCTTAGTGAAGATGATTCTGCTGAGAATGCAACCCACTGGTTCTGTGGCCATAGACCAGAGACTCCATTACACAAACTCTCCTGATTCTGATCTTCACTTTTGATGTTACTCGGGCCTGCCCAGGTTTCCTCAGCAAATGATCCAGGTGATTCCATCATACCTTTTCCCGCTGCTCTGTTCGGCTCGAGACTATCCGAACAATACCCACCTTGCTGGTTGAAAGCAAAGCTGGTGGGAGGGGCCTTGGTACTCCACGGATTTTGTAGGTTTCTATGGCTCCACAGGAACAACTTCCACCACAACCTTCTACTTCTGGAAGGAAGGATCTGGCTCGAAGAACGCTTCTTCAACATCACTTTATCAGCACTGTGATGCGTCATAACCGAACCCGGACTGCCAGGATCCACATAGTTCCTCATTTTGTCTGCCAGTCCTTGCAATTCTTCATAGGACTGGGACTTTGTTGGAGGCAACTGATGAGTTAAATTTCTAAGCACATCCCTGGTTTCCAAATTCGAGCAGGAGCGTTTAAGTTTAGGTGATGCCCAGGATACGGCCCTACCAATTCCAGGATCACTAACATGTCCACTTTGGATCGTCATATCAGCGCCTCCACCACCTTCAATGGTGATCTTATCAAATTGTTTCCCCGACGCATTAGACAACCTAAACTCAAATTCTTCTCCGCAGGTGGCTTGGGCAGGGAGATCATAATCAGAAAGGTTCCGCTTGATGGAGTTGTCGTCGCGCTCATCTTCACCTTCATATGCTGCTTCTACAGCTCCTCGTCTTATAGGAATCTCATGGTTGGTTATCTTGACATCCAGCCTAGAATCATTCTCAGATGGGTAATGAATCGAAACGTCCAGAGTTGACGACTTCGCTTCTTCAACTTGAAAGGGCTCCTCAGGGTGATGGATGCTGACTTGCAAAGTCTGTGACAAATTATTATTGGTTTCAGCAGGTGTTTTTGATTCCAAATCCCCCTGCAATAGTAAATAAGAGGAGTCCATGAGCAGACCCCTAAAACTTAACAAGCAACTAAGATGTGAATAATTAAAGAAGACAAGAAATACCTTGGTTTTCTTCTTCTTCCCAGCCCGAACAGAGAAGCAATTGAATTTTGCCATCGTAAAATTTATGGAAACAAAAAAGAAAAATCCTCTTAAGACGTCTCTGTTCTTAGAACTATTCCCTCCACCTAGCCTTCTTACACTTCTCCTTGAATTTATGCTTCAAATGCTCACATCGCTAATGCTTTCGATAGATCAATATAATATTTTTTTTTTCAAAAGATGGATCGGATTGACATTAGCCGTAGTCGATCGGAAGACGCCGAACCAACAAAAAAGTGCAATCGGACGACGCCCATGGACCAGAAAATTCCCGGAAAAGGGCAACTGTGCAGGAAGATCGAGACGAAATCACTGCGGTGTCGGCCAGAGTTGTAAACGAGGCAGCTCCTCCTCGGAAGCTCCACAACAAAATTCTCCAAGATAACAACAAAACCTTATCACAAACAAACCAGAACCGTATGAGCGAACTCCGAAACCCTAACACAAAAAAGAAAACAAATCCCAATTCCAAATCCAGGAAATCATTGGTTCCGTATTTGAAACATTGCTACATCGGGGAAAAGAAGCTTAATCCGCAGTTTGAAATGAAAAAGGGAAATCCAATGAAATTGAGCATGATTGGGAAATGGAAGGCGAGAAAGAAAATGAAATTAGAAAGGAAATCACCTTTTGGCGATGAGATCCTCCAGATTGCCTCAATTGAGCCACAAACTGAACAATCGCTTTCGTTCCAGCAGTAGCCCAACAGAGTAACGAGAGAAAAAAAGAGAGATGCGTGATTGTGAAAATTCAGGAAGATGAAGACCCGCTGGTGCAGATAAATAGACCACCGAGTTGCAGTAAGAAAAAAATAACAGTAGAGAGAGAAACAAAGACGCGCATGGAACGCGCCTTTCTCTAACATCCTTCTTCTTCTACCTTCTACTTTTGCAAGTTTTGATCTTTATAATATTAAATCCAATTTAATATAAAAAAAAAGTAAAAATAAATCAATAGATGCTCATTTTATATTTCTGGTTAAGTTTCCTGTTCTTCTCGAAACTTTAAATTACTAAATTGTGAGAGTTTTTTTTTCATATTTGTTAAAATTAGTAGGTGAATATAAATAAGGTAAAAATTACAACAAAGGTAAGAGTGTATGGTTCAATTATTTTTTTATATATGAAATTATAATTCATTTGATTTTCCATAAAACCCCACGACAGCTTTCTGACATTGACCCTTTGGGATAAACTAATGATGGCCCTTTTTTGTAATTTTATTGCATAAAAAATGGTTCATTGATCGCCACATTTATAATACCATATTTACCCATCAGAGGAGGGAAAAGAAAAGTTTCATATTTGATTGGCTATTTAGAAAGCTTACCCATCAAGGTTGTTGTGCTGAACTTAACCACCACTTTCTCAAAATATAATAATAACAATAAATAATTAATTAATAACAACCCGATTGGAAATTGTCCGTTTTCTTTTTCTTTTTCTTTTTTTTTTGTTTGTACCTGCCAGCCAATATGACGTGGAATATCTATTTTCTACGGTCAAGATTCCACATGGCCCGTCTTTCAGTCTCGGCCCACATGTTCCAGCGGAGAAATCTGTGGGGTCCACGCATCACATGATCTCGAACTTTCGTCCAGCGCCGTCCGATCAGTCTGCATCCGTTTATGTCCACGTGTAAGAACCATATCATGCTCTGGCCTCCCGTGAGTGGGAGAGAGAAATAGAGAAATCAAGAATCGACCAAAACGACGTCAGCGTCTGTCGTACAAATAAAGACGTACGGCGATTTCTGTCGTTTCTTTTTGTTTTATTTCTCTGGTTTCCTTTCCTTTTAATTTTTTAGTCAATTTCCTCTTAATTATTATAATATTATGAATAACATAGGTGATATGATTTGAAACAAATTAAGTAAAATTGGAGTTGTATTCTATATTTTAAATATTTTTAAATATGTGTTGGATAGCCAATTTAAAATTAAATTTTAATTTTAAATTTTTTTTAACGCATGTAGTAATATATTTGAAAAGTAACTAAATAATATATTGAGTTCTATCTAAAGCACTAATAATTTATTTATTAACATATATATTATAAATTTTGTATAATTATTATTTTATAATATTATATGAATTATAATATATTATATTTTATATATTCTAACTTTAACATGTAATATTATATTTATCTAAATATTTTATATTTTTTAATGTAATTTTACATTTTAAAGTTTCAAATGGAAAACAAATTTAAAATTTCCACCATTTTAGAGAATTCAAAAATAATTTTAAAAAATAAATCTTAAAATTTAAATTCAGAAGAAACAAGTTGCATACCAAACTGTCCAATATCACTTGTTTATAGAAAATTTATCAATTACCAACTATTTTGAGTGAATAAAAAATCTAACAAACTTATTATTTTATAATAACAAAATGAATTACACGAAAAAGAATTACAAACAAACCAATGAACAAATATAATACTACCTAACTACAAAAAGCAACTAATTAGGATATTTATCATCTTCTATCTATAACTAAATTGAAAAAAAAAAGAGGCGAAATGTGAACTAATATATTTATGGTTTTAAATAACCRTATTTTGGTCACAAATTTTAGAAAGTCAATTTTAGTCCTAAGCTTTTGAAAAGTTAGTTCTTTTTAACTATCGTTATTATTTTAATTAAACCACTTAATATTTATACATCTAATACATGTCCACATCAATATTTTAATATACATATTTAAAACTTATATATTGCCTCTTCTATATGTTAAAAACAAACAAAATGAAAACCAATATGATTAATTTTCTTTTCGAAAATTTACAATCTATAATTTCACAAACCAGTTAAAACATAGAGGATTGACTAAAACTTTTGTTTAATAGGTCAATTAATTTAAAGAGTGTCTACATAGATCCATAAATTTTTTTTTATAAAAAAACAAAGTAGATAATAACTATGGAGTGAGTGAGGGAGCATGCATGTTGAAAAATGGGGATTTTGGCAAATAGGCCAAGTGTGAGATCACATTCACATGCATAAAGTTGTGCGTTTTGAATGGTCAAAAATTGACATCTCTATCGCTATTCGCCACAGGTCATCCCCCAACCCTTCCACACCTTTTGATTTGTCTTGCCTTCCGCTATCTCGGGGTTAGACAAGATAGTCGTTCATTCTGTTCTCCCGATCAAATTTCGGTTAAATAATCTGTCTTCTCATCAAGTTAGATTTCGACCCAAGTATATGGTTGATGTTCTATAATTGAGGATGAGTATTTGGAGGGAAAATATATTAACTGAATTTGGGAACCGTTTAGACTAATCCAATAAACAAAAGTTTCATAAATAAGAATGAACAAATCGGTATAGAGGCCAAAAGTCATGTAAAACTTAACAAAACAGGGAGGAGGAATATACCATTGAAGATTTAAATTATTTACATCCAAAAGATGCAATTGTATTTAAAAAATTATTGATAAAAAAATGTTAATGATAATAATTAAAATCATAAACGAAGTGTATGATGAAAGATAGAATAGTTGAAAGTTAAAAAATTAAAAGGAAATATTTCAATCACCAAAAACGAATAAAAAACAATTGGTTGTAGATGAAATGGAAAGAATAACTAGAAGAAAAAATGGGGGAGGGGGAATTATTTTTCACTAATATCTATGAAATAACCATTTCTTTATTAATGAAATTCCAGCATTATTCTTTAATAATGGATTGAATACGAACAAAGAATACATTCAATTATATGAGGGATAAAGTATCTCTTATCAATTCAATCTTTTATTGATTAAAAGTCGATATTGTTAAACAGAAAAAAATTAAAAAAATAAAAATCAAATCAAAGATGTCTCTGCTGCCAATTCAATATATAAAATTTGATGCAATTTTAATGATAGTCAATCTCCTAGATGGTACTTATAATGTACCAGGATATTAAATATCGTTTGATATTTTCATCGATATGTTTCTGTATCAATGAATTCAACATCGACATAAAACGTAAATCGACATTTTCATCATACTTTTGAAAAATCGACAAAATATTAAAAAAATCAACAAAATATTACTACTATATACATAATATTAATATTAATTATTAATTATTTTAAGATCTTTAGAATTAGAAAAATGTTTGTTTGTGAATTTAAATATTTGTTATAATTTTTTAATTTCTCTAATTTTTACAGATATATCTGTCGACATTATACGATATTAACCCTATTTAAAACATTGTTACATTTCTGTCGACTAAAAAGTAAAAGAAACGTTTGTTTTTATGAGACACGGCCATTTTGAAAGGTTCAATTGGAGCGACCGTTACGAGATACACGTGGGGGCCAATCAGCCACACACAAACATGATCGTAATCTAGCCGTCCACTTGGTCTTTCTATGTAAGCCCTGCAAAGCTAGATTGGAAGGGAAATGATGTGCTTTGTTTTTCTAAAAAAAAATAAAAATCTAGATATTGAGCCGTACAATTTAATTTAAATTACAAGTTTAATCCGAAATTGAAAATGGCAGGAATAAGTTACTGAATATTAAAAGTTATTTAATAGATCTCTATACTTTCAATTTTGAATTTAACATGTTTCTTAACCTTTAATGTTATGTCTAATATATTTATGTGAATTTATAAAATTTTGAATAAATTAAAATTTTATTATACACAATTTTGAAAGTCTACCAACTAAACTCTATCAAAATTTTCAAAATTGTTTTAGATTTAATCTAAGTTTTTTGAAATATTTTTAAATCAATTGTGCGATTGATTTTCTGTTAGCTATTCTAATATATAGAAGATGTGACATGCTTTTTTGTTTTTTTTTAACTCATGTATTTTACATCATTTTTCAATATATATATAATATAATAAAGATAGAGATGAATTATCTCTCAAAAGATAGTAAAATATCTTAATCAAGTTATATTCATGTTGACAATATGTAATAATTTAATTAATCTAAAATATAAAATATTAATTATAAAAGTAATACAAATCATCATACATCATTAGAAGAGACGAGACCAGACATTAATGATGAATCAAAATAGTTAGTTCAACTTACTCAATACACAAAACAACTGCAAAATAATTTGAAAAAAGAAAAAAGATAATGACAAATTTAATTAGGTAGAATAATTAGACACATACCTCCTAGATTCAAATGTTCTATAATGTAATGTCTTTACTAAATATTTAATAAATGTTAGGTTAGATATTATTTATGCATAAAAGTGAAAGAGGTCACATCTGGTTAAGGTCGAATACGTGGGATAACTGACTGATTT
This sequence comes from Momordica charantia, assembly GCF_001995035.1. Next base: position 2,788,293 of record NW_019104488.1, read on the forward strand.
CATCTCGAAATGACCTGCATAAGATAGACAAACACTGTTTAAGTTAGTATTAGCTTGGACTCAATAAGAAGTCCGAGATGGAATGTGATACTTGTCTATAGGAGTGATGATCTCTATTTATAGGTTTAGGATCCGACAAATCTTTCGACATGCAGCTATGGATGTCGTCCTGAAGGTCGAACATGTCCCAAGTTGTAGGTCGGATTTGGATGCTGGTCGCACTGTAGGTTAGCTTCTCTAATGCGCCCGCGGCTAAGTATGGTACCTCAGATGGTCCCAAGGTGGCTTGATTTATTTGGATCTCTCTTTGTCCTCCCCGTAGCAATTCGATTTTCACTCTCAAACACATATTGTTAAAAATAAATGGTAATCAATCGTAACGTTTCGTATTCATGTGGTATGAACCTATAGTTTGTGTCTTTTAATTTTAAATTGAGATGTAGCTATCTTGTAACTATTATACTTACCACTAATATGCCTTTCTCTTCCAAACTCATAAATTTATTACAAAACTTTGATATGAAGTTTTGAACTTTTCTTTTCTATCAAATTTTATTGAAGTTTCTACCAAGTTAATTTTGTCAAGTAGAACGAGGTGTTGTATCTCTAAGAAAGTAAATTTTATGACAAGAGATCATTCATTAAACTCAACACCAAAATTAAAATTATGTTAGAAAGACAATATATGTTTGTCGGGATGAAACCTGTCTTTTAATTTGAGTTTTATATATTAACAATCGTTGTTATCTCTCTTTATGATTTCTTCAAATTTATGATGATTTAAAGCCATGAGTAAACGTTCATAATTTAGGGAGAAAATGGACGAAGGATATGAGAGGTTTGTCCACCATTGAAAAGACTAGGCCATTATAATGTCTAAGAAAATTGAGGTTAAAAAAGTACCAAAATTATTTGGGGTGCGATTTCGTTGCTACCTTTTGTGGACATTGGTTAAGAGGAACATGGCTGATTGACAATTTCACCCTTCCCCATACATTTTATTTATTTATTTATTTAGAACTAGGGTATAACAGTAATTAGACCAAGTAGTTGGAACTCGGAAGGAACTTTCCAACAAATTGATTTCCAACTTGGCATGGATGAAAAGTAACGATGAGTGGATAATAATAATTAGCTTTAAATATTATTATTCTACGAATATTTTCCATTTTCATTCTTTTAATTTTATACTTCTTTTTTAAAAGTGATCCATTTAGACTATTTTAATACAAATTTTATACCAAATAAAAATCCTTTAATTTAAATTTATGATCAAAATTTAAAAAATTTAGTGAACAAAATGTCAAAAATGATATGGAATGAATATGAGTAAATTAAAACTTTTAAAAATACATTGACCAAAAATTAGATATTTCAAAATTAAATAGACAAAATTGAACAAAATTGAAACTACATCAAGCAAATGCGACACTTTGAAAAATTACTTTGTTTAACTTAATTATATTTTTAAACCTATTATTTACTTTGGTTTTTGTCGAAGAGAGGGAAAAGTATTAATTATATATATATATTTTTTTTTTTGTGGGTGATATAACCTTAAATTGGGCCCACAAAATATGGTGATTTAATTATAGAAATGTGCGGTTGAAGTTCAATCTTGGTAGTAGTGTTAAGAAAAGGGGTGATTAGCATATAGATAATAATTCAAACGATCAAGTTGAATTGACTTAATGTTCCATTTCTACCTTCAAAATCTTCAACCACGAACTGAATTTTTTCTTAAAAAGAAAGTTTATTATTTTCACGTTAAAATAATTGTACCTAAATATTTTTTTAAGAACATAATATACAAGTCTAGTGTAACATCAGGATGGAAAACATATTATTTATTTAAAAAGTTATTCTCCAAATCATTTAAGTTTCTTTTTCTTTTTAACTGTGGGGTGAGAGATCCAACCATCGACCTTTGGAATGGTATGGTAACATGTACATTATCGATTGAGCTATGTTCGAATTAGACAAACAATCGAATTAATATATATATATATATAATTAATTAATAAGCCGAAATATAATTTAACCGGTTAAGAAATTAAGGACTCATTTGGTAACGTTACCGTCAATTTTCTTAAGAAATCTAAACATTTTACGATAATTTTATTTCTCGTTTCTCACTTTTGGGAACATTCTCACATTTATATAGAAATTTTGAGAACAACTAAAACAAATTTTTCCTTTCCAATTTGTTCAAAATTAGTTTATCATATTTGAATTCTTTGAGGTTGGAACCATGAACTACATTTTTCTTAATTAAAAATAAAGAAATAAGAACGTTACCAAACGAGTCATGAGTCCTAAGTAAATGTTTTGAACTTATTAAGACATTAAGTAAAGTTTGGTAAATCCTCATGGTCCATATTTGGATTGTAATATAAAAATTAGGGAAAAAAATTTGATTCCTTCCTATAGACTTATACTAGGTATGGGACTTTGGGACAATTAGAATAAATACACATAAAATCCAATTAAAGATAGTGGAATGTAAAATTAAAAGAAAAAATGCTGAAATTCAAGATTCAAAATCAGCTGGTTGTTTTGCTTTATTATAATTTCTACCAACTCCTGAACCTAAATAATTCCAAGTAGCCGTTTTTTCCCCTTTCTCAACACATTTTTTTAATACTAAAAATTAAAAATTATATCTCATCGACTTCAATTTCTGCATTTACATAGTCAGTGAAGAGCCATGACAAGTCGCTGCCTTTGTCAATATTTTTTGCTCTAAGTTTTTTGTGTTTGAATTGAAGAAGAAAAAGGTGATTTTACAGATGAATTTGCTTGACTTTTTAAGAACGTATTTGATAAAGAATAAGATATAAGACGAAATTATATATAATTGACTGGACCTTTCTTTTTCTTTTCTTTTTTTTTTTAATTATTACACTCCTAAATAAGACCTATTATTTCTTAGGTATATTATTAACCTCTACCAACGTGAGTAAACCATAAACATATAATTTTTTAATATAAAAAAATATCATTATTGAGTAACTTGCTTGAGAATTACATTTATCCATTTGATATTCGTGTTTGACCTTGAAATTGGCTAAGGACGGATACAAGTCTAAAAATTAAAAAAAAAAAAAATATATATATATATATATATATATATATATAATATGATATTGGAGGAATTGATTTTTTTTTAAATCTAACATCAAAATGTCATAACTATTCACTATTTTATTATTTCAAACCTATGATTTTTCTTCCTAAGTAGAAAGGACGAAAATAACTTATCATATATATATTCAACTCTCGCTGTATTCTTAATTGATTTCGAATTGATATTAATTTTTCAATAATATAGGATATTATATTGTTTTAAAATATCTAGATATTTAGATGGTTTGAAACGTAAGATTTAAATGCTCGTTATTTGGAAATTTTCCTTTAAAATCCCATAAAGAGAATTAAGAACAAAAATTGTGGCCATTAGAACAATGAAATTAACACTTCAATGATGAATAATGTTATTGTTAATAGCTTATTTATTACATATTGTACTAAAAAAAATATAGTTTATTTATTAATTAATCAATATTAGTTCATGCGTGTATGTAGATTAGTAGATATACTGGGATGAGCGAATTGAGATTGCCCTCATTGGGCCTGGCCCAAAAAGCACATAAAGGGAGATGTGTTCTTTGTCCGCTGGCCCAAAAAGTCCAGCCCAATATCCATTCTCATCAGGGTTTTTTTCTTAAAAAAATTAAAAATAAAAGTGAGATGATACCATCCGTTGAATTTTAATAAAGTTTGTTAAATGATTGTTAATTATTAAATATTTAAATATGGTTATATCAACGTTGATTTTGGTTTTTGAGTTTTTAAACTTTATTCAAATTTTCTAAATTTTAAAATAGGCGAAGAGAATTTAAATATATAAATCTTTCCAGTAAATTCATAATTGTGTTCAACAATCTAATCATTTAAAAAAACAAAATAATCCAAATTAAACTTAAACTCAAATAAAAAATATACTTTAAAAGGATCACTCAAGACAGGTCATCATCCATTAGAACTATAAGGTAGACAATCTTAAAGAATTCCTATTGATTTCCATCTTTTTCACTTTTGCTCTTTTTCCCAATCAACAGTGAGTGTTATGGCCTTTTGAGCATGAAGATGAAAGCCCCAAAATCGAACAAAACATCTCAACGTTTAAGAACGAAAGAAAAATGATTTGCGAAGAACTCATTTCATATTGGGTATTCATGTTAATTAAACGCCTATCATGAAATCTATCACGATATGGAGCAAATATTTAAAAGAAAATAGAAAGTCGTGATTTTTTTTTAACACACTAAAATGATGCCTACAGCTGTATATCATTGCAATATAATTCAACTCATTTAGAGTATTACTTAATTTTACTCATTCAAGCATTGCTTATGTTTTTAAAAATTGAAAATTAAAATCCTTCCTCGTTTGCAAGAAAAAAGGTTTGTTTTTAGGTTTGGATATAATTTAAAAAAAAAATATTAGGTTTGTTTGTGGGGAGTTACGGTGGAAGGGAAGTTTACAACTGTAAACCGTATCAAACAAAAGAACAGCACGGCTACGACTGTGACACAATTTCAACGGACCCCACAAAACATCCCCATCAGTTCTTACCTCACCCAGCCGTCACCGATCTTACGGTCAACGCCGCCTCAGAAACTTCGATCTGATCCGACGGCTTGATTCACAAAGGATGCGCGCCAATATCCACGTGTCAACCAAAGAGCTCTCCAACCTTAAGATCCATTCCCTGGCTACCGTAATCGTTCAAAATAATTCAAATAACAAAAAAAAAAAAAAAAGAACTCAGTTCAATTCCCAGTGTTCGCGACGTACAGGGCAGAGCACCAGAGAGGGGAGAAGCCATGGCGAAGGAGAGAGAGCTACTTGTTTACTCTGCAAGACTAGCAGAACAAGCCGAGAGATACGAAGGTACTGTTTATCTGTAGTATTATTTGCTACGATTCGATGGCTGAAATGAACTTAGGGATTGCTGTTGTTTTGAGTGATGGATTGTTGATCCGAAATATGTGGTGTTTAATCGCTAATTTGCAAATTGATCTAGGGCTATTTTCTGGCCATTGTATGGTTTTGGAATCGGTTACTGGTGCGTTTAATTAATTAATAATATCAATTGAAGAAGAACAACCAGGATTTATTAGTTGTAGGTTAGGGCTTTTGGAGCCTAAATCTTGTAAGGAATGTTCGTTATTTAGTCCGGAAAATGCAAAAATCACTGGTTTCGATGAGGTACTTTCATTTCCTCTCTATGAAATGTTCTCAGCAGTCGTGTGTAATGTTCTTATTGTCTTTTGGCAATAAAGATTGAGAATTGTTTGTGCTCATGGTTTTAACATCTTGACTGAGGCCTCTACCTCCCTTTGTTGTATTGTATACTACTATTTTGAGGCTTCATCTTTTTTGTATATATTTAATCTAATGGTTTGAATCGCCACCTTTTCCATGCTTCAGATATGGTTGAGGAAATGAAGAAAGTTGCCAAGTTAAATGTGGAATTGACAGTGGAAGAGAGGAATCTGCTGTCTATTGGCTATAAGAATGTAATAGGAGCTAGACGAGCTTCATGGCGTATTTTGTCTTCAATTGAACAGAAGGAGGGTGCCAAACATAATGAGAAGAATGTGGAACGGATAATTGGGTACAGGCGTAGGGTTGAGGATGAACTCTCTAAAATATGCAGTGACATATTATCAATTATTGATGAGCATCTCCTTCCACACTCCTCTGCCGGAGAGTCCACTGTATTCTACCATAAGATGTGAGAATCGTAATGTTTCTCTTTTAACTGAAATATCGAGATGAAAATTTTTAAAACATGCAGCTTTGGACAGTTGGATATATGTTGTAGAAGTAATAGGACAATGCGGAATAAGTAATAAAAAAATATATATGGCAAATTGTGATCATTGATCAAGCAATATGTTTGTGCATAACTATTAGATTAGACTTCTAATCATCGTTTGATTTTATTAAGGAGATTTCGCTCTGCCTCCTTGGTTTTATGCTATCACTGAATTAGTGTTTTTATTTTTTAAAATAATTGATTGCTTCTATGAAGTTAGTAAATTGTGATATTTGATTCTCTCTCCATAGAAAAGAGATTCCATGATGCAATTTCTTTTTTTCTTTTTCTTTTTTTTTTAATTTATTTTTGTGCAATTTATATGTTTACTTTCACATATGGTTGTTACCATTTTTTTCATGTTCTTCTGCTGTAGGAAAGGAGATTATTGTCGCTATTTGGCCGAGTTTAAATCTGATGATGATGAGCGTAAAAAAATTGCAGATCAGTCATTGAAGGCTTATGAGGTGAGTTCATTTCTTGTATTCTTGGTGTAGAATTTGTCATTGTTCCACCTTTTCTATTTCTTTTCCTCTATCTATTTTTATTTTCTAAAATTCCAGACATGATATCTACCTATGATTTCTGTGTTGTGTAGGCTGCTTCTGCTATTGCTACCTCTGATTTGCCTCCAACTCATCCTATAAGACTTGGCTTGGCTCTGAACTTCTCTGTTTTCTACTATGAGATTTTGAATTCCCCTGAAAGGTTAACATCTCTCTCTCACCCTTTCTACCATCATCCCCTAGTCCTTCCCCCCACCAAAAGGAACAAAAAGGATAAATTAAGTAAAAAGAGAAGAAGCAATTGCCTGCCTTTTTATTATATTTCTAACCATGGTAATTTCTATTGCAAAAAATTATTTCTTTTAGCTGGGAGTGGGTGTCACTTTGATACTTGTATTATGAAAGTTTACAAAAGGAATGGGAAAGCTCTAGAGGCTTATGCTAGTATACTTGTTTGGTCTTTACAAATGAATTTACTATTGATTTGTGTTTTGAATTTTTGGTGGACCTACCTTCACAAAGGAGGGGATGCATTTACAATTCTCAACTTCTCTGTTTTGCCTTCTTTAATTATCTTCTTTTAAACAATTGTGTCGTATCCTTTCAGGGCTTGCCACCTTGCTAAGCATGCCTTTGATGAGGCCATTGCCGAACTTGACAGTCTCAATGAAGACTCCTACAAGGACAGTACCCTTATCATGCAGCTTCTTAGGGACAATCTCACTCTGTGGACTTCAGATCTGCCTGATGAAGGAGGTACGATAAATTAAATTCTGTGTCTTTCGTCTTTCGGTTTCATGTTATCTATTTACTCGACAGTGATTAGGTATGGCTTTTTTACCTTTGATCTTCTGTAGTTTATGAAAATCAAATCCACACATATATATAGTGGATTCATGTTCTCTTCTGTAGTTTATGAAAATCAAATGCACACATATATATAGTGGATTCATGTTCTGAATTAAGGATGATTATAGAATGTGGCGTGATCAGATTGTAAATATACATAGTGTCTCCTGGTTTCTTCTAGAGTTGTCTTACAAGTTATTCAAAATCATACCAATTGTCACTTGAATAATGTTTGGTAGTAGGAGTTAACTTTCAACTGAAAACTAAGGCTTTTAACTCAGCAATGGGTGACTTGGTATTTTTTGTTCAATTAACAGGAGAGCAGTCCAATGCTGATGAAGTTTAGGTAGAGGTAAGATAATTTTGTGACATTTTTATACATGTTTCTACTAGGTATAGTAGTATATTCTGTATTTTATGTTTGGTTTATACTTAAACACGTCGATCATCACTAACAAACATTCTGTATGCTCAGATTTAATCAACACGACACTTGCTTCCGGTGGCTGAACGATGGTACGTGCAGTAATTATTAGCTTATTATTATTAACTGTTATTTGGGCGTGCTAATTGGAGAATAGTGCTCACTGACAATTGCTAGCTCTGTATTCTACTTTCTGTTTTGGACACAACACAAGTGAATCTGCTTACGAATGTGCACCTATATGTTTTTTATTGATTTGTTTCTCATATTTGTTGTATTCTTGTCTTGCCAACTTGTTTAATATTCTTGAAGTGCATTAACATAAATACGGCAGTAAGAAGAGGTAATACAAAAGTGTGTAAACTACGGCTCCTAGAAAGATGAATTTGTTTATTAGTAATGACCTGACAGATTTATTTATTTGGTAATGACTTGTATTGATCTTTTTGAGATTTATCTACAAAAAGTTAGTAGTGATAACAATGATGGCATAATATCTTGACCTTTTTTAGAGGTACGAAATGGTGGACAATTGCCTCTAGGTTCACGTGCCAACCTAATATTATTTCTAAATTTTAACCCAGTGGGCAGGTTTTTTCAAAAAACTATACAATCACCGCCTTCCAATCTTGTAATACATATTCATAGACTGTAATTACACAGAACCTTCTTATGGATCAAGATATATTCGCACAAAAAGAATCCACCAATGACTTTTTATCTTCAAAAAATCTACTATTTCTTTCTTTCTAGAGAAGGCAGACCCGCACAATTTCATAGAATAAAAGCTTTATCCTTAAGGGCACCACCACCAAAGGCTGGAATTGAACGAGAAGCTATATGAAACGACACCTTGTAAGCTGTCAAACAGTGCAGAAATAGGTGATCTACCGCTTCAACACATAATAAAAACAGAGGGAGAAAGAGTCCAATGGGGGAGATTTTTCTTAAGCTTCTCTGCCATGTTAATCCTCTGTAGAACTCATGAAAACCTTCAAGGATTGAGCCTTGTTGTATCGCCTGCCATTTAATAATTAAAATTTTTATATTCATGGGTGATTTAATTTTTTATTTGACTAGGAAATTGAAATTGAAGTTTATGATTTAGGGGTTGGAAGGAATATATTATATATGCATTAATGGCCTCCAAGGAGCAATGCCATTTGACGGACCCATCACATTTTCATAATGGTAATATATTTTGTCTGTTTTAAATGCATATAATTTGTTGTATTAAAAAAAGTATGAAAAAAGGAATTCCAAATAAATACTGATCTTGAGAAAGTTTCAATTAGATCAAAAACAAACTTTGAAATATTAGAATCAAACGAAAAAGGTAAAACTCATCAAATTAATTACTGTAAAGTAACTTGTCTCATGCATTTTTGACAAGTACCTCCCACTTAGAAAAATTTTCTATTACTTCTACTCCCTTTGTTCACATTATAATTTTTCCTTCATAAATAATTCTTTATATTGGTGACGTCACATTATTCCCAATGATCCTGATGTGGCACACAATAAATGGCTAAGGAGAAATAGTTGGGTTCAACCTCACCAAATCATTGACAAATCTAATGGTAAAGAAGGGCTCTTGACCAACCTTGGGCAACTCATTTGATGCCAAGGAAGGACTTCAAGTGTTCATGAAACTCCTTAGGCTTTTCCACATCAAAAGCATGCCCTGCATTCTTGATGACTACCAGTTGAGCCCTCTCCCCCAAATGCCTTCACATTTCAGACTCAGAATTCAGAAATAGGAACCAAAACAAAACAAAACAGACCCTTTATTCCAAGAAAGATTCAAGCTGTGAAAACCCACCTTTGTAGTCTGTGACCCATTTCTAATGGGAATATCTTATCACCTTCTCCCCAAATTACCAAAGTAGGCTGCCCCCACAAGTCATTCCATTCATCAGTTAGAAGAAAAGAAAATTGTTTAGGAAAATGAAATGTACTGTGTAAGTGATGGGAAGAAACCAGCCTGCTGAATCTTGGGGATCTCTGATAGTTTCCTGTCTTTTGGAATAGCTCTGATCAACTCCTTCCTTTCTTCCACATATTCAGGGCACATGACCTGCCAAATTCGGAAGAAGGTGAAAAATGTTTTTAGCCAATTAAAAGCACTCGGGGAAGCACTTCGTATGTGCGATCTCGAAAGTGCTTATTAAGGAAGTGGTAGAGACTAACTAGGGAGTGCATACAAGTATGAAATCAGAGAGTAAACATGAGGGCACCAATCCAATAGGAGGAGGCTTAAAGAGGGCATAGTTGACCAATTGCTTCAATTTCATAGGATGTTGGGGCACCAAAATGTTGGCTGCCTCCTCCAAGTCTGAGATTGTAAACAACCCTTCCCTCAGGTCCTTCTCCTCCATACAAACTGCTGCACTACAAATCACCACCCTCTCCACCACCTCCTCATGTCTTGCAGCCAAGCAATAGGCAACGAACCCGCCGTAGCTCAGCCCGATCAGGCTCAGCTTCCTCACCGAGTTAGCAGCCATTACTTGCATAATGCACTCAGCTTGGAACGAGTCGGATCGGTCAGGGCGAGTCGTGGATGAGTCCCCGAAGAAGATGAGGTCGGGGACGAAGACATTGAAGTGAGGGGTGAGGAGGGGAATGGTGTTCCCCCATTGCCACAATGCATTGCTTCCAAAGCCATGGATGAGGAGGAGGTTGGGTCTGTGATGGTTCTGAGTTTTGGGAACCCAGCAGTGTATGATGGAGCCGTCTTTAAGGTCTGTGGTGCTGGATTTAAGCCCATGTTTCATGAACTTTGAACGCAGACATCGGTTTCTGGACTGGGTGATGCTGCAACAAGAACAGCTTACCATTTTTTGTCACAGAAACAAAGAGAAGAGCTTGGAATTTATTGGAGTCCAAGTTTGTTAACGGGGATGGGCTATTTATTGTCCAGTTTTGTGACTACTCATGTCGATATGGCTTATGGAATTTCATACTTTTGGGGACAAAAAAATGAGCAGTAGGAGAGGAAGAATGGAACGGAAGGCCAAAAATGGGTGCAAATTTTGCATTATCCACCATGTTATAAGGAATCGGATTCCACAAGGATTGGGCCAAATCTTAGTGCTAAAAGTATTAGATGGTTCTGTTCAAATGGCTGCATATGCAAAACGGAATCGGTTCTAAAAAATTTTAGTTAATTTTTATTGAAAAGCTACTTTACAATTAATACTCATCATTACCAATCTAACATGAAATTGTGATAATTTGGTCCTTGTCGGAGACATTCTATCAATTACGTGAAAAGTTTGAGAATTTCTTGAACGAAAAGTTTATTCTAAAAAAATGCGTAAAAAAGTTTGGTACAGTAGCACATTTAGTCCTTTGGTCCTCCGAAATATATACAGTATACATATTTTATCAATATATAAATATATAAATAAATATATTATATTATATATACAACAAGGGGTGTAAATAAGGCGGGATGGGTCAGTCTCCGCTAAAAAACCAAACCGTTTTGTGTCGGTTCGGGTGCAGGTTCGGCCGAAGTCGGTTTTTCCTTCTTCTTCCCCGGACTGCTTCTTCTCTCTCTACTACCCCACTACTACCTGAATCTTTAAAGATTAAAATGGAATATCTAAAAATAAAACAGTATTAAAAAAGACCCCAAATTCTCACAAATTTCTACTGAATGGGAGAAGAAATTACTGAATATTTTCAAATTTTCAAATAGAATAATTTTTTTTAGTAAAAACGTATTAAATCAATTTTTAAAATTTGAAAGATCCCAAAATCTTGCAAATTTACAAGCAAGTCTCGTCCTACAGCAGCCTCTGGCATCATCGCTTCCTGATCTTCGAAGGCGAATAAACTTTTAATAAATCATTTGTAAAATATAATTTTGATTCTAAATAAATTTCTGTTAAATCCCTAAATTTCAAGAAGTAATAATCTAATCCAAATCCTTGGATAATAGTTTTAAACTGTCCAAGAAAGCCAAACTTCGGTTAAAAAAAGATTTCTTCACTGGGTAAATTAGCTTCCCAATTCCAAATCTTTAGATAATAGTTTTAAGCTGTCCATGAGAGAAGTTGAGTTGTTTCTTTCAGTTTTGTATCCCGGTTATAATATTGCAGCAACGAGGCAAAATTCATGTTAAAGCAGTAAATAAAAATGAATTCATGTTAAAAGCAGTAAATAAAAATGAAAAATAAAACATATTGGTAAAATCACTCAAAAATTAATTTTAAATGATTTTATGTTTGTCTAAAATCAATTCTTTAATTTACCAAAAATGATCCACGGACAGAACTGCGAAACAAACCCTTACTACCGAAAAAATTGCCAATTTGACAATATTCCTTCATAGAACCTTCATATCATATATTATTGAAAGAAATGATTTCAAAATATTAATAAAACATATCAAATACAAGTGATTAACTATTTAAAATTGGAAAAGAGTAGATAAAGAAAATAGTGATTGCATGAACAATTGAAAACATGATATGCCATCAGTCTTATATTGACTTTGTTAAAAAAAATTAAAACAGCACAGATTTTCATATAGTTTGTAAATTGTTAATAATTATTTACAATTACCAATCTGAGACCAGTCCAAGTTCGAATATCCACCTTATGATTGTCCTCTAAACTAAAATTTTTCATATCTATGTAAATAATAACAGTAAATTCCTTTCTTCTAAAGATTTTAATTTCGAGTAATTTTTTAGATTACTACACAAAAAATAAGTTGAAGAACATCTCAAAAACTTTCCCAATACACTAAGAAATCCAACAAACTGGCCCCAACCTGTTAGAATCTATTGAAAAAAGAAAACACGTTCACAAATACGCAAAGTAGTTTCAGCAGAAATTCATTTAACCAAAAAGAAAAAAAACCATTTAAAAAACGAAAACGAGAGATGAATCCGAGTTGCTATTACTGTAGAAGGTTGAATGAGAAGTTTGGACGAGAATGTACCAAAGCAGGGGAGCCAGAGAAGTGAGATCACTGAATCTGGACAACAGAAGAGCCCCAAAATCTTGGATATAGAATCGATATACGCCTCCAGAACAAAGCCATCAAGAAATCGATCAAGAGATCTAAACTCTTGCAGCTGAAAGGAGAGGCGACGAATCCCTAAAATAATGCAATACGAGAACGAAACCCTAATCGAAAGGAAAACCCTAGGCGGAGAAATGAGCTGCTCGATTTGAACTGTACGGGATCATCCGCAGGCTGGTGACGAATATATAGAGCTAAGGAAACCCTAGACTAAATTTTCGGAGGGGTAATTTGGTAATTGTAGTAAACTTTCTTTGGCAATTACCGACTCACAATAGCGATACTATGTGGGCTTGGGCTTGGGCTCGGGCTCTTTAGGTCCACTAGGCTAGGGCTCATATAATTGAAGAAAAAGGGGGCCACATAATTTAATTTAAAAGCATATTTTCTATTACGTGTCCCTTTTTCTAAGTTTTAAATATGAATATGGTAGAAGTTCGAGTCTCTAGCTCGAAAAAGAGGTTACTAATATTTTGAATAGCTAGTTATGCACATCTTAGTAATAGTAGCGATCCAAAACAAGATTTTGGAAACGATTTAATGAAAATATAGTTGCATTCTACTTTTTCCATTTTTTAAAGAACATGAGACCTTATGACACCGGTTAGTTTGTGCATAACTAAAAAAAGAAAAAAATACAAAAATATAAAAATAATAAAACAAAATGATTACGCCTGACCAAAAGCAAAGGTCGTCGATGTCAATTTCAACCCACCCATGTACATCCCTACGTTGCTCTCTAATATGATCAAGAGACACCAAGCCGTTATCAACTGAGCGGTCTGGACTCTAATATTTTGTAACATCATGACAATTAAAATTAAAGTTTATAAAATATATTATTCATGAACTTCATTGAGATAGAGAGAGGCTATTTTCTCTGTAATTTAACGGCATCCCATTATAGTGCTGGCGTTGCGCACCTTTTTTTTGGATAGAATTCAAACTTGAAGCTAAAGAAATATCCTTGGACTACAGGGTTTGGTAGTCCTTCCATTTGATAATAAGACACAATAATAATATTATACATCAAAACTCCAAATTCAACTTCAGAAACAAATCAAACAATATGAACATAATCAGCCTAATTAAATTTACAGAGACAGTCTCCTTCCCGCTCTTTTTTTCGCCCGATAAAAATCAGAGTCTTTGCAAGGATTACCCGTAATACGTATATTTACTTTCTTGGCCTAATCCGTAAATTGCCATTGCATAAAAAGAAAACCTTATTAGGGGTGGGTATATACTGAATCTGGAGGGGAAAAAATATATATTTAAAGGCTAAAATCACCTAAATCTAACCACAATGCATGATATATCATCTTTACTCTCTTTCTGCAAAGCCTCAGTTATTAACTGCTTAGCAGCCTTCAATGGGTCTTTGATTTTCCTAGCAATATCAACAGCTTCTTGATTGGCCATGACCTGTTTCATTCACATTCATGAGGTAGAGAGATAAATGGATGATTCTGCATTTAGATGTATTAGGTGTTAATGCAACAGGCAAAAGAGAATGAAAGCTGATAATAGCACCTTCCAAAGACCGTCGCTTGCGAGAATCAATATGTCCATGTTGGCGTCTATATCGATATCGCGAATGTCGGGATCCGATCGCAAGTGAGATTTGAGACTCTTGTCTCCAAATGCTCGTGACACTGCTAGCTGGCCATTCACTCGAGGTACATCTCCTGATTTTAGAAAAGGAACGGGAACATGCATGATTCAAACGTTTGATAAACAACCTTGATTACAGCAACTCGCTTTTTCAGTTTTGAGTACTTCAAAAGTTTCAAAAGACAAAGCGCTACTTATCAGTGGTCCCCAGATATTTCTAAAGAAGCCCAACAAGATGTTCCATATGCAAAAACAAACGATGGGTCAAGTTCCAATTTCCACCAGAACTGTCCTGCTAGTAATTTACTCCCACTCCTTTTTCGTCTTTCTTCCATATGTATTCCCTTCCAATCTGTCCTCTTTACTTCGCTCAGACAAAAATGATTTAACAGTGAAATATAACGCAAAGGGTTGTTAAACCAAACAACTTAGTTTCTTGGATTGGACCACTAGCTTTCCATAAGATATCAAAATAAAATTTTCTAAGTTTGAAAGCTACATTAGATAACACCTAATTTTGCTCTCCCATCAACAAGACTAAAATCTTGGCCATATACTGCAAGCCCAGCCTTTCTGAGCTTCCATCTGTGCCTTCTCAGTCCACGAAAGCTCGTAGGTTTCTCTATCTTCCCAGTTCTTAGAACTAAGCGACTGAGCCCACTTTTTCTCTTGAAGATCACTTGAGAGGTTTATAATTCACAGAATATACAAAAGAATTTGGAAGCCAAAATTTCCCTAGGTGGTGTCCACGTTCACTTTAAGGTAATCATAGGAATGGTGTCTTTGCAAATAAAGAAAATTTTTCCTTTACATATAACCCAACTGGTTTATGCTATCTATAAAGGAAGAGGAATCAGCCCTGCACTTGTCCGTGGACCATAATCTAACAAATGGAAATGGCGAAAACTACTTTGACTCTTTAATTTCAACTATGAACGGCCCGAGAACATCAAGGATCTAATTTATGAGCTGCTGTGAGGTTAGTGTTTTGAGGACAAGAAAGACATGCTCTAGTATTTGTGGCACTTTGCTATCTCTTGGAGGAGTTGTTGAGATCAGTTTAGCATGACTTTTGCCATAGTGAAAAGTAACTAAAAGAACTTATCAAAATTTTCATGTTGTTTAATTGTGTGTTTTTTTTTTAATTCTAAAAACACTTAAAAGACACTCTAAAGAACTTTAAGAAAAATCATTTACTTAAATTGGCCGCCTGTTCTAAAATCTCTAATTATCTCAATCACAATTAGAAGTTCATCAAGGAGGAAGCAGTTAACAGATAAGAATCTGGAGAGGAACCCAAGCTAAACAGATTTGTCGGGTAAAAGAATGACCAAGGAAAACAAGCAATTGGATACTGTGTCACCAGTACAAAATATAAGTGGTGGAAAATTGACACAACACTCAATTCTAGATATCAACGACGACTTCTAACCAGATATTATGCATAGGAGATTCTGCAGTAGATTTTCTAGACAATGATTGATTATAAGTTACCTGGCATGT
Source organism: Momordica charantia (assembly GCF_001995035.1). Next base: position 2,804,117 of record NW_019104488.1, read on the forward strand.
TTGAAACAAAGCCACCTTTATTCTCAATGATGCCACGTTCTGTATTCGGCTCATGATCTATGGTCATCTGTACAGCTTCGCCCCCTCTCGAAATAACCGCACGCGAATCTCCAACATTAGCCACCCATAATCGTCGACCATTAATCAAGATAGCAGTAACAGCAGTTGATCCACCACGACCCAAGTCAGAGCTGTGGGATAGAATTGCCTGGTCTGTCTTCTCGTAGGCTTTTGAGATGGAGCTGTTGGGGTCAACCCAAAACTCTTCCTATAATGACAAGTGCGAAATATCAATACAAACAAGACCAAGAGTAGCCATATTAATACTCAGATTTGTAAGCTTAATTTACAAGTTTTTCAAGCTAGCATCCCACCTCATTCAGGATATTAGTAAACAAATGTTTTTGTAAGTAGGCAGGCACATTTTCTCCTAAATGCCCATCATAAATAGCAAAGAGCCCCAACTCATGTCTCTGAATCTGAACAAACTTAGCAACATGGTAATCTTCCATGGGATGATTGGCTTTCCCTTTTACCAGGCAGAATCCATACTTGATTATCCCCTCGTGGCTTCTTCCTTTACCGTAGTTTGATGCGGATCTAATCTACATGACCAAATTGTCACAAAAACAATATATTTGTGAATCATTTGCATCATCCAGAATGAAGTAAAAGAATCCAAAAAGATCAATTTGAATTCCAGTTTTAAAAAGAAAATATATATTCAATCAACTCAAGGTAAGACCCTCCACCACCACCACAATTATTTTGCCCTCTAGTTTACGTCTTTTCTTCAATTATTTATTTTTCTTTTGGTTGGGGGATTCAGTTAGACTTCTTTAGTACATTATGATCATCGTTTAACAGTACAGTAGCAAAGAAATTGCCCAATGCCCTCTACACACAGAAAACAAATGCTATGCACTATGCATAATTTTGTCACCTAAATTGAGTATAGTCCACAGCTCCTAAGTCCCAACCACTCCCCCCACCCACCACAAGAGTTCATCAACAAATTTACCTCGTTCATACATACAGAGTTTTAAAAATCCATCAAAAACTGTAAGAAGTTCCACTACATAATTTAAAAAATAATTAATCCCCAACCCAAAAACAGAGCAGCGAAAAAAACAAGGCTGAACACTAAATTTCTGCGTGCTTTTGGTCAACTTTTGGCACCAAGGCTACGATTACAAATTGAAGAATCACAAAAAAAAAAAAGCTAGAGAACCAGTCCTTACCCGAGAGTAGGAAGCATTAAAACAGCACAGCTTCTCCATAATTTAAATTCCAAAACAGTTCCAAGTCCTTCTGCTAATTTCTTCTCAACATCTATCTCTTGTGGAGAGGCACCTCCAATCCAACCCCCAAAAAATTCGAACCAAAACCGCCCCAAAAATTCACCGACTGCACCATCAGAAACCCTCAAAACACAACCCTAAAACCCTGGAAAAAGCCAAACGCCAAAAACAAAAAAAAACAAAAGTCAAAAAGATGATAAGAACTGGTACCTGAGTATCTGAAATTCCACCTAAATGATCAAAGAAAACCGGTTGCGCCAGCTCCTTCTGTGGCGGCGTTGCTTCTTCTTCTTCTTCTTCTTCTTCTTCTTCTTCTTCTTCTTCCAGTGGCTTCTTCTTAATTTGGTGTCGCAATTGAATAAATGAATGATGAGAGAGGGAGAGAGAAGAAAAGGAGAGCAGCGAACATTTGCAAACTTTTCCTCTGCAAAAGAAAAAAAAAAAGGAAGGAAAATAAAAATGGAAATTTGAGATTTAATAAAGAGAAAGTTTGAGAGTGGAAGGAATCGGGGGATGCCTTTGTTCCACTACCATGATTTGCAACCGTTTTGGAAGTCTAAGCAATGAATAATATTTTTATTTTTTTAATTAAGAATTCCAACAAAAAAGAAAAAAATTATAAATTAAAAAAAAAGTGTTAAATTAAATGGTATAAAGAAAAGGGTGCCCACAAAGTGGGACTGTGACTTTCTTCTCTGTTGACTTTCTTGTTTTCTACTGTTTACTTTGTTTTTCCTTCTCTCTCCTCTCTCCTCCATCAGCCCACCTGTCCTTATTTTATATATATTATTTTTAATTTATGTCCCAAACTCTTAAATTTATTTCTTTTTTTTTTAATTACAGATTTTAACTAGGTTTTATTCGTAGCATCAGTACCTATGAATTGGAATTAGTTTTAAATATTTTTTTTACATGATTTGGTTAAACCTTTTAAATCGATTTAACTAGTTAAAAAATTTACTTATTTTGTTATATTTTTACAATTAATTTAAATGGTTTAAAGTATCTATCTCTAGTTTGTAGATATAAAATTCGACAAAATATAATAATTAAGTTGAAACTTTTAAAACCATAGAAATGTGATTGGAGTTATACTCCTGACAAATTTTGTAGCTTGTATTCCTCAAGGTTAAAAACATTAAATTTTAGTCTTTTAAATTATTTATTAGTTTATTTTAGTTCATAAATTTTGCATAAAATATGATTTTTATTGTTAATTAATCTTATAACAACAATTACATTATTTGAAAACCGAACATTTCTTATGTAACATGAGAGTGAAAAATCTACTATTTCAAAAAGTTTCTTTAAGTACAATGTATAGGATTGGAGAATTAAACTTATGACTTACTGATCGGATATAGACATATTAACCCATTAGCTATGCTCCAAAGAAAGGTTTATTGAGTGGTTAATTATTGAGTTATACTCAACTTTATAATTATATACGATAATTTTGATCAAATAAATGAATGTGCTCAAGATACATGTTTGTTAAAATTCAATTATACGAGTCTTCAATGGTAGTTAGCATATAATTAATTACTTTTTTAAAGATTTGATTTTCTATATTCCCAAATTGTTGTACTAACAAAATATAATAAATAAACGAAGTATACGGATTAATAAGTTTTTTATATAAAATTTTAGTGTATTTTTAATAAAAATTAATTATGAAGAAAAACAAAGGTAATAGTGTAATACATCCACATGCCTGATAAATTACAGGATTTTGACACGTGCCACTGCCATTGCAGCAGGGTCACCGACCACCAGAAATTTGGCAGGCCAAGGACGAAGGCAACAAGAAACTTCCTCTTTCACTTTCTTTCTATTTTAATTTAAATTTAATTTATCAAAGATAAATCAAGCCATTTATTATAATTGTCTAAATTGAATTTGTTTAATTAAACATGTATTAATCCATTATTACCCTTTGGTCAACTTTTCAATCATCAATTATTCTCAAAAGGAAAAAAATATAAATGAACACATCCCTTTGGCCACCAAATACTTGTGATGTTTCAAAGGGTCAAACTAATTATTAAATTAGTGTTTACCTAAACAACTCCGATAATTATATTCATAGTCGACGGTTGATAGCATAATTGAAAGGAAAAAAAATAGTATTCATAAATATTTAAGATGGATGATGCGAACCATTATTCATAGAATAAATAGTCAAATTTATGAAAGGTATCCTTATGATTTGAGAGAAAAATCATTGTTATCAGAAGAGAGCTGAATATAGACTAAGACTTGTAAAGATAAAAAAGGAGAATGACACGTACAATCGAGGATATAATATATTTGAGAGAGAAAAATATTAATAGTGTGAAAGTGGTTAAAAAAAAGTTATTGCGCTTAAGCAAAAACCTCGCTCAAAAATAAATTATGATTAAACCATAGGCTAAAAACGAAGACATAATGTTTGAATTGCGGATTTGAATTGGGTCCTTATGAATTTCCTCCGCCCTGCATAGCAGTCCATTGAAGGAGCTGTGGAGTTGGTAAAGGTATGATTATTGCGCTTAAGCAAAAACCTCGCTCAAAAATAAATTATGATTAAACCATAGGCTAAAAACGAATACATAATGTTTGAATTGCGGATTTGAATTGGGTCCTTATGAATTTCCTCCGCCCTGCATAGCAGTCCATTGAAGGAGCTGTGGAGTTGGTAAAGGTATGTGCACCTACCACTAGTCTTCGATCAGAGGGGTTTATTGCACAAAAACGTCAGGACGCAGGCCCCAAAGAGGGGATTCACGAGAAGAAGCATTGCGCTATTTACCAGTGAGTGGTATTATCGGACTGAATTCATTTTAGATAATGAAACCATTCCATTACTACCAACTCAATACGACCTCTCTTAGATATAAGGTTTATGCCGGAAAGGTACGAAGTTGGACTAATTTGGAAACATGGGGTAATTTACTTTCTGCCTACTATTCCATCTGGCTTTTGGTTTCTAGTTTGATTTTATTAGTAGCTATGATTGGGATTATAGTAGTGACTATATATGCATAGGACTACTGAGGTGAAAAGACATGTATTCCGACGAAATGATATTGATTTTAAGAGTACTACAATGAAGAGGATGTTTCTATATTGTATTTCATACAATAACGACTTGCAATAGTAATAACAATTGGCCAAAGCGAACATAGCTCAGCAATAATTGACATATACCCTCAATCAAGAGATTGTGAGCTCGATCTTCCACCCTTACGTGTTGTACTAAAAAAGTAATTGACGAAAACAACACCTATGTAAAGTTATTTTTTCTATTTAAAAAATAATAATTGAGGAGACGTGACTCAATTTTAAAAATTAAAATTAACTAAAATGAAGATTAAATCTCGTTGGTCAAATTAAAAGAAACTAATCGAAATGGATAAAAAAATATGTGTTAATTATCACTTTTAACTAATCAAACTAATAAATTAAGGAAACAATTGGGTAATTAATGATGAAAGCGTGTGGGAAGGGCGAATTGACTAGACGGTGGATTGTGGCTGTGCGGGTCAACAGCTTGAGCCACAATCTTCCGTGGATTCAAAATTTGAAAACTAAAGTCTTTCATATTATTCTTATGGTTTTTTTTTTCTTATTTTTCTTTTTAAGATTTACCACTTTTTTATTTATTTTATCTCTCTAACTTTTGGGTCGAATGAATGTTCTTTTCCAACTTTCAAAAAGTTTTTTTTTTCTTTTTAAAGAGAGAAAAAATATATATTTATATATTAGAATTTCACTTTTGCATATACGTAACAGAGTGTGAATGGCCTTCTTCTTTCTATTTTCCAATTTCCATTATTTGCTATATATCCTCTCGGATGATTCTCCTGCTTTTACTTATCCTTTTTCAGCTTTATTACACCTACGCGTTGAAAAAAAAAAAAGGGTCCCATGCATTCTCTTTAATATTCACATTGTTGATGTTGTTTTTCGTCGAACTCACAGGTCGGTCACGTGCTAATGAGAACGAGCTGTCGAGGTGCTTGTCTCACTCAGATTTCGATTTCCGCAACCTGGATCACTTTTTGGAACCTATACAAGAAATAAACACTCTGACATTCAAGTTAGTTGCGAGCTCAATTTGTTTAGGTCGTTCTCAGAAGAAATAGCGTACTTGATCAACGGGGCGGAGTGTCCCTTTTATATGCAGGGGAAGACAAGGTCATTGGTACTATTACGACTAGCGGTTACGATTGTCGGACCCCAAATTAGTGGTCGGACATACCTCAGGTCGGCGTGTACAACTGTTCATGACCTCAGTTCGGCATGGTTCAGGTACGAGGATACGGTTGACTTGTTCTCTACCTCTTGACAACTCTGAACTGAGTCACACATATCGATTCTGATTTTGACCATCAACACACATGATAAAACTTTGATTGTAGCTAAAATGGTTAAAACATATGTAATACTTTTTTGTTATAGGACTTAGGTCTGAATTCTCATGCTAAGGTTAAAAAATTTTAGAAACTAACAAAATTCGTTTTTTTTTTCCTATTTCTGTTTTAAGTTATTTTCAAAGCATACATAAAAACATTATTTAATTATTTGTTTATTTTAATATTGGAAACCAAACATTGCTAAAGGACTAATTAGTGGACGTTTGGTACACAAATATTAGTCTATGAAATTGGGTTTCACAATCTAATTAAAAGCAACCTAATCAAATCTTATTCTAAGCCCTCTCATTCTAGCGAAAATTATACAAATTTCTCTCATATTCTTACATGTCAACCTTTGAATCCAATTCCTCAGGACTCTAATAATAGGTATTTATACTAAAAAAAGAAAAAGTAACTCATTCCAATCCTGGCCTATTCGGTAGGAAGAACGAGAGGGAGATGAGAAAAAATATTTAATAATTTGAAAGTCAAATGAATAGTTTAAGGAAAGAATATAATGCAACCATTATGATTAAAGTTTGTGGGGAGGAAATTAAGGTAATAAAGCAAGAAAATAGAAATAAAATAAAATAAAAACCTAAATTACAAAAATACATACGAACTTTCCTCTTGGTTTAAGAAATAATTAATGCTTTAAAAATTTCAATACTACTCTCTGCCTTTAATATACATTTTAAAAAAAATATCAAGTCTGTTGAGATGGCGCAGTGACAAATACTTGAGGCTTTGAGATACCACCTATCTTGAAATCTCAAATTCGTTGACGTAAGGCATAAGCCACACGGCATTAATACCGAAAAAGATTTTTAAAAAAATGGAAACTTAATAAAATATAGAAAACAATTTCACATCTTCCATTTTGAGGTAATTTAAGTGTTGACTTTCAGCAGTGGTCCCCAGATGGAATCTGATGCCTACCCTCTCCTCAGATTGTGCAGTTAATTTGATGCTTCTTTCAAAGGTTAACCAAAAATAAAAATAAAAAATAATTAAACAGCCAAACAATATAAAATTATACAACTAATGGTTGAGTGAATCTTTTTGGCCTATAAAAAAGGGGCAATTTTATTTATTTTTTTGCAAGAAAAAAAAACTCATTCCTCGGACAGAGCATAAAACACAGTCGAACAAAGCTATGGCATCTGAAAATATATCCCTGGAGTTGAGCAGAAAAAAACTAAGAAGAATCTCACAACTTTTTTTCCAACAAAAAAAAAAAAGAGTTATGCATCTAAAGGCAAGCAAGATAGAGAAATATTTCCATAGCTTAAGCATGGGCTTACAAGAAGAATCCGGGCTAATCGCAAACTTGAGTTTATTCGAAGACGATGACAACGACGACAATCACTATTTCGATTCTCTACGCTTCTGTTACAGCTACACAAATTACAACTTTCACTATACAGCATAGCAAGACTTATGATACAACCGTAATAACGGAAAGAGAGCGAGAGCAAGAATGGGAACGGGAGAGGGAGAACATGATCAGCAGATGAACTGCATCTATCAGTTAGAAATTTCATACACATGATAGTGACCAATGCCAAGTCAGATTGGTGGAAGAAGTTGAAGAACTTGTTAGTGTGTTTCTGTTTCACCATCTGGCTGTTGCTTTGTGCTCCTCTTTCTGCTAGTTCTTTCATTTTTTGCCTCACCTGTTTAAGAAAGCCCATTGAATCATGTCAGTGAGAGAGAAGCACAGCACTGAAAATAGACATAAAATTTTCTCTATCCATACAGATGAAAACATTTGAATTTTAGCTTTTTAATGATGATGATATGCAGCTCAATCATATTTGTGACTTTTTGAGATACGAAAAGAAGTCCAAGCTACCAACTACATTTTGATTTCACAAGTTGTTACCCAGTTTGAGATAGCCGCCTCCAATTGATTATTTGATGAGTCTGTTGATGCCCCTGCAAGAATGAAGGGCTGGTTCCCATGCCATTTTCGTCAACCACAAATTGCTCGGTGTAACTCGAACTTGGCGGAGACCAAACCGGAACCACACCTCCGTCCCTCTCTCTTCTAATGTCGCTACTCGAAGACGACTCTGCAGTGGAGTCTTCAGCAGCACTTCTGAGGCCTATGCCCACGGTATAGGGAAGTTGAGCACGTGTTGGAGCAGTTGGCTGAACTCTTGGGCTTAATGCATCTCCTCTGGTAGGCTCTTGGTTTAAATTTACATTTGTTGGTACTTCTGCTCTAGCTTCTGCTGTACTTTGAGTATTCAAAGAAGGTTCATCTTCTAATCTCACCGAAGTTGTCATGCTCGGGACCATCTGATCCTCGTAGCATCGAGCTATATGAGGGTTCGCCCTTGCAGGCTCATGGTCATCCTCCTCCATTTGTATGTCTCGAGGAAATGCAATTGGGATCGACTCTGAAGAATCCCCGAGTCCCTCTTCAGTTCCATTCTCCATTGCAGCCCTTGAAGCTGCTTCTTGTTGCCACATCTCTGACAGTGCTTCTTGCAGCCTAGCTTTAGCTGCATCCAGTCCTACGATCGGAAGAGGGTAGTTCGATCCGAGCTCGATCCCAGCAGCTTGGAGAACTGACTCTGGTGCATTCCATGGGTGATGAATCCATTCAGTGGGTAATCTAGAGAGTTCAGGAAGCCATCTCCGAACATATTCTCCGTTCGGGTCGAATTTATAGCCCTCAAGCTGCAGAAAACCAATTATAGTACAGATAATTACATCCAGAAACACATATAATCCAAGAGCAAGCAAATAAGGACTTAAGCTTAGCCAACAGATGAGGATAACAAGATGAATTCAGATAGATGCATATGGATATGAAGCCTAAATACAAGTAAATTTATTTGGTAAAGAACTTTGAAGGCGTGCGAACCTGTGGATTGTCGATGCGATCAAATTCACGGCCATCCGGAAGCGTGCCAGATATGTACTGCCAACCAAGAGCATCACTCTCAAGATCAGCATCCAAGAGAGTATCCCAGAAATACTTCATTCCCCATCTCCAAGGAAGCTGCAGAACCTTCACAAAGAAGCTCGAAACTACAACTCGGATCCGATCGTGCAGCCAGCCAGTAGCCCACAATTCCCTCATACCGGCATCGACTAACGGATAACCGGTCCTACCTTGCCTCCATGCCTTGAAATAGCCTTCATCCACAACCCATGGAAAGAATTTAAGGTGCCCAAGAAGAGGCCTCTCATGACTGTATGGATGGTTGAAACTCATGTATCTGGAGTATTCTCTGAGGCCAATAGACTTAAGAAACAAGTTGACACTCTCTTCGCCAGCCTTGTTTCCTTCATTGGCCCATAAAACCTGCTTGATTCGAACAAGATGAAACACTTTTCTCACGCTTACCTCTCCAAAATGCAAGTGGGGAGACAGAAATGAGGTGGTTGCGCTATCTGCCTTCCTGCGATTTTTCGAGTACTCGATTAACGGTCCATTGATGAATGTGGTCAAAGCCTTATCTGCATTGCTCCATCCTGGAGACCATGCTCGAGCAAGAAGCGCATTGCTTCCCTTCTCCAATTCATCTTCAAACACCAATGTGTCATATGGACACCTAGATACATCACCTGAAGAAGCAAGGACAATATTTTGAGGAAAGCTTCAACAGTTCACGAATCGGTCAAGTATATATGCACGAGAGAGAAGAAATAGAGATGACGTAATATATCAGAAAAAAAGAGTTAAAAAGTGCCATACTTCCCACTTAAATAAATTAATGAAAGAAGAGAAAAACAATGAATGAATAGCAAGCACATAGTTCGATTGTGAAAATATGAACTAACTAAGCTCCACTGCATGCCCAACCATATCAAAAGAGCTTTTGTTCTTAAGAGAATTGGTGTTTCTTGACCATCTACATCAGAAGAAAACCACCTCATGATCTAATAAATTGCAAGTAACCATCTCTTTGAGAAGAAGTACTGCATAAGCGAATAAGTAGTTCGGGCCCCAGGGACTATATTTACAATCTCTTGGCAATAGAATCGCATAGACGAAACGCCCCTCTCTATTGGCTGATGTCAATTACTTGTTTTCGCAATTAGATATCTAAGTTTTAGCATCCAATTCTCTCATATGGGAATGTAAAATTAGGTTGGAGATAAAGGAGATAAAGCTTAGACTTAGATTATGAAACCAACTATGCAACTTTAACTTATGAAAGTAATCAGTTCCATGCATTAACTGAAATCAAAATGGATGAACAAATATCTCAAAATCACAATCAGACACAGTACTCTTAATTTTCTCTCAGGAAATCCGACATGTAGAGTCGAACACAACAACTAGCGAGTTACGAGTCGATCGACTTCAACTAAACTACAGATAAAAAAACCTGAAATTATCCTCTTAGGAGGGAGAAGTGGCGCCTCCGGGTCGAAAGGCATGCTGAGACATCTTTCCCAGAATCCAGCAAAGGTGGTAAATGGGTGGCCATTTGCATCATTAACATCCCACGGTTCGTACAGTAAATCCGCATTGTACGACCTCACGCCTATGCCTTGGGCAGTCAAAACCTCCTTAGCTCGGTGATCCCGAATGAGCGATAAAGGATCTGAAACACAAGTTTTCATCAAGAAACAAACCATAAGACATATATATCTATATACATATACATATACACTTTTTCCAAAAAGCCATAAACCAGGCATCAACTCAAACTTCATAAGACACCAATTTTGCAGGAATAATCTCTTCACAAGCATCTAGACACCCTTTCCTCTTTCCAATTCTATGAAATCTCAAACACTCAAGAAAAAGAAAGTAGTCTGAGAAGACAATTATGTGCCCACTTGTTTTCATGAAAATTGACAAACAGATGAACAAAAACCCCAACATAACGCCACACACACACATCAACAAAACCCCTCCATCATCAGAGCAGCTCCCAAAAACTAAAAAGAATCAGATCATAATCACTAATTCCAGACGAACAGAAAACACGAAATCAAAGAAGAAGAAGAAACAGACCATATAAGTGATTGAAGAAGAGCTGAGAAGCACCAGTGGCTTTAACGACATCGATAAGAGTAGAAATGGTGTTGGTGGATCTCTTGGTGACGAGGAAGGTGCCGAGGCTTCTGAGAGAGGAATCGAGATGGGCGAGGCTCTGCTTGAGCCACCATCGGGAGACCCGGCCGGGATAGTAGTGGCCCTCCTCCTCCGGCGCCCAGATGAAGACGGCAACGACGGCGCCGGCCCTGACGCCGGCGGCCAGAGCTGGGTTATCCTCTACCCTGAGATCCCTTCTGAACCAGACTATGCTGCAACCGCCACCTGACATCGCCCAGATTAAAACCAAACCAAACCCCAGAAATCACGTACCCTTTTTCTCTCACTCACTCACCAATCAACCATATCCATCCCTCTTCTCTCTCTCTCTCTCTCTCTCTCTCTCTCTCTCTCTCTCTCTCTCTCTTCTCTCCACATACACTCAAAAGTTTTTTAATTAATACTTATATTTTTTCCCCATTTCAGCTTTTGGGCATTAACATAGGGGAATGAGAGAGAATCGATTAAAATATTTCACTTTCTATCTTCTTTTTATATATATTCTTTTTATATATAGGAAAAATATTTTCCAACAACTTTGTCATCGCCAATAAAAAAAAAAGTTAGATAATATTTAGTCCTCACGGTTAAGAGTCAAATATTTTCCTTAAAATATGGAAAATACTTAGTTTTTTAGAGGCAGAATTTTGTCCTTAGCATAATACAAAATGTAAAAATATATATTTTCTAATAAAATTAATGAGTTGTCGATAAAATTTAATCATCTTTAAAAGTAAGTATTTTCTTTAAAATATTTTACTTTTCTATCTTTTATTTATATATATATATATATATATATATTGCTAAAAAAGAAAAGGGTTTTTCTTTTTTTTTTCTCCCTTTTGGAGGAGTGAGAGAATCCTGTTGGGTTTCATGAATCTCAATATTTGCTCAAACAAGTTGGGAAGGAAAAGCATGTGAAAAGGAGAGAGAAAGAGGGAGAGGGGTGAAGAGGATTGGTTAATGGAGTGGGGACGACCAAATTGATGCGCAAATTGTAGCCACAAACTTTTTTTTTCTTTTTTTCTTTTTCTGTTCTTGATTTTTGGTTTTATTTTATTTTTCTTATTTCCTCTTATCCTCTGCGGAAAAAACAAGATCCCACCCACCTATCTAGTTCCTTCTCTGCTTGTCTCTCCTTGACAGGGTGGAATATCACAAAACCCTTCCAAAAATTAAGCATTTATCTGAGTATTTAACCTTTGTGTTGTCTTTCGTTTAATTAGCAAAATTGAACACTAAGTTGTCGTTGGATTTTTTCCTAGCTTGTATACTTATTAAATTGGATATTGGAAATCATTTTATATTGTTTATTTTTAACGGTTAAATTGCTTCCTCGTTGGGATTATTTGATACCTTAACTCTTGATTTTGATGATGGTAAGACAACTTTTATTGACCTTATAAATTAAATGTTGATTGGACCAATGGTACGAAGGATAATATATTCGTGGGATATAAAATATGAGTAAATGAGCCAAAATAATTTAATAGTGCTAGGGGTGAGATCAATGCGCACCATGTGGCCCTTTGTACCGCGTGCCACGTGGCCCTCTCATCAAGGAACATGTGGTCAAACCCAGCTCGATCATGCCTATGATGAGGAGGGTCTGGACAGCTCGCCTCAACCCCGATGCCAAAGTCTCAACTTCCGACTTGGAAATGCGATACGCTATTATTGGGGATTTGCAAACCACTAACAAAAAATTGTTGAAAAAGCGTCAAATGGCATGACAACGCGTCCGAAAGCTCCCCCGCGAAGTCCCGTAGAATCTAGGACCAAACTGAAACAACCATCAACATTGAAGGACAACATTTGCAATTTAACTCATTATTTGGCTTCCGAAATATGTTATTTCCGTGATGGTCTTTTTTTCCCCATTATTCTAAATAGACATTAGTTAAATTTCAATACTTAAAACCAATGGTTTGCATTACCATGTTTTCTATTTTGAAAATAGTTAAGATTTCAATTTTCAAATGCATCTTTTTCAGCATTTAAAGAAAAAACTATCGTCCTTTTTTTTAATTATTAAAAAAAAAGGCCATCGTCCTTGTTTTCAGAAATAAATAAAATCATTATAAAACATAATCTATAGTTTTGTTTTAAAAAACATGTGCTTACTTGTATGATTTTTAATACATCCATTTATAATTTTAGGAATTTTGGTTTTTCTTCTTGGTCGGTATAGCTGTTCTTTCAATTCTTTTTTTTAAGTATAACTCTTATTTATTTATTTTCCAGACATATAAAACTCGTTTGAAAATGTATGAACTACAATTTATATAAGTTGAAGGTACATGGACAAAAATATGTATTTTCAGAAAATACATGAACTAATATATACATACTAGAGATATATTTAAATTTTAAAATGATTTGTTTTAATAATTTATTAATTTTCCATAAAAATGATTGGTTAAATATTGATGTTTTCAGTAAAAAAAAAAATGTAGAGGCTGTAAGAAATGGGCCAAATATATTAATTGGTGATCATGTTGCCAATGTTGCCAAGTTATTAAATATTGATGATAAGCATGAATGTTCACTTTTCTTTTTTATTATGAGTCAACAATTGAAAGGACATTATCCCACCAAAAATTTGGAAAATAGTCGTGTGGATGGATTTTAATAGATTTGCCAGATTTCAATCAACTTGATGTTTAGTTTTATGGGTTTTCTCTTTTTTTTTTTTGGTCAATTTGGTTGAGCTTTTGGTCGGAAAACATGTTAAATTAGTGCCCTCGAATGGATTCCAACTTCGATTATTGGAACCTTAAACAACTTGCAAAGATAAATAAGTGAAAGGTGAAAACGACGTCAAGTCGTCGTACTCCTTATATCTTGAGGGATCACATGCTAGAGATTAAAGGATCGTGATATGCGAGGTTGAGTTAACTTAAAAATACATATTCAGTTCGAATGGTATATTACAAGTCTAATTTCAGTTTTAACTTAAAAAAAACATGCTTTCGATTCGTTTTCTTCACACACGTACATATGGATTTTTATTTCTTCGATTGCAACTATTGCAAGAGATTGAATCATCAATCTCTAAGATAACAATAAAGTATTGTCACTTACTCTTCACGCCTATCATTAAAAAGGTCAGAAATGAGGTCAATCTAATCTAATAAAAGTATATAAACTCGAATTTTCACTCTAGTTTAATTTAAAATTAAAAAAATAATAAAAAGAATTCACACGGATAAAACGGTAATTTCAGATGGTGGGACCCACCGAGAAAATTGTGATGCCCCAAGCAGAAAAGATGGGCAAAAGCTTGGTTTTCGTCGGCCTCGTGTTGGAGGTGGGCCTCAGGCTGCATGTATTTGGACTTTGGGGCTATTCGTAGACTTAGATTCCATTTATGTCTCGTAGTCACTATTCAAACTCGGTTGATGAAGATTGAAGAATTGGCTCTTCCCTTCCGCAAAACCAATCATTCATATCCACTCTCTACCAAAAATTTGAAGTTTAGGTTTAAATTGTAGGTGGATCTCTAAATTTTCATGCTTATTATATTTGTGTACTACATTTTGATTTTGTTTTCTTGGAATTTATCTATTTTTTTTATTTATAAATCGTAACTATTGATTACTGTATGATATGGGAGAGAGGAAAACGTGTAAACAAGAAATTTCAATACCTTAAGACTTTTATAGTTACGGTTGTTGTTCACCGGAGCTTCGGTTGCTAGCTTTGTTTCGAAGCAAATTAGGGGCGGTTCGTCTTCATAATTTGGGTGTAGTTTCAACACTCTTATGAAACATAAACACCAATTTAACTTGGGAGTGGTGATTTAGTGGCAGTGAGTGGTAACATTGTTTTGTTAACTCTCATCCTATTAGAAAATGAGGATTCAAACAAAATCGATGAAACGAAAGAGATCCGAATGAATGGAAAAAAAAAAAACAAAACTGACATTGTAGAGATAGATTGAAATGTAAACATTTAACATATTTGATGTCATTAACTAATTAGTTTAGGTTGATAAATATATTATGTTTTAGTTCATGAGAAGTTTGTATTAAATAGTGTTGTAGGTGTAAACTAACACAACCATGTGGCTTCTCCAGTGATGGCAAGTGTATTTGGGTCTTAGTTAGGACGCTTATGACGAAGAGGGAGGAAGGTCCTGCATGTCTTGGACGTTAGCTCGACTCCGACCTTGAAAGATTTTGTTAGATAGGAAATCTACTAACATTCAACAGAATGACGATTTTGTTGTCTAAAGATCTTCTAATTTTCGATGAAATATTCGTTGAAAGACATGTACAACAGTTGCAATTTTTCATGTTCCCCTTAGTACACGATCACTTGCATTTAAACCAAATTTCGGCTCGACATTAGTTCTAACTTAGACATTGGAGTGTACATGGGTGGACATTAGTATGATGTTCTATTTGTAGGTGATATCAAAACCCACATTAGAATCCACGTCAGACAACCTACTTACGTGTCACCTTGTCTAGAATCGCGCATGAAGAACGAAAAGTATATTAGTTTTTACCATTGATTTATTTAAATTTGACATAGACGAATTAGTTTTATTTAGTTTTTAATAAAAAAAAATTAAATTATCTTCTTATAAATTGAACATGGGATGAAATATTAATAATGACCACTAAATATCTTTTTGGAATTTTTTTTATGGCATTAAGAAAAAGAAACAATAAATATCACTAACAACATTATTAAATGGCCTTGCCATGTCTCCTTTTTTATATTTAGCTTTAAGGGAACTATTTTTGAAACATTTTTCTGCATACTTTACCGAGAAATAAAAATTAGATAAAACAATAATTAGATTTTTTTTAAATTTTTTTCCTTCTTTAATATATAGACCCATCAACTTGAAGAGTCAATTTTGTATTTTTCCAACACTATGAGATTATGGATAACGATTCAAGAGGTTATCAAAATACAAATTTTACACGTAATAACTAATATGAAAATAATCATTGACTAGAAAAACAATTCAAAATAATATATATAGTGTGTATAATAAATAGAATACATAAATGTAAAAAAAAAAAAAACACTACACTTTACCATATAATAAATTCCTCTGTTATTGATTAAAAATATTTAGGTAGGTAAATAATTTTCGGAGTAACACATTTATAAGTCATAACAATTATTATATTTGTTTTCAATAACCTAAATTTTATATGAATATGTATTTTAAAGTTACTTTTTAAAGAAAAACATTTGTACTGTCTCGTATTTTACGCTTGTTATTGTTTAGTACATGTAAGTGAGAAATAATCGTTATCTCCTATCATATCGTTTCACTGTAAACTTTTGACGTGTTTATTTCTTGTATTAGAACTAAAAATAAAAAAAAAAAGTAAAAAAAAAATTGAATTCGGATCCGACACATAATGACATCTACATTTCACATGCATGCCTTGCAACTTGACTGCTTGAAAGAGTGAAGGTTGTCCTTCAAACTAATACGGATCATTTCAGGATGCTTTGTCCTCACTCACATGAATAAAAAAAAAAGTCTATTAGGAAGTTCTTATAATTGAGCCACGAAAAGAAGATGCACATTTTGTTAGTATAAGTACTTACTATCAATTATGTTAAGTCTTTCTCAACCATTCTTGCATCTTGTTCGGATATGGTGTCGGTTCAATCATGTACTTCTTGTCTCAATCCAACATCTTTATAAGAAGTATTGATTACACGACTTATTGTGTATATTAACATATTAATATGAGTGTGTATTTAAATTACATAGGTTGAGTAAATTATTGGGTAGGCAAAGTTCAAGTGGTAAAATAATATAACAATAGCAAAAATGGTTATTTTTTTAATGGTTTAAATACTATTTTGGTATCTATACTTTCAACTTTTGTTAATTGCAGTCATTGTATGTTTGAAATGTCAATTTTGGTATCTTTATATAAAATGACTATTTTGGTCCATTCATCTTCATTCCCATCTCATGGCTTTCAATTACACTTTACTTACTAAATTTACTTAAATGTAGTCATAAATTCATATCAAAGACTATAAAGTCCGTGCAAAAATTTTGTAAATAAAAACCAAACTAGTCCATTTTTAAAAGTATATAGACAAAGACGAACGTTTTGAAAGTATAATGACTAAAACGAATAAAATTTGAAAGTACACTAATAATAATAATAAACAACTATGATAGATGTTACGAACACTCGTGAATCAGATTAATTAATTTTTAAAAAATTTAAGATTTAAAATAGAGTCTAAACAAACCTTAAAATTCACAAACCAAAAACAATGATTTAAACCTGAAATTGAAATAAAAACAATTTCAATTGAAATTTGCCTATCTCAATTGCTGTTAAACTATAGACTCACTATTAGTTAAATTTGTTAAGATATTATAAGGTCGCGAATTTGGTTAAAATAAAAAAAAAACAAATTAAGAAGTGAAAAAGGACACCTCCACTCCACAAAATCGTTCTCTTCCAACACACAAAAGTCATCAAATTGAAATATTGTAAAAATAATAATAATAATGGTTGTAGAGTCAGACGGTTGTCGCCACCTATCTTAGAAATTAGTAATTTCTATATGTTTTTCGGTACCAAATGTTGTAGAGTTAGACAGTTGTCCTGTAACCTTAGTCGAGGTACGTGTAGGCTCACTTAAACACTCACGAATATAAAATAATAATAATAATAATAATAATAACAATGGTCGAAGTGGAAGTGGGAATTCAAAATTCCAAAAGCCATCTTTTATTCTTGGGAGACAAAAAGTTGATTGGTGTGACTCCATAACTACACTGTCGTCGGATGCTGCGAAATAAAGCCATATCTTGTGGGGGGGTACGACATGTCGTCCAGAGAATACACACACAATCTCCATTGCCTTGTTGGGGAGCCGACGCCCATTCCTTCACCATATGCCTTCGCTCCCATCGCTCTGTTTCTGTCATCGTGCTTTGAAGTCAAGGTTTTAAGTTAAAAAATATAAAATAAAACCAAAACAATTTTGTAGAAATTAATGGTGGTTTAAAGTAAATTACGGTATAACCTAAAAATAAATATTCAATGAAAAATAGAGTCCGTAAAATAGTACATTTATCAAAGTTTTCATCTAATTCAACATTTAAAAGTTCTAAATTCAAAACCTAAAAATACTAAATAGGTTGTTTTTCACTTTTTTTTCACTCATATAATCCAAAAAATGTTTAAAAAAAAATATTAGAGTGAATCCCAAAAACAATTAACAGTTCAAAGTTTCTTATAGAAACTAATCTTGTTACTACTGATCCAAAAAGAAGTTTATTCAATTGGTTATAGTTTAAAGTTATATTATTATTTTGTTTCAAAGTTTTCTTAGTTTAAATTTTCGTTTCAAAATGTTCTATTACTTCTATTTTCTTTCATAATTTTCAATAATTGTTTTTTAAAACAACACAGTAAAATTTAAATACACAACTTTCAACAATAATACATACGTTTAACTAGTTGAGTTAGACTAAAATTTTCAATAATTGTTATAGACCCTAATTTAATTTTATTTAATATTTTGTTTCTCACACCATGATATAATATAAACTGACTTTAATCAAACCATTTATATATATATACACATATTTTTCTTTTTTGAGTAAAACAGGTTGGGATTCAAACTCACAACCTCTCCGTTGCAGATATATGTCAATTACGGCTAAGTTGTTTGGCTAATTAAACCATTTATATTGTAATTTATATCATACCTATTTTATAGTATCTATTCAACCATGTTCGTGCTAGTAATATAATATATTTCGAGCACGGAAGAGTCTGGTACTGCAATTTAAGAAGGGATCGTCTTTACTCGGCCGGAATGGTGGGGAAGGTAACCCATAAAAAGAAAAAAAAAATGTAACGATTGAATATTAAACTAAGTTCCCAGAAGAAAATGAGGGAAAAAAAAAGTCATTAAATATTGGATGGCAAAGCATTTAAAGATGCAGATTACAGTTGAAACCGAGCGGAGGCTATTCAAAGGAGCTGTCAAATAAATGCAATGACTAAAAGCAATCTCCAATCGGCAAACCCTAAACCCCGGCCCACACGCTCTCTGCAATGGCTGCCACTTCCAATTATTCTCGTAATTTCTCTTCCTTTCTGGCTCTGCATCCATGGCGGAAGACGCGGCTCTCAAATCCTCCCTCGTTTTCTTGGCGGCGGTCGTCGTTGTCGTCGGAATCGCCACGCATTCTTTCACGAACATGGCCGTAACTTATCTGGTCGGCGTTTTCGCGATCGCCGGCGTTCTCTTGCCGGACTGGTGTTTCTTTGACCGCGATTTCTCCCGGTGGACTTCTCCGGTCACCGCAGAGGAGAGGGAATCAGATCGGATCTCGACCGGATCTCAGTTACGGAGGTCGGTTACCTTTAATTTCTTCCCTTCCTGATTCTTCTCTTGTTTGATTGATGCGAAAGGAAAAAATTGGACGAGGAGAGAAATTTGATTTCGATTATTTGCAGCCTTGCGAAATTGATTTGGTAATTGTTTTGTTTTCGCAGTTTTTATTTGGATTTTTTGGAATTTGGTTTCTGCAGGTTTAGGATTTATCCAATCAGACTGATTGTTTACACCATAGTTTACAGTTTTGCTCTGTACAAATGGTGGAAATTCATTTCCAGCTAATCCACTTCCCTTCTGCAGTTGGCTAGTTGCTATTCCTACAGATAATTTTCTTTTTCTTTTTCCTTTTTTCTCTTCAGTAAAATAAATCTTTGTGATTTTGGTATTGATTTATGTCACATGAAAAACCTAGTAAATAAATCAAAACTTGTATTAGTTGTTTGTAGTATATATTCTAATCATCGTTTTTTTTTATTAAATATGTATTTTTTATTTCTTGTAATTATTTTGTCCTTCTCGAGGATTATTATAATTGCATTATTAGATTATACTTCAGAGGATACTTGGATGAACAAAATCTTAAGAACGCCCTTGTCAGTTTCGCGTTCTATTAATTGCATTATTCGATATGTTTGAGAATAAATGATTACTCTTGGAGATATCATGTTAATTTGTTTGGTTTCACAATTTTGAAACTTAATATTTGTTAATTTAAAGAATCGAATATATATATATATATATATATATATATATATATATATATTATTTGTTTTTTTGCAAACAGAGAATCGAATATATTATCATATTTGTAAATAAATGAAAGTATTATTATTATTATTATTATTTAACTTATAGAAAACATCACTATTTTTATATATTAGCTAAAAATAAAAGCGTACAATTAGTTTACTGTGAAAATGAAAATCTATTAGGGTGTGATATATAAGTGAATGATGGGTTTATGGTCTATTGTGGAAATATTTATTTGGAAAGGAAATTTTTAAATAATCAATAAAATAATTAATTTAATAAAAGAATAATAAAATAAACTAATTGGGAGATAATTATAGCTTATATATTATAGATTTCAGATATGTTTAAATGTTGTCTATAAAGAAAATGTGTAACGTGTACCGCTAACTTGACCTGTCCTTGTGTGTCTCGATTGTCAAACTCTAAGTGACAGTTATGTTGTCAATTTTATCAGAGAGTCGTTTCTTTTGTTAGTGAAATTTGCTTAACAAGATTAACCTCGACTCGTACTTTGTATAGGTCGGCGATATGGAGAATATGACGTAGCTCGGCATATGTGTACCGAGTTGAGATAATTTTCCTTTGTCAAATCTCCTCATTTTATCCCCTTTAACCATTATGACTACTGAAATGATTACTAATGTCAACACATGACAGTCGATCAATGACCTCCAACATATCCAAAAACTGTAGGAGCTTTTTGTACCAACCCAGACATAATTTAAGGACAAAAAAATCCGAGCATGTAAACTTGATGTAAACTTGATCCCATATATATTGTTGAACTAAAAATTAATATATTACATTTAGGATGATATATAATAATATTTTTTTGTCAGAGATAATGAATGGGATGATTAAATAATGTGAAGAAAGAGGGGTGTGAAGGGGTTGCTCACAAAGTTATTTGTGTGTAGGATGGATAGATAAGACTCTGTAGAGGTTACGTGTGTATTCAGAATTTTGCGGCAGAAAATTTAAGAATTCCTTAGCATAGACGGAAAGGCTGTGGATTGTTCTTTCTTCAAATAAATTCCTTAACAAATGAATTGAAACTTCTTAAAAAGAAAAAAAGAATTGATTTTAGTAGGATGCAAATTGCAAATGTTAAATTCATAAAGCTGAAATGCGAGCTCATCCAAACCTAATTAAATGGATTTGACACAAAATCGAAATATCAAATACCTATTAAAAGTATTTAAAAATTTAAGTAGGATCTCAACAACTATATTCTATATATTATTTGGGATAAATGGTTTCCTCGCTTAAAGAACCCATGGAAATCAGAGTTAAAGTTGCATTTCTTTTTCCCAATGAAAGTGCCTTCACATTGAAAAAGAAAAAAGAAAAATAAAAAGAAAACTCTTTTTTCTCCTATATATATAATATTAACAATGCATTTACAGGTAAAATTATTAGGCTTCTTATTGTATGATTTGTACCCTTCGTAAACCAGAGACAAAAAAAAAACCAAAATAATACATGAGGCTTCTTATCTTGGCAGACATCAACTCTGTCCCCGAGCCAGAGCCATGGCAAGCGCCCACGTGTCCAGCCACGTGGGAGAGAGCTCGAGAAACGTGCCAATGGAAGAAATTATCCTAATCTAATATCCGCTTCGCACATGAAAGTCACGTGCGAAACCATGGGCCGAACCCGTATGTCTATGGCCCCCCTTTTCCCTCGTGCTTCGTGCCATCATCACCAACCTTACCGCCTTATGCATCATGATCATGCCACGTGTCTTCTCCAGTAATTCCGCTTATATTATATATTATATATATTTAATCGATTTCTAATATTTTAATTTATATTAATGATCTGAAAATATATCGGTGCGATGGCTGGCTGTGGAGCGAAAACTTCGTCTTCGACTTCGTATAAAAGGCGGGATTGAACTGTCAAAAAAACAGCGCCAAAGTTGAAAAAAGGGAAAGAGTAAATCAAGAAAAAAGGAAAGGAAAAAAAAAAAAAGGAAAAAAGAAAAAAGAAAAAGGAAATTCTGAGCACACAAGATGCGCCCCTCGTTTAGCCTTGGGCAAACTGCCATTTCCAATAGTTCGAGTTCTTATAGCGATCCAACTGATCGGAGAATCAACGCTCTCGTCAGGCATCTCGTCGATTCTTCTTCATCCGAAGCCATGGCCGATTCTCTCTCTGCTTCCGTCACCTCCTCCGCGAACGCCGATTCTGTTTTCGCTCATGTTGTTCGCGCTCCTGAAGATCCTATCCTCGGGGTATTCTCTCTCTCTCTTTCTCTCTCCTTCGATCGCTGTAGCTCTTTCTTTCGTTGCTGTACTCATCAATCTGCTTTCGAGTTTTATTGCTTTGTTTGGTTGTGGACAGGTTCGGAGGTCGTTTTCCTCGATTCGTTTTCTTCTTGTGCTGTTATTTTTCTGCGGTTGTCGATTTTTCTAGTGTTTTCTACGTTTGATTCCGACTTGTCTGTTTCTATTATTCGGTATATTATAGAGATGAATTATGTCCGGGCTATTGGATTCTCGTGATCGAGAATTTTTTGTCAGCTGTGAGGGGATCGTGATCGTTAACTTTGTGTTTTACATTTTAATCTCATTGGATGTTGTTTCTGATGTCATATGGTAGTTTTTTTGGAATACGTTCTGGTTATCAGCTGAAGGATCTGGGAATATAAAGACTACCAGACAAAAATCTGCGCAGTTATTTTTGGTTACTGTGCATATTTGCGCACCTTGCATCTATTTATCCGATGTTTTGCAAGTTTTACTAACATGTATGATTTTGTGTTGGAACTTTGAATGGATAGGTGACTGTTGCGTATAACAAAGATCAGAGCCCAAACAAGTTGAATTTGGGCGTTGGTGCTTACAGAACGGAGGTATATTTCTGTCATTTTTACATCGTGATCCTACTATGGAGACAAAAGAAGTGGAAAGTTATGTTATAATTATACCGTCTTATTCGCGATTCAGATGTCCAAGCAGTTAGTATGTCTAGTTAGAAATCTTTTAAAATTGTGGTATTTTGATGTGATAGGAAGGAAAACCTCTTGTCTTGAACGTCGTCAGAAAAGCTGAGCGTCAGCTTGTTAATGATAGGTAATTCTCTTGATTCTTTTCTTGTAAATCTTACTTGACGTAGATTTACGTTGAGGTTTTGATTTTGATGATCTACAGTTCACGAGTTAAGGAGTATCTTCCGATTGTGGGCTTGGCAGAGTTTAATAAACAGAGCGCTAAGCTTATTTTTGGCGCTGACAGGTATGATGCGTCGAACTTTATTTACAGTTGGTTAATTGTTTCCTTTTTTATTTTGTTGCTCTTTCTCCGAAATCGGCTTAATCCCTGATTCAATGGTTTCCTTTTGGAGATAACTTTATTTACACTTGGTTAATTGTTTCCTTTTTTATTTTGTTGCTCTTTCTCAGAAATCGGCTTAATCCCTGATTCAATCGTTTCCTTTTGGATCTTATCTCTAATTCTTACTTTTATGTAGCCCTGCTATTCTTGAGAACCGTGTCACAACTGTTCAATGCTTGTCTGGTACTGGCTCATTGAGGGTTGGTGGTGAATTTTTGGCAAGACATTATCATGAGGTGCGGAGTGCTTAGTTTTTGCGTTGTTGTACTTACTATGCTTTACATGTATCTGGTAGAAAGCTACCTTAACATTCCTTTTTTCTTGTTTTCCAGCGGCTAATATACATTCCCCAGCCAACTTGGGGAAACCACCCCAAAGTTTTTACTCTGGCCGGGCTGTCTGTAAAAACTTACCGATATTATGATCCCGCAACACGGGGGTTGGATTTTAAAGGTTCCAACTGAGGCTCTGCTATAACTGTCTAACATTTTTTTTAAAATTTTATGTTCTACCTCCATATTGAATTCCAAATGTTTTGTCTGCGCTGGAATTTTTGGTGCAATTAAATTATTCTAAACTTGTAACAGTCTTCAATGCTACAATGCTCTCTGGCATCCCAAATGGGAGTGATTTAAGATGATTTGTTTCTGAAACTTCTGACATTGAGCATCACAGTTCGTTAGAATTTGATCGGACAACTTTGATCTGTCATAGGCCTCTTGGAAGATCTTGGCTCTGCTCCATCTGGAGCTATAATTCTGCTTCATGCATGTGCTCATAACCCAACTGGTGTCGATCCAACCCTTGAACAATGGGATCAGATCAGGAAGTTGATGAGATCAAAACAGCTTTTACCTTTCTTTGACAGTGCTTATCAGGTAGAGTTATCCATAGTATAAAATATAAAATTTGTTGCAAGTCAAGAACTAAATAATACAATCTACCCGTTTAAGTTTCTGATGTTTAATGTTTTTGCTTTTGATGATCCAGGGTTTTGCCAGTGGAAGTTTGGATGCAGATGCACAACCTGTACGCATGTTTGTTGCTGATGGAGGTGAATTGTTTGTAGCCCAGAGTTATGCAAAGAATTTGGGGCTCTATGGCGAACGTGTTGGCGCTCTAAGCATTGTAAGATTTTTTATAAGAATGTTCTTGCTTGTGATTCATTGGGATGCCATGTAACATCATATCTTCATTGGTTAATGGAGTTTGTGTGGTATTAATGGCTAATAAAGGTTCTATTATTAATTGAGATGAGAAAAAATTATAAAAGTTACCCTTCCACCTAAAGTCACGTGCATGATTGTCCACTGCATTATTATTCTGAAATAATGAACTCAAAAATTGTATCATAATCCATGGAATTAATTTTTTTTTTCAAGTTAATTCTAAGGAATCTAGGGAAAATTACGAAAACTACCCTTTCCTTTAACCCGAGTGCAGATATAATAACCCCTATACAGTCATCCTTTGCATGCATTATTAACAATTTTCTAAAAATTGAAAGGGCTTATAGTTTTAAAAATTAATGTATGATTAGCATTTATATGCAGGGTAATATGGAAGGGTATTATTTGTAATCTATTCATTGAGGACTGAGGTATACTGATAGCTCTAGAATAGTTTAAATACATGCATTAAAATACAAAAGCTTCTTATTCCACAACAAGAAGAGCATTTTTTCACTCTTTCATATACTAAAGATTTTTTAAGCATCAAGATGGATGGGGGAACTGAGCTGGTATTCCAACTTTACTGCCGTTATTTATGTTACGTTTTGTAACTGTTGGACAGGTCTGCAAGAATGCTGACGTTGCGAGCAGGGTAGAGAGCCAGCTAAAACTAGTGATAAGGCCTATGTATTCAAACCCACCCATTCATGGTGCATCTATTGTTGCCACAGTCCTGAAGGACAGGTAATAATAAAAACATGCCATATGAACCGAACCGAGATTGTTGAGATGAACATAAATACGAGATGCTCGTGTATTTAAAACTATCAGATCTTTTCTTTCCTTACAATTTGAATGGAACCGATCCCGACTCTTCATGCATCGTAAAACCAATTTAATAGCTGCTATTATTAATTAATTGACACTCTATGTACTGCAACCTCATAGTATAGTCATTTCAGTTATATTTATAATAAGTACTTGCATTCTGAAGCTCTTATATCACCTTTATTTCTTGGCTTTAACGTTAGGGATTTGTTCAATGAATGGACTATTGAGTTGAAAGCCATGGCAGACCGTATTATTAGCATGCGTCAGGAACTTTTTGATGCCTTGCGCGCTAGAGGTTGGTATCCTTGTTCTTAGTACTTGATTCTCATGATATTACTGCGTACTGGTGTTTTAGTATTCTCGTTTTGAGTGTTTACTAGCCTTATTGTATCAGTTTCTTTGGAGATTTAATAGCCTTGATAAGAGGATAATGAGGATGATAGTGTAGTCTATGAGGAGAAAGGGTATGGAACATTTGAGTGAGGGATGAAAAGAACCATCAGTTAAAAGAGGCACAAAATTTCAACAGAGGCTGAATCTCAATTCATCATAAAATTTATAATGAAAAATTTTAGCAACTTAAACTTATATGGAAAGGAAATTATCATCATTATTATTAAAATTTACCTTGTAATGATATAATTTTCAAATAAATTAAAATACTCAAAAAGAAGTTTTCAAAATTATAGAATAATTTAAATTTGTTCCCTATCGTTCCACACTGGTAGGAGAAAATTCATCCTCCAATTTTGTAATGAATTAGGAGCCAAAGTGATGAATTGCTGCTACTCATCCAAAACTGAAGATTGTTTATTCAAATTTCATATTTGTCAAGGCTAACTATCTCGATCTCTCTCTATATATATTTTTTTTGCGAAAATTCCCTGGATAATCAACTAACTGGTAATTAAGGCTAAAAATCCCGATCTCTGAATTTTGTTTATTCGATGAACCATCGTGTTTGACTAATTTGTAATCTTGGTATGGTAGATTTTTATTGTTCCTTCATCATGATTAATTCGAAGAAAAGCCGGTACTTGAATTAGTTTTACCAGTTTGGTCCATTTGGTCTTGAATGGTTATTAATTAAGTCCAGGTTAAATTTAGGAAGCTTCGTTTTAGACTTGTTAGGAATTTATTTGACAGCTTTCTCGTGATGCTGGTTTTAGAATCTAGTGTATGTTTAGGGTTTGGTGAGAGAATGGTGTAATGTCCAGAAAACGAATAGATTCTTTTTTGTGAATTTGATATTCTAGAAAACTATGTTCAAAGTGAGTATAGCGCGGTAATTGGCATACCTTCTAACTAAGAGGTCGTGTGTTCGATTTTCCATCATACATGTCATACTAAAAAAGTAAAATATTTTAGAAAAGTCTAGTGGATGTGAAAAAAATTACCTCCATCGAGATGGGTCAAATGAAGACGCAGATTAAACACAATAAGGAGTAGGATGTGAAAAAAATTACCTCCATCGAGATGGGTCAAATGAATGACGCAGATTAAACACAATAAGGAGTAGGATGTGAAAAAAATTACCTCCATCGGGATGGGTCAAATGAATGACGCAGATTAAACACAATAAGGAGGAGAAAGAAAAGGAGATGAAATCTTATTTTTATCAGAAAAACTGAACATGAAAGGCAATAAATCAAGTTTTATATTTATGGATGGAGAATCTTAATAAGATCCCATTTAACCTACCTCTATCCTAATTAAACATAGCAGTATAACTTTTTTACTTAAATTTTGTTTTGAATTCAACAAATGTGAAGGGAAGGAATTTGAACATTCGATGAAAAGAAAGAACAGATGTTTTTACTGTCAAGATAGGTTTTGTTGGCAGTTTGCACATAGCAATATAACTAAACTAATTTAAAATGCTTTCAGGTCGACGTTTATTTACTTAATAAGTAAAAGAATCGAAAAATTTTCTGTTGTGATTCGAGTCACAATCACAAATTGAATTGAATCAACGGCGGAGATGGGAGATTGGGAGGAGTGGGGTTTATTTATTATTATTAATTTAATATTTTTGTGGTGGAGATGTGTGGAGGAGGATTATGATGTTGGTGAGTGGCAGGTACACCTGGTGACTGGAGTCACATCATAAAGCAGATTGGAATGTTTACATTCACAGGACTCAACTCCCAACAAGTTAGCTTCATGACCAAAGAATATCACATTTACATGACATCTGATGGGTAACCTCTACCACCTTATTTTAAAATATTATCTCTTTAATATTCCAATCATTTACATATATATCTATAGATGAGACGGGAATCTTATTTTATTTTTTGGTGGTTGGCGTTTTTTTTCCCTCTCTCTATATTTATTTCTGTTTGTTTTTTTAAGAAGAGAAAAAAAGGCAGGTTTAATAATTGTGTTTTTAGGTTAAATTACATGTTTGGTCCACCATTTTCGAGGTGTGTCCAATGTCTTTGATCTTTAAAAAGCATAACAAGTCCCTAAACTTTCAGTGTTAAACATAAGGCGTTTGAATTTTAGGAAACTGTAGTTGATCGTGAATTTATTAGGTACAAAAGTTGAATCAAGTCACTTTTTAAAGTTCCATAAGTTATTAATCATAATTTGAAAAATTCCTTGTAATTTAACTCTAGTTTAAGTCCTGATGTTTTTCTTTCAAATTTTGAATGCGAAAAAAAAAGAAGTGAAACAATACATTTGTTTGCGTTTTTAACCCATAGAAAGCAACTCTCAGAGTCTCTGTCCTAAAAAGTTGAACCAAGTTTTCAAAAAGAAAACATTTAAAAAAATTTTAAATTTGACACCGTGCAGGAGAATCAGTATGGCAGGTTTGAGCTCCAGGACCGTCCCACACCTTGCGGATGCAATCCACGCAGCCGTTACACGCGCCCTCTAATTTCGTCGCCAGCCTGCGGGGGGGAGTACATCATTTTCATTCCCTCCACAATAATTTCAGTTTTGCAATTCACAATTAAATAAAATTCATTTGCCCGCCCCACTCCGGTCAGTGGTAAATTGTTGTATTTGAGACACCTAAAAACATACTTTGCAGTTTTGCAATCTTGAGTTATTATTTCTCATGTCCTAAAGCTTTCTAAATTGATGACGCCGTTGGTTCAAACTACAAGTAACATCGATAATCAAGATATCTCAAATCAGTGAAATTGTGACACAGAAGTAAGAAAAAGGGGGGGAAAGGTAGACATGATTACGATGTTACAGTAGGAGATAAAAGAAGGCTGAGTTTTGGGTACCAATGGATTGCCATCTGCAGCCTTAGTGGATAAGAAGCGGGGCTGGCTGGCGGCTGTAGTTATCCCACAATCGGTCCCGACCCCACCTTCCCTGGAGACCCGCATTCGCTGAAGTCCAACACGCGACAATCTGCCTGAAAATGTATTCATAAAATGTTCACCATCTCATTTTGCCAATTTACCCACTTGTCTTAGATAAGACAATACATTTTCTTAAAGAGGTATCTACGTAAATGGTGTAATAAACTACCCATGATATTTTATGTATTTTCAAATATAGTAAAAAGTATGAACATAATTTAAATCGAAGTCAAACTTAATATGATGTATAATATACTTAGAAAAGTCCAAATATATTCAAGAAGAAAAAGTTGTGACATTTTCTAAAGTATGGAATGAAATCTCTCTTCTTTTTGCTATATTTAAACAAGGAAATGCAAAGTTGTAGGTTTTGGAAAACATTTTTTAAAGTTATGATATTTTTGTGAAGTTTATAATTTTAAAATTGGACTGTGAAAAAATATAATTCACCTTTGGTCTATCTTAAATTAAAGAAACAATAAAAATTTAAGCCACACATAATTACTTACTTTCTCACAATTTCATTTGTAATATATTCGAATTCTTTCAAAAACAAAAACAAAATTTTCTAAAAACTACTATTTTAGTTTTCAAGATTGGGTATATATTTTGAAACGCGTCCATAAGTTCAATTTCGAAAAATAGAAAATCAAAAAAACATTTCATAAAAAATTTGCCACTCTAATTTTTAGAATCGAAAAAAAAAAGAAAAAATTCTCCAACACAACGTTAGAAAGGAAGGACTTGGAGCAGAATGGTAAGAAACTTATGATACGTACCAGAACAGTTTCATCACAATGGGAATGATGCTTCATGCGCGTTCCCTTCAGCAGAGTCTCTGGAGTTTCGTTTCCCAACACCTCATGAGCATTGGCGCATGCAGCTGCCGTTCGCTCGCTTACTTGTTTCATCAACCCAATTGCATCAACGCTTCTTTCCTTCGGGCTCGAGTAATACCCAATGTCCTGATCAAACAAATCCAGAAATTACAAAGTTACATATATTTCTCCCTCAGAACAAACCCAAATAATCTAAACTACCAACCTCGATCGTTATTTCTGTATCGATCCTCGGCCCCGGTAGGAACGAATTGAGAAACCATGGAGACATCCATGCTGATGGGGATTCAATACTTCTCTTAAAAAATGGAGATTCTCCAGGCCTAAGACATATCTCAAACTTCAAAACTTAACCAACTTCAAAGAGTAAGGCCAAAAATGTGAAGAATAATAATGAATTGGAAGAGACAGAGGGTGATGAGTCTTACAATGAAGCAGCAATTCCAGTTATGGTAATTTGGGGGCGATTATCTTCTATCTTCTCGAGGGAAGCAGATGAAGTCACAGGCAGTTCTCGTGTCGTTGCGACCGAATGATGTTCGGGAGGGCTGCTGCTAGTCCTTCCATGTGAATTCCCAGAAGACACTTTAGAAGTATTGTCTTCTGCATTTGAGGGATCATCCAATCTACTTAAACAGTGTCTTTTCTTAATTCCTTTACTTGAACTCAAAGCTCTGTGAGAATCAGCTTGATCAACAGAATGGAGCTGCAGGTCGTTGGCGTCGTGTTCAGTCAGGACTCCAGGAGGCACCTGCCAGAAGTAAAATTAAGAATCAGATTGTGTTCATCAAACAAGAAAATCTCCCAAAAAGACTTGTCGAAAAATAACTCACAATTTCAGCTGCAGATTGAACCCAGATCATCTCGATATCGGCATTCCCTTGTTTTGTGTAGTCCTGGGAATGGCTTTTCGGGACACCATTCTCTGAAATTGTGACATTTAGAGATTCATCACCATCATCTCTCTTGTTTTCTCTTTTTTCAATGGTACAATATATATTTTCTTTATCTTCAGCAAAATCTTCTGTGGTCCCTTTTTGGTCAGATAGAGATAATGTAGAAGCTTTGTCAGGCCCATCATTGAACACAACATCCAAACGTGAAAAGGTTTCTGACAAACTGGATGTCACAGCAGTTTCAAGCTTCTTGTCAATTCTTCTCTCCGAAAGAGGAGACATTAACTCGCGGTGGCGTTTCTTCAAAATGGATGGTGTGCTGGTGAAAGTTTTGGCAGCGCTTTTCAGCACAGCATCTGGACTAGCATCGCAAGATGGCGAATCCCATAATCTGAATGGAGTAACACAGTTTAGAGAGGACATCATCAACTGGCGTATGCCAAGTGGGCTGTACTCCTGCATTTCACTTCCAGACTGTATGAGATCACAGCTGAAAAAAGGAACATCTAAACTTGGAAAACGAGGAGGCTCATAACAAAGAGCTCCCGAGTCTTCATGTTCATTATGTTGTTTTGCTCTTTCATCCGAATGAGTACAAGTCCCCGTGCTATCTGCAGCTGTTGCAATTGTATTCACACAAATTAATTTTGCCGGGTCTTCTGACACACCTGGATGTTCTTGCATTTCTGAGTTATCTGTCAGATGAAAGCAGGAAGGCTTGGATGGTCCACCGTTATAGACAAGCCCATCCTGTTGACTAGTCACCAATGGAACGACCACGTATGACTGAGACACCAGATTTTTCTCCTGCACATCAGATCCTGAAGGATGTATTTGTGAAGTTGAAGTATGGCTATTATCCGCTTTTTGTGTGCCCAAGGATTCAACTGGAACTTCGTAATCGTTCAATTCAGATACATAAGAGCCTTTTCTAAGATTAGTAGTCCGATCACATCTGTCACTTTTTGCATCTGAGAATAGGACCCTGCAACACTCATCATCAGATATAAACATACGCTCTGCTTGAACGCAAGCTGTAGCTCCTTTTTCCATCGAAGAATTTTGAGCAGAATCGCCAGCTCCATGACTCTCACCCATCCTAGTGCAAATTGCTTCAAACTGTGAGGTTTCTTTACCCAATTCTAATGAAGAGATGTTAGGAAACTCGTTCAAATCACATTGGTAATCCCTATCCGAAGTTATTCTACAACCATGCAAGTGATTTTGCTCTGAAGGCGACAAAGAGTGACCCATTTCTTGAGCAAACTCAGTAATTTCATCCACGGAATGGTAGTAAGGTGCAGAACTGGATACCGGGCTGGAACTTTGCTCCTTGCCCAACCCCGAATTCTCAATTAACTGATATTCCTTTCTCATCTGCAGAGTTCCACATGCTAAATCACTCATAAAGCTATCAGCAACTGTTGCATCTTGACTGCACTCTGAAATCTCCTCTGTTTCCATTCCATTCAAGCCACTGTCATTTCCACTGCCAACAGAAACTGGGAGTTGATTTGGTTGTCCGACAGAAATTGGATCTTGAAATTGTGTGAGCAAGCCAGAGACCAAGTAAGAATCCAGTTTCTTTTTGACAGAACTGTTCCAATGATTTTTTATAGCATTGTCTGTCCTGTTGATTATAAAAGCACAAATATAAAACCTTTCATCATGAGTTAAAAATTTTCCAATTAAAAACTGAAAAGAAATTCAGTTCTAGGGAACACAGCTGCAGTTTAAAGAATCCAAAAAAGTTCACATGTAAACAACTTTAATCTGAGAAGGTTGGTTTACAGAAATACAATTGAAAATGCACATGAAGAACAATCCCGCATAATGCCTAAACTTTAAGCAACAAATAGGGACATACCTTCCTGGTAAGAACTTTGTTAGCTCTGCCCATCTGTTCCCATAAATTTGATGAGCACGAATTAGAGCCAACTCCTCTTCTTGGGTCCATGCTTCTTTGTTTATATTAGGATTAAGGTGATTGTGCCACCTGACAAAAGGATATATTTTATGTAAAAGAAAAGAAATATGGAAATTACAGACGAAAATTTAATAGAAGTTCAAGTACGGATGCAGGAAATGTTCAAATTGATGGCAAGAATAAAAATCACAATGCCTTCCAGAATAGAAACAACTTTCATCTGAAAGAATTTACAAAAGAGATGATTAAAGTAGAGCAGAAAAATCAAAATTCAATAAATCAACAAGAAAATAACTCCATTGTCATACCTTTCTCGGCATTGCTTACCAATGCGTCCAGATAGATGTTTTGCAATTGTGGACCACTTTTTTGGTCCATATTTGTTCACCAGTTCAATAATGATTTCGTCCTCCTGTATAGAACTCATAAAGCAAACTGGTAAGTTCAAGTAGGATTCCATAAAAAGAGTATATTTAATTGAAAGGATATGCTGATTAAATTATCATGACATGGAATAAAATAAAGAACTAACTTTCACAAGTGGATCACCTCTTTAGACCATGGACCTTTGACAAGTTCAGGATTTAAAACCTTTTGCCACCTATGCAGACATTGTACGTCAGTCCGATCCTTGAAACATCCAGCTACAAACAACCACCACGACAAATGAACCAGTGATGCAATAAAAGAACATATTGGTTCATGCAAAAAACTATTCATCTTGGAAAAAGGCCTCCTTAGATAAGGCACAATTAATCAGGTTATTGGTCATATAATCATCCAGAACAGAATTAATTAGTTACAACATAATGTACTTTACATTTAAAATAGGTTAACATGGATATGTTCCTAGATCAAAAATAAAGCCCAGCCTACAAGAAGTAATGAACGGGAACATCTTCAGTATAATAAAATCTATCCTTGGCCTCTATAATAGGTCAATACACTAAGGCACAGGATAATATATTCAGTTACCTATTTTCTTCCAGTTCTTGCCTTGGAAATGATCAACTGCTTGCCGCAGAATTTCATCCTAGAAGTGAGTAAAAATAGATTATTCAACAGATGAGCATATAACTTCTGGAACAACAAAATTAACTCAAAATAAAGTGCATCATCATGAGAAAAATATTGACAACCAAAATTCTTTGATCCATGACCAAAAAAAAAAAAAACAAAAAAGAATGCAAACGGAGATATAACTTTTTTTTAAGAAAAGAGATCATATTCTTTAATATCAGAACATCTTAAAATCCAGCCCTGTTGCTCAACTTAGCCTTTGACCTTCAAAAAAAAAAACAGCACCAATTTCTCTTTCAACCACCATGAAAAATACTATCTTATAGGCTGCAGCACGAGATCTCCACTATGATAAACGATAGGCTTACCTCTTCAGGTGTCCACTGTCCTTTTGTTGAACGTCTTGTAGGGCCAGTAGTTCTCCTAAATGTCCCCCAAAAGAACACACAGAAGAATTTAGTTTGTCTTCCAACAAACTAATAGGGCAGCAAATACGAGTGTCAAGCAACAGTATATGAACATATATGTGGTACAATGTAAAAGTCAATTTGAACATAAATGATAAAACCACAGCAATTAAAAAAGAAAAATTCTTGTTGAATCTGATTCCTACCTAGGGAAATTAAATTACAACCATTTATCGGGGAAAATGAAAAGAATGACAGGAAACAAGCTAGTTACAGATATTCCTTGCCAGTCAAAGGAAGTCTGTGGGAAAACTTTGAAGGAAGATAATCTGTTGTGCAGGACTGAAAGCTATTGCAACTAAAATAGTGCTTATTTGAGTTATGGTGGCAAGTTTGGTTTGGAAGACTTGCAAAACCAACAAGGCACCAGTAAAGTGCAAATGGAGAGACTATAAATCATGTAGTACAAGAAGAAATAAGGAGCCAAGCATTGGATGCCAATGGATTACTGAAATTACCCATGGAGAGCACGTATCTTCTGGTCCCGAACCCCAGGATTGTCTGAAGGACTGGAGATGGTCTTATCACCTTCCATAACTCCTTAACAAATAGGGAAAAATGCATAATATGCCAATTCCTACTCGACAATGGCTCGTTCCAAGGAATGTGAGCCAAACCATTATATTATTCCTATGTGGAAAAATCTACCATTTCATCTGAAGATTTCTGCACAATAAATACAATAAGTCAAAATTTTGAGGCAGCTGAGCAAAAAAATGGTAGTGGTACGAGAAAATAAAACATGGGGCTGTCGCTACAATATATAAACGTGGATAGTCATTATTTAAAGGCGAGAAACAAACCAAAAAATGATAGTTCCAAAAGATTAACTTATAGCATTTCAAAGCAGTATAAAATCTAATCTCGACGTGGTCTTTGGATCAATGATGGTTGTAAATCATCAGTGCAGACAGATTGTGGATGTAAATTCAGTCACAGTTTCGGTAGTTAGTCTGTATACAATAACTGAAACATATGAATTAGATATTCCTCCAGGGACAAAATGAATGGATATCCGCATTCCCAAAATTCACGCTAAGTGAGAAAAATGCCTCATCATGCAAATTTAATCACTAAAATCAAGTCTAAATCCATATCAAGTAAAGAAACCGAAAGATATAACAATTGAATACAACTTCGTTTTTTTAGAGGAAACGGCAATTGAATCCAACTTCAAGGAAGTGGAATAACCTATCAATCCGTTAATTAAAACTCGCAATGCATTAACGTTGTCAGGTTCAAAGCTAAATGTCAGGTTCAATACTTGCATCAAAACCTATCATACTCCAAACCTCAAAATGACGAAAATGAACTCAAAAGAAACCTTAACGTTGTCAGGTTCAAAGCTAAATGACTTCCAAGAGCCAATTGAAAATGTACGAAACGAGGATCAGATGAACGACTAAACAAAAATTCAATTTCTACCACCGTAAGAAGTGCGAAAAATATCAGATAAGTAATTAGTTACACGTTCCAACTCCAGAAAAGGAAAACGCTACATTCTCTTATGTCCTCATAAACTAGAACAACAACGATGATTAAATAGAGAGCATTTCATACTTCAGAAGATAAATTACTCAAAATAGAACGGAAAAAAGTCGCAGAGTTCACAAACATAGATTGAGATACCTAAAGAACTTCGAACCGCAGCGAAGAAAACAAAAACCGACAAGAAGATCGCAAAATCAATAGAAGTTAAAAAAAATTAACCAAAGAAACCCTAAACAAACTCACCGGACTCTGCGTCAAGCGGCAAGGTGCAGATAAATCGAAGACAGAAACTGGAAGCAGCAATCGAAACCGGACGCATTAGCGGATCTTGATGGACAAGTCGAGGAGAAGAAATTGTTTGGAATGCACCGAAGCAAAGAGAGAGAAAGAGAGATGAGGAACTAGTAGAGAAAGCGAAATGGCTTAGAGAGCGTTAATTTAAACGGTCCGGAGCTCTATTCAAACAAAAAGGGGCGGACTAGAGAGATTCAAAACCAGCGGCTAAGATGACGGCACATTTGAAAATTGGACGGTGAGGATTCAGACAGGTGTGAACCAGTGCTGTCGCTACCGACAATATTTACGTGTATGGTTGTTAACTAGTTACACTTATTTATTAGTCTTTAACAGGAATGATAAATTTCAACCTGAGTTAAATCATAAATTAATCTTCCGCATTATGTAAGAGGTACAAATCTCTATCCCATTTATTATTATTAAACTAAAAAATAAAATAAAAATGGAAACAATAATTTGTATTATCCGTCGATCTTTATTTTCAAACATGATTTTAAAATAAAATGAACCTATTTATCAAAATAATATATATATATATATATATATATATATATATTTTTGGTCGTCGACTTCTAAAATTAATATTTGACTATTGAATTTTTTTAAGTCTACGAAGATAACTAAGAAGCTTCTGAATTTTTCATATTGGGTCTAATAGGTCACCTAATGAACATAAAATTAAAATTTTAGAGACTTGTTAAATAGTTTTTAAAGTTCAAACTATTTAGACACAACGTTGAAAGACTAGTAAAACACTTTTCAAAAGTTTAACGACAAAACTTATAGTTGAACCAAATAGATAGATCTAATTCAATTTATAGTTATAAAACCAAAGTCGAACCAAATTGAGAACCTTACTTCTGTTCCCTATCTAAGAAAAAGGATAGGCGTTCAAAAAATGATGCCTAATAAATCGATAACCATGATAATCGAGCCAAAACCAGAAAATAATAGACCAAACACGAGAGAAACAGAGTCAACCAAAGCATTCAAATCGAAAATCTTCTCATTTGAAAAAAAAATGGAAAACAAGTGGTTTTTCTTACAGCATGAGCACAGTTTACTTTTGGGAAAGGCAAACACGCCACACTTTCAATGATAGCTTTTCACCTGCCTTTGAAGAAATTGGGTACTAGGGTCCAAACAACAACCAAAAGACCAAAAAGAAAACAACCCATTATAAAACCAGAAAAAAAAAATTAATTCATACCCAAAAGAAAAAAGCAGCTTTCTCTCACACTGTAGGCCAAAATGAGCTAACTTATCATCATTTAACAAGTAATTACAAGTTAGAGAACACCATTTCTCCGCTCTCTTGAAAAGGCACAGCAATTTCCTTTTTGTATAGTCATCAACAAGTAGACATAAACAAGTTGAATATTCAGACTAAGACAATTTAATCACTCACGAGAGGACAACTTTTGGGCCAAGAACCACTAACTTGAATGGCAGATGATGGCCTTCTCTACAGAAGAGCAAGTTTTAGCTGGCTCTTTTTTAGCAGCATTTGTACTGATTAAATGTTCGATCACATGAAATCGTCCTCCAGCTCTTGTAGTGATTTGCTTGTTGCTGC
Organism: Momordica charantia; assembly: GCF_001995035.1. The sequence goes on from NW_019104488.1 coordinate 2,841,171, forward strand.
AATCTGTTTGTTAGATGTCATCTTCTCCGACACCATCAAACCCTTGTAGCTCCTTAGCTCCGCTTGCCTCTCTTTTTCTAACCTATCCAGTTCCTCGCGCCGCTTCTGCAAAGAAATGAAATCGAACTGAATTCCAAGACTTCAAGAAAAATACCTAGCAAAGCCAGGTCTGATGTACAGATTTTTTAATAGACAACTATCAAGATGATCGTAGCCACTAGCACAATATCCAAACAAATTTTGCACTTAATGCTGATGTAAACACTTCTACCCTTGTGAAGAAAGACAATAATAAACTGAAATATGATGCTTAAGCTCGAATGTCTACACAGAATATGGGTTTCTTCAGCAACCAGCTTCTTTAAGGAAAAGCTAAAACCACAGTGAAAACAACAGATTTATCAACGATTTTTTATTAAGCTGCAAGTTACCTGCTTCATCATCAAGAATTTGATTCTATCTCATTTAACAAGCAAAAGGCTATAAAGCTTTTTAATTTTGTTTCCAATACAAGAGTAAAGGGCATTTTTCAAGGTTGTCTCTGAAGTCAAAAGTATAAAACAATATAGAACGGACACTACTTCTATTCATAGACGCTGCCACCATCAATCATAGGTCCCTAAAATGTGTCACAAATCTATTCTAAGAACTCCAAAGTTCACACTATCTCAATAAGCAGATTAGGTTTTTACCTTCTTCTTCTTCTTCTTCTTTTTCTTATTCTTTTGTATATTTTACAATCACAAACAAAAATGTTTCAACTTGTCATTTAGCAACGTATATAAAGTTGAGACCTTGAGAGTTAACAGGCAAAACAAAAATGACATGCATGTCTAGGGTCTGTGCCATACACATCAATTAGGGGGAACCTAATAGGTTAAAAGGAAAGTTTCTCCCATGTAAAGCCATAGGCAGACCAGCTATCTTTTTTTTTTTTTGAAATCCGTGTGTCCGGGTCAGCTCGCGCGCACCTCGACTAATCACGGGTCAACCGCCTGACCCTACTACATTTGGTTGACAAGATAACTCATAGGATATTAAATCCTAGGTAGTTGGCCACCATGGTTTGAACTCATTCCCTCTAAGTCCTTGACTATTTACAAAGGCCCTCATTGACCACTTGAGCCATCCCATGATGGTTATAGGCAGACCAGCTATCTGAAAATCAAATAATGAAGCCCAAGATGTAGACCTAAAAAGAGCAGTTACGAAATTTGTCACCAACCTTTTCTCTCAGGTGTTGCTTTCTCTCAGCTCTTTCAGCTGCATTCACTGCTTCACGTTCGGCTGTATAATGGAAAACAAAGTGCTCATATTATCTGTTCATGACAAAATTTAAGAATTTTTTTGTTTTCAAATACAAATGGATGTGAAGATGGGAAGACTATAATATATTTAATGTAAGCCATTGGGAAACTACTTCATACGCTTCATTGCCAAAAGAGCAAAACATAACATAATTCTTGAGGTGCATACTTAGGAGTTAGGTGTGCATAAATGCTCTAGGAGTAGAAACTGCATATTTTTGTTTAGGGAAAAATAATGCAGATGCAAAATGTGAAGCCCAAACACACTTCAATTCTACAGAAAAAATAAGACATCATGTGGGAAGCAATAAGCATTGGTACAAGAAATGTAATTTCATATTTTATCCTTGCAGCATGAATGAAATTTCCAATTTACCTTTCAAATCAGGCTTTCTTTCCACTTTAGTCCTGTTCAATCTATTGACAATGTCATTGATCCGTTTTTCAACCCTTACAGTTCGGACCTGAATTATGTATAAAGACAAAGACTTGTAAAATAACCTTGAATATTCCCATCCATAAAGAACACGAACTTTCTTAAAAAATTAAGGGAAGACAGAAAAGTCTTTATCCACTTGCCATACTAAAACAATGAAACTTACCATCTTGGGGTTATGAAAACCAACTTGACCAACATCCATGGAAGCAGTTTTCTTCAAATTGGACCAAGGCGTATAAACAACATCAATGTTGTTTACCTTGTTTCCTATCAGATAAGAAGAACAATTCAACAATCATTGGCAGAAACACACACATGTACTTTAAATGTTCGATTTATGATCAAACATACAGACGAGCGTCACAAGCCTAGTTCGCTAAAGTTTAACCACAGTCGAGCATTTTTCTATCTTCTGCAAATAGACCGCTCAAATTTTACCTTGAATGGAATTTGCTTTGACAAGCTGAGCACAATCCTCCAGCAACCCTTCACTTATATCATCAATGGTCTGACCTTTTTGCAGTCTCACATAAACATGGGCAGACGACATTTTGTCCACGTGGAACCTACACAAAACGACCTTTGTTTAGAATTTGATTTTAAGCCAAGTCCTCCTAACATGCAAATCAGATACAAAAGGAAGGAACCCCAGAAATAAGAACAAAAACTGACCCTTGAAACAAAATTCCCGCAAAGATATGCTTATAAAAGTGTAGAATGAGTAACAAATTATGAATTTCTTACGAAATGATAAATTAATTAATGATAAAGTGTAGATATGCTTTTTAGGGTTTTGAAATGTAGAGTTCTTTAATGCAACGAAACAATCAAGAAAGTGATACGCCTGAGTCCTGCATCGCTGGATAAGGATTGGGCAAATAGAATTCAAGCAATCAATAAAGATAAGAAACTAGCTTCCTTCATAATCCACCACTCAAATGCTTCTGTGTTAATTTTCAGTGTCATCGTTGTTCCCAAGAAATACACAATCAAGCTCCGTCAAGAAAACCAAGAATAGCCGTAGCCACTATTGCTATTAAAATTAAAGCCAATAGCAAACACGCAATATTCCGTTGTCATTTCCAGATGCATCAAACAAGAACGTAAACATCAGTACTTCAATTCAACCCAACTTGATTATAAGAAATCAATTCCATCCATATCTCAGCAAAATCGACGTCAAATAACAAACCAAAAAAAAGAGAAATAAATAAAGAAACCCTAGACGGGAGATTACCAAATATCCTCGGGGAAGCCGTATTTGATGAGCTCCTCGTTCTCGTACTTGTCGAGACCCATGAAAATGGTGTAATCGCCAACGTCGGGGCGGGCTTTGAAATAGAAAACCATTGTGCTTCGATTGCGTTTACACAACCCTCCTCGCGAAAACGAAATTGGAGAGAACAGAAAGAATTAGGGTTTTCAATTTGGGGGAAAATGAGAGAGATTAAGCCTTCTGTGTTATGTTGCGTGCGATTTTGATCGGACCCTGATATTCTCAGATAGCGTGGAATAATCATTTTAATCCGGCGACCCCAAATTTATATATTTGATTGGAAGAAAAAATTCTTTACGCAATTGCTTGGGAGCGTCTATTAAAATTTAATCGACATTTGCATGTCTATTTCAAATTTTATTTTAAAATGGTGAAATTCTTATTCATTAATTTATATATTTTTTTAATATAAATGTCGATTTCAAATTTTATTTTAAAATGGTGAAATTCTTATTCATTAATTTATATATTTTTTTAATATATTTTTTACTTTATTTCATCGATAATTCTATTGATATCTTTGTTAAAATTAAAAATAATGATAAAAAAAATAGGATATTCGAGCCAACTTTCACACATCAATTATTCTCAGACACATTGGACTATCTTTGTTATATTTTTAATAAAGTGTTTAATTTAATTTCTTTTAGAAGTGTTTAAGTTAAATTTGGTTGGGTGTAGAAAGCTTAACTTTTATTTTTTTTATATCTATGTGTCAAGACAATTTGGGTACACTTCGACTAATCAAGGCAAATGCCCGATCAGAAAATCTAACTAATTATAGTTACACTCTTATTAACTAATTTAACTTTTTTTTAGTTCAATGATGTGAGTGAATATTCAATCCTTTAGAACAGTTATATATTATAATAATTCATGTTAACTAGTTTTACCTAATAATAACGTCTTTTGTAAATTTTACCACCCATTCGAGGTTTTAAAAAACATTAGCCTTGTATTGATTGTCAACTTTATATTAACTGGTTGCATATTCTAATTACTTGTTTAAATTAAATTTGAGATTAATTTAGTAATTATTTATAAAATTTATAATTCATCTATTAAAAAAAGAGCACAGTTTAGCAATAAAGACATTTACTCTTTTTTTAAGTTCACAGCTTCACATTTATTACTAATAAAATAGTTTAATCAAAATTTGAAGATACATAATATTTCAAGTTTTAACTCAAAATAAATTCAAACATCAAAGTGAAATATAAAACATAATATATGAATAAATAAGCCAATCTAAATATAATTTATTTCATCAATATATATATTACTAAAATATCATAGTTCAAATCGCCACCCGGTATTAAACTAAAAAAAATGAAAAAGAAAAAGTAATTGCAAATTAAATTTCGCTGTCTAACCACTGCTTCGACACAAATTCTGAAATCCCATGTATTCATTTCGCTGAATCCGTTGGATCGCATCTGATATACCCACTCCACCTTGCAAAAGTTAGAATAATAATAATTAAAATAAAAAATTTACATGTCTCTTAAGAAAATATATAATCATTATTCACTTTAAATAAATAAATGTCGTTATTGTTCTTTTTTTCGTTAGTTTTATTGAATATTGTTAAGGATCCCACATTGATAAAAGAAGGGACCTACAATGGTTTATAATAGACATAGGCTACTCCTCTCATTGCCAATTGGTTTTGAGATGGAACCACATGAATATTAATAAATATGTCAATGGTCATGCTAAGTTTTAAAATATATAGTTTGAGTACTTTAGGTCGTCCTCTCCCCCTTATTCTACATGTGAAATGAGGGATCTCTCTCCTTTTGGATGGAGGGAGAGGTTCTCTCCCTTTGTTCAGGTTTTTTTGGATTCGAATCTCTATAATCTGGGATGAGGGTGCTCTTCTCTAATTCTTTCTAGATTTGTTCTTTTAGAAAGTCAGCAATGTTGGTAAAGTTTGTCATCGGAGAAAAAGCGTGAATGAAAAAAAAAAGAAGAAAGAAGGAGGGAGGAGCTTTGAGAGGTGGCCGACATCTTGAAAGGTCGAGGGAGGAATAAAAGAGAATGAAGGAAGACGAGGAGAAAGAAAAAAAAGAAGACGATGCCTAATCACCAAAAAGAAATTAAATATAATATTAATAAAGAGAAATTGCAGTGGATAGCAAAAATCTTTTATGTATATCAAAATATGTCACCTACTTATTAAATTTTCATATATAACACACTTTTTCACTCATATTAGTAGTATATAAGATACTCATATCATTAATATATTATACTCTCATATTAGTAGTATATCAAATGTATATCACATACATATTGCACATATACTCATATCAATAGTATATCAGATATAATATCACATACGTAAGTATATCAGACACTCATATTAGTAGTATATCATATACATATATAGTAGTCAAATATATCATATCATTTTGGTAAAGTTGTCATTTTAAAATTGGATCTCTGTTTTTATTAAGTGTTATATTTGAAAAAACTAAACATGTTGTTATTTTGTTAATTTTACTAAATATTTTTATCATATTTACAACCATCCATTTATAAATTTACCTAGTAAAAAAAATCTACTTAACAAATAGTCGTCATGTAATTATTCCGGTAAATAATCTTTTCTTTTTTTCAATTTCTTTAAAATGGTAAATTTACCTTGTGTGAGGGAAAAAAAGAAGAGTGTGAAGGAGAGAACGAAGATAATAATTGAAGCCCTTCCAAGCAAAGCAATAATTTCCCTCACAACATGCTGTCCACAATAGGCCGCAACCGTCGCCACCGCCGCAAAATAAACAGCTGCATGCAAATTACCCATTTATCCACTACTTTGCTCAAAATTAAAATCTCACAACCTACCTTATATATCTCTATCGTTTTTTTATTTTAGTCCTAAATTTTATTTTAATTATAAATAGTTAAAATATTTTTATTTTTCTAAAAAAATAATTTCGAATTTCAACCACCATATATTTAGTGGCGTGATGTTCTTAGATTAATAAAAAAAAACGTTAGAAACACAAATGGGTCCTATATAATCTAGTCTAACTCTGGTTCTGGAATATTTTAGGATTGTATTTTAATACGTCCATTCAACATAAAATAAAAAGTTGAGGACTTACTAAACACAATTTAAAAATTTATGGACTAATTACTAGACACAATCTAGAAAAGTTCATCTTTGTAATTTAACTTTATTACCATATGACACTGGAAATTGATCGAGAAGGTAGTATTCCACAACTGACATTGATGATGAAAACATCATCGCGAAGGTTGCCGAGGCACTTGCCACCTGCTTAAAAAGAAAAATCTTTCCTTACACAACGATCAATATAAACTGTTCTTACTAACTTTTAAATTAATTAATATGTCGTATTTTCACATTGAGAGGATAACTCAACATGGTATAGTTTTAACATGGTATATTTTAACATTGAGAGGATAACTCAACATGGGATTCACTAAAATTTCATGCGGCTATAAATATACCACATCAAAAAAATCGACAATTGATTGACAAAGTATTATGTATTCTTGTAAAAGAATCTTAGAATAAAAAGAAAAAGTGTAAAGTGTGTAATCCACCTGAGGAGGAACTCCGAGCTCCAAAAACAATGGTCCCATGATGGATCCTCCGCCGACGCCGAGCAATCCGGCGACGGTGCCGGCCGCCACGCCAAGGGTGCCGTACGCCAGAAGCTGCCCGACGCGGAATTCGGTCCGACGATCTCCCAAGGATGAAATTACTCTCCTACCCTTGTACAGGTTAATTGCCTCGTACGAACACACCCCCACAGATACTGGGATCTGCAAGAAACCCCATTCATAAGTACTTTCTAGGGAAACAAACAGAAAACTTGTTGAAGATTTTCCCGGAAACCAAACAGAAATTATAAATAAAGAAAATTAGTAGTTTCTTAATTTGTGTGGGTGGACCTGCAGTAAGTTTAGTAGCCAATATTTCCACGAGCAAGACATTGTTTTCTCCTGTTAAATTAAAGAAAAGAAGAAAAAAAAAAAAACAAGAAGTCCCATTAAAGTATGCAAATACTAGCACATACCACAAAAAAAAAAATCTTTATTTAATATTTGCATTTGCTTCATCTTGTTCTTCGTTCAACAAAAAAATATTGTCTTATTTTTTCAACAAAAATTTTTAAATCATATTTTAGTCTTGTAGTTGTAACTTTTGTCTCATATTTTCACAGATTTTATGCACAAGTAACTTCTTAAATATAAGGTTATAACAATATTTTAAGGATCAAAATATAGAGTATTAGGTTGAAATAACAATCGAAATAAATTAAATAAAAAAAGAAAACAAATAAACCAAAATAATATCTTTTTAAAAAGATAATGTCGGTAATATTATCCAATTTAAACATAACCTTTTTTTTTCAAAGGGAATTTAAACATCTCTCTCACCGCTTTAATTGTCCTCTCAGAGAAGACTCTCTCTCAAGACACAGACTTTATTTGGCACATTTTACCATTTTAATAACTTTTCCTAAAAAGAAAAATGATAATAACGACAAAAACTGACCCTACTTGGCTAAAATATAATTTTTAAAAAAAGAAAAATTATTTCCATATCTACATAAATTTAATCTTTTAATCTATCTTTCATGGTTCACAAACTAAATTTTGGCTTCTAAAACTCAAAATTTCCCCAATCAAACGATTTCTTTTTTTTTCAATCAAAATTTAAACTTTTCAAACGATTTTTTTTAGTACAATAACATGTAAGGTGAAATTTTAAACTCACGACTTGTTAGTAAAAAATAAATGCTTCAATCAAGTTGGGCAGAAATAAATATGTCGGAACTTGGAAGAGAGATAATGAAGAAGAGAAGAAATTAAGAGAACCTTGAGAATCTGGAGGACAAGGAAGGCAACCCAAACGAAGAAGAGAAGACCCAATTCCTTCCAACACACATTCTGAAGAATTGACATCTGCAAACCAATAAATAAAATCAATAATTTAGCATTAGTTGCAACATTTATAGAGTTTCATAAGATTTTGTAAAACCCCATTCTGCCCTTACTTCTACTTCTGCCTCTATTTCCTTTGTCTCCTGTCCAGGTCCACCAGGAAGAGCCCTGTACTCGATCCCTTCACTTTCAGAGGCTAATCAAATACTAATTAATCACTCTGATCAAAACCTCGTAAATCCGCGTTGGATGTCAACATGTGAATAGCTCAATAAATTAAAAAACATTTAGCTTTGACTTACCATGTGACTCACCGAAGAGCTTGTCAGCCTCCTAAATAAAAAACAACCAAGCGATACCGGAATCAAATTACAAAAGATGGATGTGAGATTGAAATTAAGTAATTAAAGAATAATTAATCATGAGAGATACAAAATTAAACCATTTTGAGAAGAAGCGTTTCCTTCTTCCAAGCTGCAACTCCCTTCAGAAATGCTTTTGTAGATATGACTTCCAATGCAGAGAACAACAACACCACACCAAATTTTAAATAACAAACACAATATTTTTTTTTTCAAAGAAGAATAATAAAATTTTGAGTTGAATAATTTTAAATTTATATAATTACATAAAAAGAGGATGAGGAGGAGAATTGTGACCATCCAATCGGCTAAAATGACATTAAAAATAACTCCAATGCTAATTCCAAGCATGAGCATGGGCTGGACAAGAAGCACCAAATCATAGTCAATAATGGGCATGTCGAGAGCCGGATGCCTTAGTTTAAGATTATAATACACCGTCGATACCGCTGCACCCATTATCATACCTGGTCGATATGAACATAATTTAACTCCAAATTGTTTCTAATAAATCTATAAACTTTCAAATTTTGTAGGTAACAGAATCTAGATTTTTAGAATTTGTATCTAATAGGTTCATGGATTTTAAAAATTATAACTTATTATGCACATAATTAAAATTGTTTAACTCCTGTTAGGTAAGTATTTTGTTTCTCATTTTCTATTTTTACTTTACTATTTAATTTTTTAAACGTTTTTAAAATCTAAACTATATATTGAAAAATTAATAAAATAATTTTTTATATTTTATTTTTATTTTTGAGAGAAATTGAGAAGAAACGAGCATAATTCCGCAAAATTAAAAGGAAAAAATAATTAGTTTACTTACATTTGGAAATGGCGGTGGAGGATTTGGGATCGAACCCAATAATGAGATTAAGCATCGGAAGGAAAAAGGCGCCGCCGCCAAGACCGCCGACGCTGCCGAAAGCCCCTCCCATAAATCCAACCGCCGTGCCGGCCACAATGCGCCACCCAAACTCCATATCCTGATACGCCGGAAAATATAATCGAATTTTAGAGATTTTTTTTTCATTCTTTTAATTAGTTTCTTTTTACCTGGATTCTTTTGGGGGAAGATCACTTACTGGCCATACGAGTTGATTATCGGCACCGTCCGCTCGCCGGAGAAAGGTCTTCGCGGCGGCGAGGAGACTTTTGAAATCTCGCCGATCATCGGCGGAACTTCTCCGTGTTTCGTCCGACGATGACATTTCCGGCATCTTCAAGCTTCTTTCTGCAGAAACTACAGCCAGAGCTAACAGAAAATTGACCGTCGCGATCAACAGCGGCCGTTTGCTCCTCCACTTGCCTCCGCCGGAATCCGCCATTGCAGCAAGCGATTTGCTAAGATAGCGCGCCTGAAGCTTCTATTTGCCGACCGATTGCAATCAAAATATTTTCTGATCTTTCTGTACCACTGACACAGAAGGCGAGAACCTGAATATAAAGGATTTTTTTTTAAGGAAATATATTATTATTTTTAAAAGTATGAATTATTGCAAGTACATTTTATCTTACTGCCTTTAAATATGTCACAACTAAAAAAAGATAAATGTAAAAATAAACAGTTTCTTTTTTTTTTTTTTAAATTATGAGTTTTTCAATATTTAATTAGAGAAATGACAAAGAACTGGTGTTCAAATACCTTTTCTTTTGGCTTTATCTACACCTTTTTGTTTTTAGATTCGTTTTCTAAAACTATTATTACTTAATTGATGAGATCGAATTTACAATCTCTTGTTGGATATATATGTCAATTAAGACGTTAATTAAACTTTTGAATTATAGAAAGGTAATACCTCCACCGAATTAGATAAATCAATTGACTTGAGTTAATAGATTTTTTTCTCAATAAATTATGTATTAGAATATAACATGGCCAATAGTATTAGTAGTGGAGGTGTGATTTAAACTTTTTTAATAATAAATATAAATTTATACAAATTAGACTTTTTATTATACTAATATAAATGCAAGTTTGGAAGTCAGATTTCAAAACAGAATTATATTAAAAAAAATACTTTTATTTTTTGAAAATTAGATTTATAACATTTTAAATCATATGATTACAACAAAAAATTAATTGACATTTATTTTTAAATAAAGCACACGCTTAGGGGAGGGGATGACTCACTGGCCAGACGAGTTGACAAATCGGAGCCGTCCGATCGCCAGAGGAAAAGTCTTCGTGTCTGTAAGAAGATTTTTGAAACGTCGCCGGTCACTGGAAAACTTCTCCGTGTTTCGTCGGAATCCGACCTCGATATTTCCGGCATCTTCAGGCCACAGGTACCAGAAAGTTGACTGTTGCGATCAACAGCCACCGTTCGCTCCACCGCCGCTCTCCGCCGTTGAAGCGAGCAATTTACACGCGCCGCCGCAAATTGCAACACAAACTTTCTACTCTATCTTTTTAATTTTGAGATGTGATTTGAAAAAGACATATTAATTATTATTACAAATAATTTTGAAAGAAAACTAATTAATGCTTTTTCTAAAACCTCAGTGTTTTATTTGTTTTTTAAATTTTCAAATCATTTTTTACTACAAAAAACTTAAAAAGCGCTTTTAATTATTCAAAATTACTTTTTAAAAATTTAACTAAATAATACTAATTTTTTTACAAAAATGTCGTTATCATTATTATTAATGATTGACAAAAACAAAAGCTTCCATGGCTAGAATCCAGATGTAAGTAATTGTGAGTATAACAGGAATGTGATTTTTTTTTTAAGTTTAAGTTTGGTAATGAAATTTAATAGGTCACATTAAATTTTAACGATGGTCCAATACGTCCTTAAAATTTCAATTTATCTTAAATTGTTAGTTTTGTATATAATTAGTTTTCAAACTTTAAATTATACGTCTAATAAATCTCTAACCTATTAAACACTTATACCTTATCCAACTTCATGAGAAATTGTTTAATTAATCCTCGACTATTTAAAAAAAACAGTAAAAAATTGTTATTCATATCAATAACCTATGTTCATGACTATGTCTGATATAACTTTTAATTCTATATTTAATAGGTATTTGAATTTTAAATATGATGTCTAATAAATATATGATACAATAGACACTTTTGTAGCCAAAACGAGTATAGCTCAGCGGTAATTCACATATCAGACGTGAAATACTTGTTAGATTGAACCCAAAAAATTATTGGACCGAAAATGTAATTTAGTCAAATATACGGTAAATGAGAGTAATCGCCTCCTCCAAAATATAGTAAATTGTCTTTTTCTTTTTTGAAGGAAAAATATAGTGAATTTGAATGTCTACTTTATATTTGAATTGTAATTTATTTATTTTTCTTAAAAGACAAACGGTACAGTGATATCAGCCACGTCCACAGTAAAAAATTAAATAAATAATTCAGATGAAAATTGCAGAAACTTTACGGCAGCGACAAAAGATGTGTGGAAAGTGGAAAGTTGGTTGGCCTACCAGCAATAAATATAAACATGTGCTTCTCAAATAATAATAAAAATAATAAATAGTGCAAATTCTTGATGAGACAACTCGGGATATTTTTAGCTTTTGGTCCCACTGCTCCTGATAATTCTTCAAGTTAGTTTGGTTGTACAATTATTTGGTTAATGGACTCTTTTTTCTTTTTTGAAAACAATCATATCGGGTAGTGGCAAATATAAGCTAAATAGCAACTATATTTAAATTTTTTAAATATGATATTTAGAAAAAGAAAGGAAGATCTAATTTTAAAATGACAATTTTACGTAAATGATATACATTTGTAATATGTATGACTATTGATATATGTATGCGATGTACATCTGATATATTATTGATATAAATGTCTAATATACTTGTAATAAATACTACTAATATGAGTGTTTGTGCAATATGTTTGTGATGTACATCTAATATACTATCCATACGAGTGTCTAATATATTACTGATATGAGTATCTGATATACTACTGATATAAGTGAAATTTTTTTGCCAAATTTGAAAATTTAAAAAACGTATGACATATTTTTAAATACATAAAAGATTTTTGTTACCCACTATAATTTCTCTAATATTTATTAGTATCTCATTGATTAGTATCTCATTGATGATCTCAATTATTCTTAATTCTATTATCCCATCCCACAATTGTTAAATGATATATTTTTTTTTATGATTGATTACATAGTCAAAATAATTTGATATTTAACATTTTATTTTGATTTTTAAACTTTCATACATACTTCATTTCGGTTTCGATGTACAATTTTCAATTGCTTTATTTCAATTCCCTTTAAAAATAAAAACTTATCACATTCTTTTAACTTTTTAAACACCATTTCACAACCATTTGATTCTAGACCCAACATATTTTAAAATTTTAATTTTATTATGAGATAAAATAAAACATTAAAAAAAACCATGGAACTACTCCATTGAGGTAGCATTTTTTATTCGAATTTGGGCAAAGAATATGATACATAAAGTTGTACAACACTTCACGTTACCTTTTCAAATCTAATTTGAAAATGCATAGTGCATAGGAAAACAATATCTAAAAATCTAATCATGCTATGCATAGATATTCAAGATTACGTACTTCCCATACTATAGATACTATACATTTCTAGACTTTCTAAGCACGCACCACAAAAACCCTGAAAGAACTCAAAAAATATAGATAAAATCTAACATCTTATCCATCAAACTTAAGAGAAATTAAATTTCCAATGCAAAATCCAAAAAAATCATAGGAATCTGAATGGAAAACAATAACAAAATCACATTTCTTTGAGAAGGACAAAAAACCTTATACATTGTATTTGCACAGATTCTCGAATCCCATGTATTCATGTCGGTGGATCTGACCAATCATCTTCGAGATTCCAACTCCACCTGTGAAAATTCAAACCAAACCAGAATCCATTTCAGATTTTATATATTATTTGCAGAGGAAATGGCTGAAACAGTTCGCTTGTATGTAGTTTTCACCTAGAGAGACTGCACTGACAAATATTGTGAAGGACAAAATGAAGATAATTAGAGATGCTCTTCCAATCAAGTTAATCAGCTTTCTGATTACGTGCTGTCCAATAAATGCAGCTGCCATGGCCACAATAGTGAAGTAAAGAGCTGCAAATATTAAAACTTGCTCAATCAGTCAAATAGTTTAAAAACTTTTGAGGAAAGAAAAATGACAATTTTTTGGATGGATTGTAACATGACGGAGTGCAAAGGAAGGAAGGATGCAATTGCTTCTCTTTTGTTTCGTTTGGATTATAAAAAACTACGCATGAAAGTTGAGATTTGAAAGTTTTGTTCTCTCTAATTTGCCCCGTTAAGATTATATTATACGTAAAATATAAAATTTTACTCCTCCCTTTGAAAGTTCTTGACTCAGATTCTTGAATTATAATATAGTAGTCGTAGAATGGATCATGTTTGAAGGTAAGATTAAGTTACCGTAAGGAACAGGAAAACGGTGTAGAAGATAGTATTGTATAACAGACATTGATGAGGAGAATGTCATTCCAAAGGTTGCTGAAGCACTCGATACCTGTGAGAGCAAAGGTATAAAAAAGTTAAGTTTGATATGATTTGATTTCTAACATGACCGGTGGAAAAACTCAAATTTAAATCATTGATGTCATCTAATAAAAACGAGAAATCAATGTAACTACAAAATTCTATTCTAATCAATGTAACATCATGGGTGGTCCACATGATGTCTCTCTACTTAAAATGGACAAAAGATCAGAAACCTTTGAGATCACGGACTTCAAACCATTGGGAGTAGCAGTGGTCCCATGAACTTTAAATGTGTTGATGTGAATGATATATAAGATATAACGTTCAAATCACAAAATATTATGATCACAATAGAATAAATTATTATGTTTTTTTTTTTCAAACAACAAATTGAAGGATTCGAAGATTCGAAGATTTTAACCTTCAACCTCAAAAGAAAAAGTTACGTCTCTTTACCACTGAGCTATGCTCATGTTGATAACAAATCATTATTTGGTATTAATTTGTTTAGAAAGTTGAAGGTTCGATCTCTCTATGCCTAAGACACCCGTGTTAGCCCAAATCTTGAACTTAGGAGACATCAAACATTTTTGGTATTAAGCTCACTCGAAGCTTCGAACTTGAGATCTCTAAAATAGTATGACCAAGATACGTCGAACTCTTACCAAAGGGGCCACGACCTTGAAATATTCTAATGGCATGACCCTCTCCTCCCTAAGGTTAGAGATAATATATAATATATATACCTGAGGGGGAATGCCCAGCTCCAAGAACAGAGGACCCATAATAAATCCTCCGCCAAGTCCAAGCAGCCCACCAACCACTCCAGCCACTATACCCAAGAAGCAATACAGAACAAGCTGGTGAACTCGAAAATTGGTCTTCTGATCTCCCAGAGATGCAATTTTTCTCCGTCCTTTATACAGGCAAACTGCCTCATAAACAGATACAGCAAAAGCAATTGGAATCTGCACAGAAATTTTGGGTACACAGAAAGTTCAATCAAACTCTTAACGGAAATCAACCAGAAAATCACAAGGCATTTGAAGGGGGGGCCCAGAAAACGTGCCTGCAGTAAGTTTAGTACCCAATATTCCACCGAACAAGTGGGTGATTCTTTCTGTTTTTCAACAAGAGGAATTTCATTTCAGTTTAGTGTGATCACAAAAATCAGGAGTTGATGAGAAAGGAAAATGAAAATAAGAGGCCAAAAACCTTAGCAATCTGTATTGCAAGGAATGCAACCCAAACTAACATAAGAAGTCCCATTTCTTTCCAGTACACATTCTTGAGGATTGGAACCTGCAATTTGGATCACAATTCAGCACTCCCATTTCTGGTATCAGTTATGGCTAAGAATGAACTTACCTCTTGATCACGGGTGTCAGTTTCAGGGCGATCGTTTGGGCCGCTGGGAAGTGGAGCATATGCCACGTTATCGGATTGAAGATCTGTTACAAAAGATGTAATATAAAATAAGAACAAGGATTAGCTCCATCTTGATACAGTAAAACAGTAAATTGGCTCACCATTTGATTCAGCACGCTTAGCAGCCTCCTGTAGTTGAAAAGAAGTGGCATCCAATTATCAGAAAAACGAATGTTCATATTAACCACGACATTGAAACTATGTGCAACAGAAACCTGTGAAGTTTCAAGTTTGAGAGATAACCGTTTTCATTATGGTTTCCTTCTTCCAAGTTTCAACCCCCTTCAAAAACGATTTCGTTGACGTAGCTGCACAAAACACCACAAAGATAAGCCAAAGGAGAAAAATGGAGAATAAAACCGTCCGGTATGAGGTGAAATGAGTTTTCATCTCTCCATTACCTATGAAGAGAACGATGAGAAGAATAGTAACCATCCAGTCTGCAAATATGACGTTAAAAACTACCCCAATGCTGATGCCGAGCATGAGCATAGGCATGATGAGAAGAACCAAGTCATAGTCAATGATAGGAAGATCAAGCGTTGGATGCCTTAACTTAAGATTATAATAAACAGTTGATGCTGCCGCACCCATTATCATACCTTTAGCAAGCAAAAGAACAGGGATTAAAGTTTGACAAATTAAGAACAAATTCACAGCAGATTTGGAGTTATTTAGTAAGATCAGTTCCCATACATTTTGATATAGCTGTAGATGACTTTGGATCAAACCCAATGATTAGACTAAGCATAGGAACATAAATCCCCCCACCACCAACGCCTCCTACACTCCCAAATGCAGCTCCCAAAAATCCAATAAAAGAACCGACTACAATCTGCCACCCGAATTCCATTTCCTGTAAACAACATTTAAAATACATGGTTAGTCCATCTACTTTACTCATACTTCTATTTAGAATTATTTAGCCCTTATCTAAAATCTTCACAAAAAAAAAAAAAAAATGATCCAAGAACAATGTATTTATGAAGACGAACATCCTCCTAAATTAATGGTAGTGTAATAATAATAATAATAAACGTAATCTAGAAGCTTTTTCCTTGAACAAGTGAGGTGAAAGTGCTGAGAAGATATGATGAGGTCAACCTTGTTTTAAATAGAAATATAATGATGAAAATGTAAAATCGTGTATCATAAAGTTAAATGATTATTATAACATAATCTAAACTTAGTTTTTTTTTTTTTGTTGTTCATGGAAGCATAAGTGTCTTCTATAAGGATGTGAACCTGAATAATTAAGACTAAAGCTGAAAAACCTTTTAGAACATTGAATATGAATTTTAGAAAAAATAATAAAAATCTGATTTGAGAATCCAAAGCATAATCTTCGTTGAAAGTACCGAAGATTGAGATTCACAAGTCGAGATAAATTTAATATACAGAGTTCCATTTTTCACATCGAAGCCATAAATAACCAAAATGATATGCATAATTTGTTAGATCTGAACCCAGACAAGGCCTAGCATGAAGATTCAAAAGCATTTTCGAAAAAAGAAAAAGAAAATTAGTCCATGAACACAAGGAAGTATAGTTTGAACATCTAAACAATATTTTCTTTCACGTTTCATTTCGAGAATATTTCAAATGATTAGATTATTTGCAAGTATGCGGTTCTAAAACAAATTTGATTGCATTTGATTTATGTTTTCATCGACAAAAAGAAAAGAGAGGTCTGAAAGTTTATCGTCATACTTACAGGCCACACATGATGATACCCCGTTTTCTCCGCCTTCCACAAGAAATCCAAAGCTACTTGGAGCAGATTCATATCTCCCAAGCTTCCTTCTTCCTCCAATCGCGACGAATCGAGCTTCATTTTTCTCTCGCCGGAAGACAGAGCCAACGCTATAGCAAAGTTGAACATCATCAACGCCATTGATCGGAAACCCGCCCATTTTCCTCCAAAATCACCAGCCATTGGATTCTGAAACTTTTGCCCTCTGTTTTGGGGATAAAAACAACAGGATCTCCGAAGCTGAGGCCAAATCGCCGCCCAGCAAACACGAAATGGTTAACTGTTTTTGAACTTTCTATAAATGATAATCAAGAAGCCGAGCGTACGCTACAAACGTGCGGACTAAATTCAGAGAAAGGATATGGCCTATATTTCAAAGAAAATTTGAACATAGAAAAAGAAAAACGCCCTAATCAATGAGAAGTGAATTCGGCTCAGTGATAATGGCAGAGGGTTGTTGTCGCTGTAGAATCTTAATTCTAAAATGGTTCTCTCTCTAATTATTGGATTCCATGAAGATTTCGATCAAACAGAATATACTTTTCTGATACGAGCGATGAAAAATCAGTAAAACCTAAAATCGTTGTATTCTTTCGATTTGATAAGATGAATTTCGATTCTTATCGGCAGGAAATATAAATTGCGATAAGACATTACGAAAATCTGACTCATCCGTGTACGTCAGTGACTTGGTGGTTGAAGAAAATTTTGTCGATCAAATTTTTCATCCGACACGCTTCCAATAATCAATCCAAAACAAGTTAAAAAATTAAAAGAACATGCCGCCTCCAATAATTGATTTTTTTTTTTTTAATTTTGAAAACGAGAAAAACATCGGATTCATTTTCAAATTATTTAATTTTCTTTGAATGTCAAAGCAGTGATCCCTCTCTTTTTTAAATATTCATTTTGATTGATGTAGTTTTCATTTTTTTTCCATATAAACCTTCTTTTTATTTCTGTATTTCTTAAAAGTGGTTATTGGTTATTTATTTTTTAATGTTTGATCACGAAGTTTAGAATTCAGTTACCGACGTACGAGATCAGATCTACAAAATAAAGTTAACACTCCGACGTTCAAGTCAGTATACAGTCTGATCAATACCCGATAGAGAATATTGTTTCGCATGCTCTAGGTGAGAGGCGGGGATCTCTATTTATAGAGATGAGCTTCCAATATGGTTTCCGCTCCAATGGCTCTCTGACTAACTAGAAATTGCGGTGCCTTGTTGAAAAACATATATGTTACCCTTGCGCATGCAGGTGCTCTTTAAGGTCCGCTCGTACTTAACAAAAGTTGATCAGAAGGTGAGATATAGCTCGGCTTGGCTTCTATTGTCGAGCTGCTTGTAACTGGTTCAAACTAAAAATTTAATTTAGTTCCTCTTATCATCACGGTCGTTGAGGATCTCTGATTTCGACGCATCACATGTGATAATTCGTCTCGAACACCTATTTACAAAATTTTAACACAAATTTTATACAAAACAAAAATTTTTTAATATAAAGTTATGACTACATTTCAAGAAAAACTTACGTATAATGTCGTGTTGAAATATGATGGAAAACAACGAGGTAAAAAATAAAATAGAATAGATAAAAATGATTACTTTTTTAATAAGTACAAGTACCAAAAATTTAAAATAGATAAAATTAAAAGTACTAGAATAAAAATAACATTAATTACATGGACCAAAATTAAAAAGTATACAGATATTTTAACTTTTTAAAACTATTTGAGTAATGATTTTATTTTAAGGGTTAAGTTCATATTATTTACTTGTTTAAAAAAAAGGTTCATATTATTTACTGTTATNCCAGAAAGTGGAAGAGCCAATAAAAAGATAGACAGGGCCAAGGAGTTCAATTATTGGTTAAAGCAATTAGTGCAAATGGGAAACTCCAATTTAATGGGGATGTGGTCCCCACCCAAGCTTCAGTCCAAAATTATGATGGTACTTTTGTGTGAAGTATACTAAAAAAAAAAGTGTTTGTATATATTAAAAAAAAATATATGGCACTTTTTTTTTAATATATATGTATACATCATATATGGCACTTTTAAAAACATTTTAAAATTATATTTCTTTTAATAAAATCATTTGTTTAATAGAATGTCTGCTTGGATTTAAAGATGGATTATAGTATAACTTATTCTAGCATGTGTTTTTATATTCTAAGACTTTATTGGATAACAATTTTATGTTTTATTTTAAAACTTTAACCAATTTGAAAAACAATACATAATTTTTTAAAAATTTTCATTAATATTTTAATAGCACATTTAACTTAGCGTGATAAATGTAAATTCTAGAACATAATAATGAATTGTGTACCGAGATGAGGGAGGGTGATTAATTACAGTAATGGCGAAATTGATCTTAATATCACTCTTGCCTTTTCGTGTTACATTTGTATGACGTGAAATTTAAACTTTAAACGAGGATAAAACTTGTCCTCGAGATATCTAACAACTTGTTTCCCTCTTCTCTACTGCATCCATTGTACACGTCAACGGAAAATCAAATTCTATTTCTAAGGCCTAGCAGCTGAAGTCGATGATTTGCGAACAATTTTTTTTACAAATTTATAATATTCCTAATTGACGTTTTATTCAAATACGTGGATCAAGTGGCAGATAAATGAATATCATGTTTTTCAAAAAGGAAAAAAAAATTAGAAAGAAAAAACTTTCATCGTCCAGGGAATGTTTGGAATAAAGTATATAAAAGACAATTTGATCAGAAAATAAATTTCAATATTCTAATATCGTAACTATAAAGAATAAAGATTCAAAAAATAGCACGCATCCATATGCAGAAATAAGATAAAATAATAATAGGTATAAAACTGTCAAATTGAAAAGACCAATGTTGGTTTAACAATAAATGACCATCCGTTAGTGTTTCTGTTTTTTATTCCTATTTTTTATAAATATTTGATAGTAGTATTTATTTGATGTTCTCTTTGTGTCAATTATTCATTAATTAATTTCTATCCAAAGAAAAAAATTATCCGTCAAATGAACGTAGTTTAGGATGATTGACATATATCTCCAACCAAGAGTTTGTGAGTTTGATCTTCCACCCTACATATTGTACTAAAAAAATTATCTACTAATTTACAAAATTGAAAGGATGGAAAAAATTTGCTTGAACAATGCACAAAAACGGCCACTAGACCTATGACAGTCAACTCAAAAAAAAAAAAAAGAAAAGAAAAAGAAAGAAACCACCAATAATGTCATTTTCTCTAAAATCTTATCAATTTCGTATCACACATGTATTTTATAATTTATTGAGCATATATGAGGTCAGGTTCTAAAAAGTTATATATATATATATATATATATATATATATATTTAAAATAATAATTAAAAAAAGAGTGTCCCACCAGAGTCCACGAGGCTGTGGTCCTAAATTCATAATACCCAACCCACTGGAAAAGCGGAAGCTTCCAGCTGAGCTGGCGTAGACCGGCAAAACGTGTAGAATGAAATATTAAGCAATCCCTCTGTCCATTCTTTTTATCGAAATTATTTATTACTAAATAATAATGATTGTTTGTTGTTATTTGTATTCTTGACTATATTTGGTTGTATTAAAAAAATAACCACTATATTTGATTTTTTTTAGTCCGTGAGTATTTTGGCCGATTCACGCTACATTTCGATTAATTTTACAAGACAATGATGTGACCCTACTACATATGTAAATAATTCTCGAACAAATGATTCAAGTAGGGTTGCGATTAATGAAGGCAAAAATGGGAACTTTCCTCTCGAGTTAGTCAATTCTATAAAGAATACTTTAAAGTGGTAATTTCTCTATTTAATTTTTATTATTTTTAGATTACTTTATGAATCCATTAAAGAGAAAAGGCATAATAATAATAATAATTGTTTAAAAAAAAGGACAGAAGGATACTTTTAAAATGGCCCCATCTCTAAATTAAAAGTTTTAAGATTATTTTATGAATCCATTAAATATTCAAAAAAGTAGTCATACAAACAGAAGAGCTCGAAAGTTGTTGGATCTTGGCAGGAAGGAAGAAAATAAAAAAATAAAAAATAAAAAAAGTAGAGAAGTTTGTTCAGAAAACGTACGACTTAATTTTAAAATTCTTACAAAGCAATTAATTCGTGTGGCTATTACTCTTTTATTTTGGGCAGGAAACAATGAATTTCGAATTTATTTCACGCTCACGTACAAAAAGAGAGGGAGAACGATTCATTTCGATTTCTTATTATCGTGGAAATCATCGTCAAGAAGGATTATACTCATGTAGTCAACGAACTCATACTAATGTTAGGAGTTGCCGCAAGCTATTTCGAGAATTAAAGAACTCTACCGAAAGCTCTTTGTACTTATCGGATCAATCACATTGATACCTTAAATAGTTCACTGAATTTTTCCGTTCCTTTTCTTTTGGTATTTCAGCGATTACTATACATATAGTATGCCTCCTCCACGGCTCCACCCACTCCATTAGTGGCTCGGCTTCATCCACGAAGCACAGTTTCTGCCTCTCTAGGCTTCACTATTACTCATGACTCTGGATTTTCTTATTATGTAGTAGTTGGCCTTATAGAAATCTACGAGGGACTAGTTGCTTCTTGAATGCCACTTGAGGATAAACTCCAAGCAAAAGGAAGTTAAGAGCATTACAATCTGTGCCTCCTTGCAAAAGGGGTCGCAGTGACCAAGCTCGGGTGAATGTTTACCAAAAACTCGGATCTTCACAAAGTCGTAAGACCATATTGGGCGGCTGATGCCTACCTAGTGCCGGAAAATCAAGGAAGTTGGTGACCTGATGACGGAGGAGTCGGCAAAATCAAAGCCATGGTAAATGGCAGTCGTAACTATAACGGTCCTAAGGTAACAAAATTCTTTATCGGATAAGTTTCAACCTACACGAAAGGCATAATGGTATGGGCACTGTTTGGGAGAGAGGCTCGGTGAAATAGACATGTTTGTGAAGATGCAGACTACTTGCACCAGGACAAAAAGAGCTTATGAAGCTTCACTATTCCCTAAGATTGGCTTTGGACCTTTCCTGCACAGCTTAGGTGGAGGGCAAAGAAGGCCCCTTTTCGGAAAGCTCGAACCATCAGCACAGGTATCCTAAAAGGCCACGTTTCCTCGGACTAGACGATAACTATATTCGAAGAGTGAGAGTAAAAAATGACTAAAAAACCCCATCAAAAGAGAGGTTTATCCCAGACCAAGGAGACCATAGAAAAGTCATGTAAATATGGAGTTAGAATAGAGGAAAACTTCGTTTACATTTACCAAAATGGACCACCATAATGGACAATAGATTATAACTCGAAGGGATGCAAACACGGAAACATTCCTCTTCTAATAATTTCAAGAATTATAAATTAGTCAATTCCATTTTTCTTTTAAAAAAAGGATACTTTTAAATGGTCCCTTATCTCCCTTAAATACTGCTAAACACCCTTAAAAGTTTTAGATTACTTTATGAATCCATTAAACATCATATTAAAGAAATAACAAAACAATTAAAAAAATATCTCTTAATAGTTAATAGTGGTTTCAAAATAAAGTTATTGGATCTTGTCGGGAGGGGAAAAAAAAGAATAAAATAGAATAGGTTGATTCAGACATTTAACGTGCTTATTAAATAAAATCCGTGTGGCTATCATTCTACTTTGGCTTTTTATTTTCGATAGCAAACAATAAATTTGGAATTTCTTGGAGGCTCACATGCAAAAAGAGGAGGGAAAAAAACCTTAGGCAAATTACTAAACTTGTCTTTGTAACTTGAAGGAGAGAGAAAAATATAAATATAAATATTCATGTGTTCAATCTTAAAACAAATTATTAGTGAGATAAGTGGTCTATGTCTATTATAAACCGATATAAGATCCATTTTCAAATGAGGATAAAAAATGACTAGAAAACAAGGGTTTTTTTAAGGAAAAAAATAATAAATGTGTGATAGTTTTCTCAAATCCAAAACGAAGGTGAAAATTGAAAGGACTTCCTTTCCCCTTATCAAAAGGGACCACCAAAATGAATAATAGATCATAATTGATGGCAATGGTCACAGTTATTTAAAGGCCGATGACATAGAGTTCATTAATGATAGCCGTACATATAACTACTTTAAAATATATTATTACATTTACAAAACAAACTTGTATTTTCCAATTGAAAATATGAGTTCCTTTTTCATCTCGCATTTCTCACGAGAGAAACACATGTCATGTTTGCCATTTTCTCAAGAAACCCCTTCCACACAAAGGAGACTTTATTTCATAATTTAATAGATGCGAGATATCCATATTTGATTTGATGGTTATTTAAGACAAAAGTGAGTAATAGCATGAACTAAAAAGTAATTGCACATCTTTATTCTCATTTAAAATTTTCAAAAAGGAGAAACTAAAAGAGCATGCACAATTGAGTTTTTAAAAAGTGCTTCTTTTTTTTCAAATAAGTTTAAGAAAAGTCAAAACAATAAGAGTAATTAATCATTTTAAAGATTGCTGCTACTAAATTAGTTAATCAATTAAAACTGTGTAAAATAATTTAGTTGATTAGAATTAATGAAAACCGAACATAATCATTTAATCAACCCTATCAAGAATATTTATTCATCTATCAAATAACAATTATGAAACTTAAAATAACAGAATTCATCACAAATCAAGGCGAAAGTAGAATATGCATTTCAATTCAATTAAGGTAACAAACTCTTATGAATCTAAGCTTAAATCAACTGATTAAAAAGCATTAGCAATCTATCCCGAGTCAGTTATATACTAAAGAAAATGTCGAAACAAGATAAAGGGCAAGCGGGAAAGGGGAAAGAGAAGGGGGGCTTTTATAAAATATTGAAAATTTGCTATAGAAACCCCAAGAAAATGGGTGGGGGGGCAGAGTTGCAATAAAAGGTGGAAAACTAAAAGGAGAGAGCTAAACCTCATATTTCAAAATCTGTGTGTGTTTGAGTTTGATACACTACAACTGTAGGCGAAGTTTAGGATATAAAATTAGAGCCCAATGTTAAAAGAAAAGGCTTAGCTTACATGATGGGGTGGGGATGGATGGGATGATCTCTCTCATTGTTTGCTCATCACATCATAATTATTTATATTTATTCCTTCTTCCCTCCTTTGTCATCATCTCCTCCTTCTTCACATGAAACGCCACTCTTCGACTCGTCAAACTCTAACAACTGCAAATATAACAAAAAAACCAATATACCACCCAACTTAGAAGCCTATAAGATTTCAACTTTAGTCTATAATGTTTAGTGAAAATAGTGTTTATAAGTTAACTTAAGAAAAGAAAACAGAAAAACAAAAACAAAATCGTAATCGTAATCGAACGAGCTAGTCTAAATACTTCCAAAGTGATAGCAAAAAAATGGGTAGGTATAATAAGAATGTGAGTTTTTGGGTAAAAAGGAGAGAATAAACGCATCAATAACGTAAAAAATAGAAAATGGAGAAGTCTAGAACAAACCGGTTTCACTTCCCCATTCCATATGACATGAGCAGCCAAAAATCCAATAACAGCAGGCACAATGTACAAAAGTGCAGGCTGAAAAATAAGAAAGCAGGCAAAAGGTCAGGCCACACTTTTTCACTAAAGTCGTCAACATCTTGATACGTAGTCGAGACTTGAGCCAACCACTAAAATGTTAATGTTTATAAGAAAAGTAAAGTTGCAACATTAATGAGATCATTATAATCAAAGGTGTTATTTAACCAGAAGAGTGGAATGAGAGAATTCCAACGTCACCTGAGCAGCTTGAAACCAATTCATGACTATAATTGTGAGGACCAAACCAACTGTGTATCCCAGAAAAGCACTCTTAAAATATTGACCATCTCTTCCCCTCAATGCATCAAATCGAAGAGCCAGTGCTACAAAGATGCCTAGAGGAAGAAAAACGATATCAATACTTCATTAAGAAACAAAGGGAGCATTATATAAAATTTTGCCAACGATTGCAATGTACATAAATAAAAATGCTTACAAAATTAAGACACGAAATCTAAATATAAGTGGTAAACATCAACCTGCTAATGATTATGTGATGGTCATGCAGGAGGGAAAAAAAAAAGGAGAAGGATCCAATTATGCTAACTATAAGCAGCTTCAAGATTCATTTTCAGATACCAAATATAGGAGGTAACACTTGTCGATGGAAGACAGGGTCTAGTGCTCAAAACAGGGAAGTGTGCAAAAAATTACATCCAATATAAGAACATCCATTAAGGATCTCCAAAAAGGCACCACCATCACCGACATTAGATGCATCATGGCCACAGTGACTTGCACTTAAAAAAATAAACAAAGCTGAGGTTTAGGTTTTATTTTATATTTTTCTTTTTCCAACTATCAATCGTACATTTTTCTTCTTTTCTTGACCACTATTGCAAGGGTAACTTTTTCCAACTATAATAATCTGGTGTGTCTATGTCTATTTTGTGTACTCTGATAAAGTCATGTCAATGCGAGTCAATAACCAAAACAGGTTAGATATTGAGACATTAACATTAAAGAACAGATGGCAAGTGATATAAACAAAACAGCATATGTAGATCCAAATTCGAATCAGTGTGGCACAAAGATGAAAAGCATAGTTAGCAGGCGATGTGAAAAGGTTGTAGTTTCAAGAAAGAACCGTTGGCTAGGAGAAGGGAGAGGTTCAGTTTTGCACAGTGCACACCACCACTAATCACACTACAACATTCTATTTAATTTTCCTGCCACAAATCCAACGTGTAAATTTGCATTTAAACTCACCAGGAATGACAATATCACCAAGTCCAAGCATGGAAAATGGTCGAGCAGCATCCGCGGTGGGGAACAAAAGCTGCAAAGAAATTTTAAAAACCACATTCAGACAGTCGGCCAAATCACATTTTACTGTGACAATATCAACAAATGTCATGGGAAAGAAAAATACGAAGGAACTACAAGTATTCAAAGTTAAGCAAGAGTACAGACCTTTATAGGTGCGTCAAAAGATTTCGCAACACTAACCATCACTGGAGTAAAGAAAACCCAGAAAATATCGTATACAAACAGTCCAGCCTATGGAGAAATTAGAAAAATAGGAAAATTAATTAGGGGGAAAATTGCAACTTATGTGTGAAGCAATTTTTCATCATTGAAATAAGAAACATGGAAATTGCATAGGAACGATTTAGATATCCCAGCATAGTAAAATCCTAATCCAATCCCGAGCCCCATACAAGTTCGCTATGTCAAGAGCAGGACAAATACCAAGTACCATGTTTTATCAAACACCTCAAGTACTCCATACAAGTTCACCATCAGTCTTTGTTCATACTTGGACAGGTTAAAGGCAATAACATTTGCACTACTTAGAAGTTAGGACTCGTAATCAAGTTGTGCCCCCGAGTACCAAACAAAGGAAAAAATAAGCAGCATGAGGGCTTTTTACTGAAATAAAGGATAAAAGACTAAGGAAAGTAATAACTAATGTAGGCTTGGTTTACAGAGTCAAAGAATCCCTCTTGTGATAAAAATGGCTCTAATATCCAACAACAGTAACCAATTAATTTTGTAATATCATTAATTTTCATTATAAAATCCTTATATTCCAATTCTTACCAAAAGTATGGCACCAGTCTTGAAGGAACCAAGAGAAAGCATTTCAATTCCCTGCAAATGAAAAAATAGAGTTAATTGCTTCCTTGTGTGCTCAACCATATAAACATGTGCATTATATAAATTAATATCAGAAATATGTTATTTGATATAAAGAAAGCCATACAAGAATCTGACGGTTAGTTTTATCTATAATTAAATTGATTGGTTAAGTCTCAAATTAAACCCAACGAATTTTTTTCAGTCAACAAAGAACTCCCAGTCACATATCATAAGGAATTAAAGAACAAAAGTTTGCTCAGACCATCAGAAAAAGTGTGGTTTATTTTCAAAAGTTACGATCGTACCTGAATACAAAAAGCAAGGCCCAAGATATTGTTAGCCAGCCAGTGTTTCTTCATAGCATACCATGCACAAAAGAAGGTTCCAGGAATTGCTGCAACAATCTGAGACCTGGTGAAATCGATCTCCAGAGCTGTGTAAGAAATGAAAGGAAAAATATCATTCTGCATGATAAAAGTAAATAATGTCAACCAGTTAAAATCATCTGAAACCTTGAGAGACGCAGAAGACTCCAATATGAAAACAAAGGTATAAACATACAAGATTGAAAATCAAAATCATATGGATCTCAAAACAACAAAAACCAAATTCCATGTTTCAAAAGAATTTGGCGTTTCAACCTATGAACTTCCAAAACAGAGGATTCCTTATCAAACCCTGGCAAACAGATATATTAATAGGGGAAACTATTATCAAAACCATTAAACTTAAATTTCTTCATTAGGAAAAGTGGCATGCTAAGTTCTTCAAAGCCAACAAAGAGCTCCAGACCACCTAATGACCAAGGTTCATTTCAAAATAGATTAGAGTTGAAAATTTAAAGGAAAAATATGGTGATTCAGACTTCAAGGAAGACTTTGCATCATAATCTTAAACAAAAACAAGGTGGACAAAAGATCCTAGGTCATTCCCAAAAAAGTACATTATGCAGAGAACAAGCACGATCATCGCTCATAAATCCAAACACGTGGAAGTTAGCTCATTTTCCAGGAAATGTCATCAAGCTAAAAGAAAATCACGTACCACGGAAATATGGAAAACGCCATACAATAGCATCTTGGTTCCAATGGTCTGGCAGATATCGCTTAATAGCAGGCAACAGAGTGGCTCTAGACAAAATGGAAAGAGGATAAACATAAATAAAATTTTGGATTAAGAGCAGCTAATTCAATATATCAGCAATAATAAGAAGTGCTTGTGACCAAACACATTTCAATACATACGAAAGGGCAAGGATCCCAAGCACAAAAAAGTAGCACGTCAAGACTGCATTAACCAAGTCCTTTGATAGAAACTTGAAAAGCAAGAAAAGAGATAAAAGCATTGCACTCCCAACAAAGGGAAAACGCATGGCATGTTCACTGGACATTGTCTCCTGCATGTTTGATAATAAGACATTGTAAGCAACTGGATTATAATTGTGCAAGGAATGAAGAAAGTGGAAGCAGTAAACGACTTGGCATAATTTTCTTGATGCATTTTTTGCTGTTGAACTTACTGAAGGTGGAGTGGGTTTCACAGATCGATAACAACCCACGTAAACAGTTAGACAAGCAGTCAAAACAACGTTCAAATTAGGATCAACCTTCATAACAAGTGGAGCTAATGTCAACCCTGCACCATCAAAGTTGGAGGGGGTTAGGCTTAACCACATGCTAGAACTTAAGATATCATATTGGATTGTCACTACTGACATATATAACAATTAAATTTTGAAGACACCAAGATGGAAATATTATTCTCACAAATTTATCTTTCTACTAGGTATCTTTGCATTAACTCCATTAGAAAGAAATAAGTCCAAATTCATTTAGACCCATCAACATCGAGATCAATGAAGGTTTGTATTATTCTTAGCGATGCTTCCAGAGCGAGTTACTCAAGTCTCCCCGAAGAAACACACACCCACATCTAATTATTTTTAAGGACAATAAATGTCTTATGATTCAGAATACTGGACATTCTCATTTGTAGATTTTAATTTTATGCAATTTCCAGATTTTGTTATTCTCTCAAATTTATGCCAATTGGGATCCTTTTTTGTAATCCCCTTGGCTTCTCAAGGATATTTCATCTCCTCGTTTTGTACATTTTGTTATTCTAATACAAGCTGCTGATTCCTATAAAAAAATAAAAATAAAAAAATTATGCAATTTTCAGACATCAATTATCATACCAACTGATCAGTAAGAAAACCACAAACAGCTTATGAACATGATTAATCTAGTGATACAGTTCTTGCAAAGGAGTCAAAGAAACTACAGATGGAAATCAGCCAATATCATAATCTATGATCACACCACATAACTACCAAGATTACGATCAGCATCAACTGACAGGTTACCTGAAATACTTAATGAACAACAAATTTAACCCATGAACCAAATTATCATTTTATAGTGTGACATGCAAACAGAAACTGTGGAAAAGAATATGATGAAGAGCAAGGTAACAAGCCAAGCTAAGAAACTTGTGGGAGATTCAAGGTAGTGCTTAACAGACCAATGAGAAAAAGGAAAATTGGTCATTCACATATAAGCTATCTGATTAACGTACCCAGTGCCTAGACATCTAACAATTTAAGAATTGTCTAAAATTCCCCATACTACACTAAAAGAATTTAAGTTGTGTTTATATACAACAAAACGCAAAAGAAGGATAAATATCTCGAGATTAACGCACAGCGACCTAAATTATTTGTATTCTAAATCAGTGAAAGAAATGAATTACCCGCTAAAGCAAAATTCGCAATGCGCTCAGCGTTCTTCATGTTGGGCGATTCTCAATTAAACACCTTTCACCTACACTGCCAATCCGGAAAACTAAGATAATTGTCTCGCAATTGCTCCCTCTGCAATCAAACTCGTACACAAATAAATTAAGAACAAAAAATGAAAAACATCAATTATACCGAGCCAGAATTCAACATCAACTTATTCTGAAAATGGAGCGATGTTGCGTGCCCTTTCGACTATTACTCTGTTTGAAATCCCAGATTTGCAAGGATTTGAAATCCCATTTTGTCCCAGAAAAATTTTCATCAAAATAGGTAGGATTTTAAAATCAAGTTCCCTCATCCCAATTTTACCCTGATGTGGGATTTGCCGAATTGAAGAAACCAAAATGAACCCAAAAAAAAAAGAACCTTTGATCTGTGTGCTAGCGATGGAGGGGTGCTACGAACACAAGTGTGGTGTGCCGACGTGCAGAGAAGGAGATAGATGGGGGCGTGCCGGCGTGATTGCGGCAGAGAGAGATAGGGTTAAGAAAGATCGCGCGTGGCTAAGCTTGGGAGAAAAAAGAAGGGATGCTTGCAGCTGGAAAAATGGGAGGGTTCACAAAAGAAACTGGTGGGGTAAAAACATCAATTATACTGAGCCAAATTAAACATCGACATAAATTCTGAAAATGGCGCCATTTTGCAGCGCAATTTCGACTAAATGCATGAATCAAATCACATCAATAAATCAGAAAATTATAAACGGAATCAACATTCATTCAACAGCACAAAGAAAACCGTTGAATTGGAGGGCCGTACCAATCATCGGCGGCTCGAAGACTTCGAGTGGATTGGACCACGCAGATCGGAGAGCTCGCCGAAGAATGAGAAGGGATTTTTCACAAATTTTCAGATTTAGGGTTTAACTAGACGAATGAAAAATGTGTGGAATTGATTGAGAGGGTAAAAGTAGGAATTAAAAATGACGACGATCCACCGGACTGTTACTTTATATCGTCTGACCTCCAATGACGACTGGAATTTTTATCGGAACATGACGGACGATCGCCTCTTTCGACACGTGTCGATTTCTTATTGGATTATATTTGTCAATGATGCGAACGGTTGTCTGTGATTGGGTCTATAGGCAACGACGATGTTATGTTAGTGAAAAATAAATTTGTAAATTTATCGAGAAAATTAAATAATTAAAATACACCGTGTTATGGGTAGGGTACGCAGCCACGTCTTTTGCTGATTTCTGTCCATTCACGTTTCGCCACGTCGGATACGTTTCCCTCCCGCCTGACACGTCATTTCGGAAGCGTGATGTCACAGTAAACCGTTATTTCCCTCTCATATAGTTTTGTTTTGTGCCACAAAATCTGATAATCAGCGACAAAATATTTAAAATAATGTCTATCAATCCTTTCTTTAAAGAATAAAGTATTTATTAATATTGAAAGTAGCACTCACAACGTCAACGTCTTTGTTGTAGATTTATACCTATTACTATTGAACTATCGCTTTGACTTCATTTATAAATATAATTCATTAGAGATATAAATTAAAAATAATCATCTTTCTACTAATAATAATAATTATTATTAACTATAACTTTTTTGTTCATTTAAAATATAATTTATTTTATATATAATCGAAAATTATAAACCTTATCAATATACTTAATATTATTAGTGTTATCATATTATTCATTTAAAAATAAAACAATAATAATAAATAGAGTACTTATTATTATTATTTTAATATGTAAATATAATAATATTATTAAAACTAAACCACTCAAACTAAATTAAATTAAAAGTTTAGACGAATCACGCAAATATTTAGACTTGTTATATAAACACCCTAATTTAGATAAAACAATGTAATAGTTTTATTTTTTCTTTTAAGTAATCCTAGTTGGATACCACTTTATAGGTTGTATATCCATTTTCTAACCATTATTCTTATAAATAGTTTGGCTAATGATATATTTTTTTGAATAATTCTCGAAAAAAATTTTATTTAAAAAAAATATGTGTTATGTTTGTACGAGTTGTTGTGTACTTTAAAATTTATTCAATTTTTCTTTTTTTGAACACAACATATCGGGGTGGAAAATTGAACTCACAACCGTTTAGTTGAAGATATATGTAAATCAATGTTCGTTTCGACAAATTTTGTTCAATTTTGATAATTGGATTTTCTAAACTATTTATTCGGTCACTAACTATAAAAGTAGAAAATATAAACACACGTCAACTTATTAAAGTATTTCTACTGAAAAAACTGTCATAAATTTTATAGTGTATATTCCACGTCGCATTGTTATGCTTGAGAAACGACCGAAATGGAACAAACTTCACAATTTAAAAAATCAAAATGAATATTTGAAGATCAAAAATGTAATAATGTTGAAAATTTAGGACCAAAACAGAAATGAATCCTTTTAACCTTCCAAATTTTGTCAACTAGAACTAGAACTAGCTTATCGGATTCTCTGGAATTTGCAGAGCTGCTCTCGCACTACCAAGTTCCGAATCCGACTGAATGAAGCAATTGCAGTCGCAGCTTCATGGATTCCGATTATCGAAACCTTGTGGATTAAGCAAGCGAATTCCCATGGCTTCAATTTCTCGTCTCTCCAGTTTCAGCTCAAGCTCGCTCAGATTCCCCTCTCTATTATTTCATCCGCTCTCATTGTCTCACTCCGTTGCTCGGCTTCCCTATGTTCTTCGCCTCCGCGCTCGTTCCGTAGCCGCGAAACCCGTCTCCATGTGCAAAATGAACGATTCAGGTTGTTTTTCTGCGGTATTTGCCGATTATTTGCACCTTGCAATGCAATATATTTGTTCAGTGATGATGATGTGTGCGATTGAATGAAAATAAAGAAGAATTTTGTTTTTAAATGTTTGTTAGATTTGATATCACAGTTGGAGCTGGGGAAACCAGTGCAGAGTCGGAAGCCGGAGAAGCGTGTGAACGGTATATTCTGGATTATTCTTCTCAACATTGGAATATATGTGGCTGATCACATTTTTCAGGTAGGGTTTTGTGTTCCCT
This sequence comes from Momordica charantia, assembly GCF_001995035.1. The sequence goes on from NW_019104488.1 coordinate 2,873,630, forward strand.
TATACTGTTTAAGTCTCTCGTTGTTGTCTTCGGGTAGAAAGTTGGCTGGTTGCTGAGAAGTTTGATGATATTTTTTTAGGTCAAAGATTTCTGTTCTATTCAGCATTCACCCGTGTGAGTGAATTAGCTATCTGCCAAAGCGGTTTGTTTATAGGGTTTTAAGGGGATAATCCACTGTTAAGCGGATTATGATCAGTGAAACTTTTCAGAATATGAAAAGATTTTATCCAAAAAGCATTAAACCAGAAACCAAAAGGAGGATTGCAAAAAGGAGGTTCAATTGGTATAAACAAAAAAAGGGTGTAATTACAAAGGGTTTTCTAGAGAGTATACCATCTTAAAGTAAAATATTGTAAGAAACTAAATCAAAGAAGTCTTCCAAATCTCAATGAGAGCCATTGAGAGTTCTCCAATTGCACACCGTCCACAGCTCCCAAAGGCCAATCCCGGCAGTTTTCCCACCATACCTTAGCTTTTCTCTGAAACGTCGCCACACAGAAAATCCTGAATAAATACTTAGATGGTCTATGGCTTACTCCAACTAAAACTAAACTTCTGAAAGAGTCTGCCATGATTTTGAAGCATAAGTACAGTGAACAAAAAAGATGGCTTTGGCTACCTCACTATTCTTGCACAAAATGCACCAGTTGGAAGAAGAAAAGAGTTCGAAATTTTTTTCTGCAGCACACCAAGGGAGTCGAGTTTCTCCACCAACGAAGTACATGAAAATACTCACCTTCCTTGGGATTCTTTCCTCCAAATACAGGTCGTTAACTGGTTGAGAAGAATTTTTTGAGCCCTCACAAGGTGAACAAAGTGGGATGTTCTAGAGATCTCTCTTGAAACTTCCGAAGACCAAATCCTCTTGTGGTCCCTAGAATCAAGATCTGTAGCAGTCGACTTAGCCAACAAAATAGCCAAAGATTCAATTTTCCTGTAGATTCATTCTAAGAGTCGGATTCCAATCTCTTCACCTCATCCCACATGTCTTGCACACCAGAGCTTTGTTCCTAAATACCAAGTTGTCTATACCAAACGACCACTATCCGATGGAAGAGTAACCAGTGACCATCTAACTAAATGACAAAAAAAGGAACCAATTCACTTTAAAATTAAAAAGACCCCAAGAAACAATTTCCATCATTCATTGTGTTTCATCATCAATTTTAACTTGTAAGATTGAAAAGAATGAGGACAATGACTGAGTTATCTTTTCCATAGGTTCGTGGTATAGGAGCCCTGTACCTGTACCACAATCGTCCTGCTTGGTATCAGTTTTTTACAGCAACATTTTGTCATGCTAATTGGTGAGTTTTTTGTGCTCTTTCAAAGATCATGCAAACTTCAGATTTCTCGTATACTTAAAAGGATCACTGGAGTTTACATAAATACATATATAGAAGCTTGCTTATCTTCTCACGAGAATGCCGTTTGCTGGTTCTACGAGCATATGGTTTGATGCAGTACTTGCTATTTCTATGAATGTTTGCAGGAACCATCTCTCTAGCAATCTTTTTTTCCTGTATATATTTGGTGAGAGCCGCTTTCTTCCCCCTGACCAAAGAAAATAATATTATATTATTTTTCTCCCAAATATCTAAGGTTTCTACTTTTCTTTCTAGAAGGTGGAAACCATAAAGTAACCAGAATGTTTTGACATTTAATAGCTCCATTATTTGTGATGAACAGGAAAACTTGTTGAGGAAGAGGAAGGAAACTTTGCTTTGTGGCTCTCCTATATTCTTACCGGTGTAGGTGCAAACATTGTGTCATGGCTAATTTTACCAAGAAATGCTGTTTCGGTTGGAGCTTCTGGTGCTGTTTTTGGGTTGTTTACCATAAGTGTCCTCGTAAAGGTATCCATCTAAAACAATGATTCAACATGTCATCAGGATTTTAATGTATTTTTGCTAAGTAATGTCCTTCATGGCAGATGTCATGGGATTGGAGGAAGATCCTCGAAGTCCTTATACTTGGTCAATTCGTTATAGAGAAGGTAATAAGTTCTCTTTTTATCCCCATGTGCATGATTTTAAATGCTTCTAACCGATAAACATCCTTCCCGAATCGGGTCTTTGGCACGTTATATCATATTCAAGATTCTCTTTAGTCTTTTGCTCTATCAACCATAAGAATACCACAAGTAACTGAATTGATATTATCCTAGAAATTGAAAGAAACAATTTTTTCAATGTCCGAATTCGTTCGAGTGAAAGGAATGGTGAAACCGTGAAGGGCATGCACTTATCCATAAATCTTTTTTGGTCATAATAGGTCATGGAAGCTGCCCAAGCATCGACTGCCCTATCAGGAAGCTTTCGTGGAGGATATTCCTTGCAGAATGTCAACCATGTTGCCCATCTCTCCGGGGCGCTTGTCGGGGTCGTTCTAGTATGGCTGCTGAGTAGAATTCCGTCTCCTCCTGATCAAGACGTATCGCCTTTGAATAGGAAAGGAAGATAGAATTGCAGAAGGCAATTCCAGTTTGAAATTGAACAATGTGTTGCTGTATAATATGTATTTTTATGTCTCTTGTTTAAAATAGTTCACCTAGGAACAGTAAATTTTTTTACGGAAAAGAACTTTGGAACCAAGGAATATAATGTGATGTTTGAGAACGGAAAACCAGACCGATTTATTCCATTGACCTGGAAAATACAACTCAGAAAGAGAAATTGAAGATTAGTAGACATACCGACAGTTCACATTTATATATATTTACATAATAGATATCTAACTTGAATTCGAAGTGAAATTTTCAATTCGCTTATTCTTAGGTAAAAAAATGTTCTTAGGTAAAAAAAAGTTGGAAATATGAAAGACATTTTTTTTTAATTTTAAGAAACTGCACTTTAATTGAGATAAATGAAAAAAAACTACAAAAAGAATAAAAAATAATGACAACCGATCCCCATAGAGAAGTGTTAAATCTAATGAGGTCCCACACATAATTCACAGATCTCTGCACCCCTTAAAAATTCTATTATTTCTCTTGCCAAATAAATACCCCAAAGAGTAGCCAGAAAACCCGCTTGCCAAAGAAAACGCCCTTTGTCACGAAACGGGGTGAATAACAACACTTCCTCCATCATCGCCCTACAATCTCTGAAAATGGCCCAAACAATTCCAAAACATCTAAAGAAACAAAGCCATATCTCCTGCGCGAACTAACAAGACCACAACAAATGCTAAAGATCCTCCGAAGCATTCCTACACAGAACACACCACTGCGTGCCCAAACAAAGGGAGGACATCCTCTGGATCCGATCCAAAGTATTAACTTTTCCAAGTAAGACTTGCCACCCAAAGAACTTAATCTTCTTAGGAATTTTAATCTTCCAAAGCAAGGTGAACCAAAGGGTCAACGGGGGTGGAGAAGAAGAAGAGGATGACGAGGAGTTCAGGACGTGGAAAAAAGAACCACAAGAAAAACCTTTCGAATATTGTTAATGAAAGACATTATCCTCTCTGCCAAGTACTACCGATACAAAAGGACAACTACATCTCAAGTGATTAGTTGGAGACAAGATATAGGAACTAGACCTAGAGATTTGTTTTTTTGATAGGGAAAAAAAGAGAGTTTCAGACCTAAAAAACATCCAAATTGCCCATAAATCTCAACGATCAAGAATTGGCAATTGAACTGACGTTGAGCCATCGCAATAAGGTGGAACCATTGGGCGCCATATCTTTTAGGTTATAAATGGGATACTATTTATAATTGTACTAATGACATTCATTTAAAGACCAAATTTTCAAGCTCTCTAAAATTCACACATAAAGTAATCTCACAATCCACTTCAAAAAAATGAGAGTGACTTTTAATGATTAATGCTGGATTTAAAAAATGATTTTAGAATTATCAAATTACTAAGCAATTTTTTGAAGTAATTTTGGTCAATCACTTGATCAAAACTCACTTTCCAGGCCGGAAATTACTTTAAAGCGATTGTGAACTCACTTCTTCACTACAGTCAAAAAGTAATTTTGATCGTATCAAAATCAATTCCAAACAAACAGGAGAAACGGTATTTACTTTGACATTGTGAGGTCCAGTAACAAATTTGAATGTACAAAAACTATGAAGCTCTTCCTACAATCCATGTCAATAGAATTTTCTTCTGGAAGTAATCGAAGTGAGAAGAAACACAAACAGTGTAGATCATCTATGTCAGCGCTTTACATCAATGTCGCGACTGTACATGAATGTGAGAAATGACTGTACATACCGAGTTGCGCTTGCGACTGCGACTGCTTGCGAGAGATGATAGGCAACCTTCCCCCAAACTTGCAAGTGCGAGACTGATAAACAGATTTTGTAGCAAGCCATGAACTCTCCAAACAAAAATCCACGTCTCGCTTCGAGACACGATTTCTTTTAGTTCCAGCAGTTGATCCCTTTTGATTGACTGCGGTAGCACTTGGTATCTGCAATATATTTGTATGAGAGGAACCAGAAAGCTGTTGCTTCTGATAGAACCTGTTCGAGTTCTCTGTTCGCATCTCATCGTCCTTCACCTCCATCTGATCAGTGGTGTCCATGCATTTCATGATACTCTTAATCCTGTTTGCTTCTTTTGTCAATCCAATGGTGCGCCAGGCCTCTGCAACTAATAAGATGGTAGATTTCTCAGGCTGAACTTCAAATTCCTGCATTATTTGGAGCATTTCTTCTGCTTTCCATGGCTGCTTTGTCTCACTATAACCCCATATTATAGTCTCAAATGTCTTCAAATTAGGAGAAACTCTATATTCACACATCTTGTTTAAGATCTTTATCGCATTATCCATTCTGCCGGAACTGCACCATCCGCTAATGATGGTTGTAAAAATAACTACGTTTGGACGTTTTCCATATCTGGTCATAGTATTTAATAGTTCTTCAGCCTTTTCTGGTTCCTGTGAACGCACGTACCCTTTGGCTAGAATGCTGTATGCATGTGTGTCTGGTTCGATACCGGCCTTCACCATCTCATCAAAAACTTCTCTGCACTTCACCATGAATCCAGCCGTGCTCCATGCATTCATGATGGTGCTAAAAGTAATCACGTCTGGTTTAACACCAAATTCTTCCATCAACGTCAGAACCTGCACATTTTGTTTTTCAATATTTGATTTTTTAGAAATAACAATCGGTATCTACCAATACACCTAATCTTAGGTTAAAATGATAGTCTATGATGAAAATGTTAATCAGATCAATTTCACCTTCTAGCAGACAAATAATAAACATAAAAATAGATATGCATGGTTGAGGGTAAAGGGCAATGGATGATAATCTTCAGTCAATTAACGAGTTGCCTCCAATGATAATGACCAAGGGCCTTTGTAACATTACCATCCCCCTTAAGCTGTCCGTGTGACCTTGTTACTTAGATGGAGTCTGACACCACTAAGTCACAAAAGCTAACCATAAAATGTACATATTTTTACTATTAAGGTTAGCTTACATGCACCTCATACTAATCTCACACGACAACCATCTGACCATGTAATATTTGATTGCCAAGAAACTCATGGGATAAGATTTTATCTTAGGTAGATGACCAATATGGGACTTGATCCCATACCTGAAAAGCTATCTATAAACTCTTATCAACGTTACATTGAATATGTTGGTTCTGCAAGAAGCATCAATTCCACATGAGCCAATCAATAGTAATGATTTTTTTTCTTTTGTTAGAATCCATATAGTAAATGAATTAAATTTACCCAACCCTTAGCTTAAACTTTTGGGTTGAGTGGTGGTTTGTTTACTTTTAAGATGGTATCAGAGCGGAAGGTCCTGTGTTCGAATCCCTGCGTTGTTGCTCCTCCCCATTTATTATAATTTACACTTGTTGGGTATTGATGTTGTTTTCCAAACCCACAAATGAGGGGGAGTGTTAGAATCCATATAAATGAATTAAATTTACCCAACCCATCAGCTTAAGCTTTTGGGTTGAGAGGTGGTTTGTTCATTCTTAAGAAAACCAAAACAATTCCTCAAAACTTTCTAGTGCTACATGTTAGATATTAAGGGCTTTCATCTCACTACCTTATAGAATGAATCAATGAGAAGTGAGAACCACAATCAGAAATTAAGCAAAATATACGATGGGCCAAAACGCACCTTGTCAACCCCATCTCTGTCCATCGACTCTACAAATCCCTTGATCAGTGAGTTAAAAAGAACCAGATTAGGACGAACGCCAAGATCCTTCATCCTGTATATAAACCTCATGGCCTCCTTTAGTCTACCTTCTTTGCAATATCCACAAGCTATGATGCTGCAAGTCCGCTGATTAGGTCGAATGCCGTTATCTTGCATCTGTAGAATCATCTTTTCAGCCTGATCTGTTTCTCCACTCTGGGCATGAGCAGTTGCGATGGTGTTGTAAGTAACAGCATCTGGTTTGATTCCCAGGGCTATCATATTTTCCACCACATTCCACGCCTCTGGGATTTTCTTCTTCTTACACCATGCTCTGACAAGTACATTACAAGTTCTCAGATTGGGTTTTAAAGTTTCCTCTCTGTACATCAAGTCCAGCAGTTCAATAGTTTCTTCAGGCTTACCGGCAATGCCATATCCTTTTATCAGAGTGTTAAAAGTGCTTGTACTGGGCCTTAGACCACTAGCCTTCATTTTTTGAAAAGCTATCATGGCTTCTTCTACATTACCAGCTTCAGAGAAAGCATTGATAACAGCATTAAAAAATATCGAGTCTGGTTCCATTCCATTTTCTTCCACCATCAATATAACTGACTGTATGAACTTGAAGCGCTTCTGGACAGTCAATGCAGACAGAAGGGTCGTATATGTTACTAGGGAGGGTCTATGCCCATCCGCGATCAAATTGTCAAAAACATTCTGGGCTTCCTGAGGTTTCCCTCTTTCTATCAGAATGTTCATTAATTTTGTTTTAGAGCGCACCATTCCGCAACTTTCACTGGATGTGCAACCTAAACAGCAGGATCCACTTTGGACATCTTCCAAACTTACAGTTGAATGTGTTTTCTTTTTGTTATATGGAGAAACATCCTGCGTGAGAAAATGTAGGGGGCTAAAGAGCAGAATGAGAGAAGGAAAAAAAAAAAAAGAATGATTCTGCAATTAAATGAAAAAGAGAAATCATTTCTTCTATCATTCAAGTAAAAGCACATTGTTTTTTCTTCTTGAATCTTCACAATGCAGAAGCCATCCTACAACTGTTAAGACTCTCAGTAAGTCCGGAATGAACCTAAGATATAGCTAAAATCAAAATTGGAAATACCATGCCAAGAGCCACATATTTTAATGCATGCATTTGACGGCTAAGAGTACATCTTCATCCGTGCTCATTATACTTTACAAATAAAATTTACCTAGTTTTCATTGCTCCAATAATTCTGTGCCTCAAAGCTCAACCTCCATGGTGGAAAAAGAACCCGACCTTCTTTTTAGTCACGACATGTTTAATCTACTTTGTCAATACAACGACTATCAATATGCTTCCACATACTAATTCTCCAAAGAAACCTCAACTTGTATTGGTTCTCACTTCTGTGTTTAATGCCTTCAATACACAATGCAGAAACATCTTTGATTTTACGTCTAAAGCTATCATCTATCCAACTACTGTCCATCTCAACAGGTGTCAAAACGTAAAGAATGTAATCGTTGGTGAAGTATGTTACCAAAGTTCACACAAGAAATAAAATAAGATATTGGCTTTGCAGCATTGGCAAAATAAAAGTGATCTTTTAACAGCTTGTCAGTTGCCTAAACTTAACTATAAAACTGCGAGTAAAACCACGCCAGAAAACACCAAATCTTGGATTTGAACTACCAATTGGAATATTCATCAGTAAATTGACAGAAACTGGAGCACAAGTACCTTGATAGGAACTGATCGAGGAGCCCCTCTTTTGTTGACAGTAGCAGTGGTCGTTTGATGTTTGTTTATGGTTCTAGAAAGAGCCTCGTCTTCACCTGACTCCCCCATTTGCTGCTATCTACATTAATTGGCCAACCTCAAAGCCTATCATCACAGCGCCTGCAGATTTCAGCATTAAACAAATGCATTAAATTTATTTCCCATCCAAAACACCAAATATTAAACACACAGAAGAAGCTCTGAAAATATAAGAAGAATATTAGCTTAGCGTGATGTATACGCCTGAGCACTACTCATTATATCGAAGGAAAAATGTCCAACAGACCTTGGACGCGGCCAAAAATAAAAGGTTGGTACATTAACAGAAAATATAAACAAAAAAAAAACAAAAAAAAAACCCTATGAGCTGAACTAAAAGAAAAATAAAACTAATAGCAACAGTAACCAAAGATTTGAGCTAGTAACAGAAATTATTATCAACTAACAAACACCAGCCGTTCAGTTCATGGAAACAAACAAGTAAGCTTTCCAGTTCCGACGAACTAAAAGACTTCCAACTGATCAAAATACGAGCAATTGCTAATATCGCAGCTCACGCAGCACAAATAAGTGATCAAGAACTAAATGCATACATCGCAATCTAGGCTAGCCAAATTCCAGAAAAACAAATATAAGAACCGCAAGAAAACTCCAACAAGTACTCGATACTTCACCTGCTCATCGAACCGAGGACTAAAATATGAGGAAAAAAATCTAACTTCATATCGAAGAAAAGGAACTTCAAGAACGAAGTAAAATGAGCGGAGCGAAGAGATTAAAGATAAGGAGAAGGGCGAGCGTCCATGAGGTTGAGAATTTTACCTGCTTCGGCTTGCGTTGCAGAGTTGCAGGAAGAAGAAATCGTTCAAATCCTTCCTTCGTCAGAATTCAGAAGGAACGGAAAAGTAGATAAGAGGAATATGAAAATGAGGCTCTAAAATCTTGGGTTCCATTTCCTTTCATTTTCAGACCAATGGGCAGTATGCCAAAATATTAACCATCTATTTTCATTAAAAGAAAAAAAAAAGTTAAAATACTATTTCGTCTACTGTAATTCACAATTCTCGTGTAATTTCACAATATTCATTTTTTCAATATTCATTTTGATTCCTGTATTCTAACATCGATTATTTTAATCATTTTATTTTTAAAATATTCATTTTGAGTAATTATATTTTTAAAATATTACCATTTTAGTATTTATTTATAAAATTTTAATAAAAATCTTATGTATCACAGAAATCCTTTAATATAAATTCATTATTGTGTTGAAATTTGTGATAAAATAAAATAAAATTAAAGAACTAAAATTATCGATTCTTCATAGAGACCAAAACAAACATTTTTTGAAAATATATATTTAATTTTAAAAAAATATCAATTTTAAATTTCCATGTCATCCTTTTTTAAATAATTATAAATAACAAATGTTTAATTGAAAAAAAAAATAAATACATAACTTACTAACATATATTTAGAATTTTAAAAATTTGTGGATTAAACCGAAAATTGTTATATGTAAACTTGTATATTTAGCCGAAAGAAGAAGAACTAAACGGGCTCATTACTTTAGCATTGCCTTTGTCAAGCATCAAAATATTTGAGGAACCAAAAAATAAAGTTGATTTCTTTTTAGGAATAGTAATTAACTAACGATAAAAGTTTATTGAATAAAAGAATTTAAAACATAATAAATCTTAGAAAGGAACAAACAACGTACAAAAAACACAACTTCAGCAGCCTCATTTTATTTTTAATTCAGAAGTCAGTCAAATAATTTCAAAACATAAAAATTTACACTCAGAGCTAGAATTGAACTATAATTTATAATTTATGTTATTCTAGTCTTCAACTTCAAAATATTTTGTTTTGGTTCACAAATTTAATATTAAATTTGTTCTCAGGTTTGACATGAATACCCATATCGCAGGATCGGGTAAAAAGAAGATCAAACGGGGTGATGAAATTCAATATCATCAATCCAGATAATAATACGGTCATTCAAAATAGCCAATTAACACGATTAACATAAACCTACCAACACGATCATAATTCAACGATAAAGGTCGAAGGTTAAATCCCCCGACTTCTTACCGCTTGTTGTTCAGTTTATGGAAGAAAAAAGGGCCCTTCTTATTTGTGCTAAGCATACACAAATCCAACTGACCTAAAGATGTATATATATTTGTAGGAGAACCATTTCTTACCACAGTAAAAAAGGGATGGCTCAGTGCAAAACTAGATAGCCCCTTGAACCTTCCATATGCCCTTTCACTCCAAACCAAACAATGGTGATAGATACACCTTTAACAACTAGTATGTAGGCTTCATTCTCGACCCGAACGATTGTACTTTTGGTTAAAGGTTCGAGACACGCTAACCCGTCCCAGAGGAGACTATCCTTAATCTGAAAGGCATGTCAAAGGAAGCACAACTTGCTTGCTCTGCCAAACATGATGCATATGAAACTGCAGCTATTTTCGTGTTCTCTATCACCAAATCCAATCCCTTTCGGTTAAAACAGCTTTCCGGTGGCCATCAGCTGACAAATGAAACGTTGGTTTTGTAAGAAAATAACTTCATTTCATGCAGTCAATAAACAAGTCTAGTCTTTCATAAGCTTCACCTATAAAAATGAGCACAAATTACCTTGACCGGAAGCCATGTTTAAGGGTTCTTTCAACAGGATATTGTACTTCATCCAATCTGTTGGACATGGTGCCTACATTGTTATCATTCTACAGTATATTTACGACGACATGCCATCCGGAGCCAGATTCGACTTACTTAGCTTGGTAAGCAGCTCCTCCATCCCGTCCACCGCCCCCAAATCGAAACTTCTTCGAATGAACTTCTTGGCCACAGTACAATCGATCTCCCACCCATTGTCAAACACAATATTTAAGAACTTCTTCACTTCCTCAAAATTTTTCCTCTTGCAGAGCCCTTCAATCATATTCTCCAATATGATTTTGTTGGGCACAATGCCAGATATCATCATTTCCTCAAAACATCTAACAGCAAAGTCAAAGCATTTCGATCTCACACTACCATATATAAGAGATTCATAGGTTTGAAGGTCAGGAGAGAATCCAAAAGCTCTTTTGGCTGAGTACCATGCTTGCATGGAATCAACATCACACAATCTGGCAAATGCCGAAATGAAAGAAGTGAAAGTGTCGGCATTGGGTTTATAACTTTCAGAGTTTTTCATTACTTCGAATATACTGAAGGCAGTAATCATATTATGTGAAGATAAACAAGCCTCCATAAGTGAATTGAAAACAATCGCCGTTGGTTTAACTCCTTGGAATTCCATAGCAGCAAAAACACGCATTGCAAGAGGGAAATTTTGAAGCTCACCGCAAAGACGTATCAGGTCGATGTAGCAATCAGGATCCGCCTCATTTTCTTTGCTCATTCTCTCCAATCTCCATTCCAAAACCTGACCAAGCCAGAAATGGTTAATCATGATCGTTCGTTCTCTCCTGATCCCTAAAACAAACTTTCCAATAATTTAAGCTATTGAAAGAAAAAAACGGTAGAAAAATGAAACCAATTTCTAGAAATCGATGAATTTCACTCCTAATTCTCGCCAACATTAGAGGATTATGCAAGATCATTCCCTAGGTTCATTCGACAACCATACAGAAACAAAAATGGAGGAAAAAGAGGGGGTGAAGTTACCAGTTGAGCCTTCTTAGGCGACGAAGAAGATACAAGAGACCTAACGAGGGATTTGCAGGAAACTTCGGAGCTACATAGAAACGCACTTTCCGGCGAATCGAGCACGGATTTGACAGACGAACTTGGCTCCTGAAGCAACCTGAGAAGCAGAGGATTCGAATTCGAGTGATCAGTAGATGCGAATCCCCGCGAACTAAATCGATAACGAGCTTCATGTAACTGAAGCGAAATCCTGGAGGAACCGATTTTTGCTAATGTCAAAACCCTGCTCCAAATTAACGCCATAGTCTCCACCGGAGTTCGGGATCGCGGTGCTCTGCTCAGCATGAATGAACATTCGCCGGAACAAGGTATTGTCATCTAATTCTATTTCGGATTTTCCTCTTATATATGATTTTGTTCTTTACTTTTGTGAAAATAACAATTGGCAAATTTAAATTAGATTAAAATATAGTTTGATTTTCTAAACTTCAAAGTTGAATTTTTGAATTCTCACATGTTGAAAAAAATTGAATTTAAACAAATTTTAATGGACCTAAAAAAATTGTATTTAAACAAATTTTAATGGACCTTTTCGTCTGATCAGGAGAATAAATGTTGGCGAGATAAACAACACAGAACATATAAAATAATCTGAATGGAACAAGCACCCCATGCACGAATCTCTTACTAACTTACTCGACATGGCAATTTATTTCTTAAAATTTATAGAACAAAATAAAAAATATAAATAAATAAAATAAGGGTATAGTACAAGAATGGCCCAGGAACGTGGATATTATTTCTCTGCATAAGCCGATAAACAGTCTCACATAAAAGACCATAGAATTTCTTAAACAAAATTAACAAGCAGACAGAGATGGGAAGAACAGGAAACTAACTACAAGACTGGAAGAAAATTCACAGAAGTTTTTACAGTGGCGCAGTTTCTATAACACAACGGGATTCGAGCAAAATCCTAAGCAACTGGCAAGCCCCGAGTAGGGAACAGAAATGAGAGCGTCTTCAATCCCATTTTACACTCACCTATACTACATACAACCAATGCTCTTTCTTTTATCTTCATCCTTCCGTTCCCGTGCTGATGCAGGTGACTCGATCGAGGGACTTTTAACGTGCGAAACTTAATACTGAAGACTCATGGCGTACCGAAGTTGGCCAGAGCTGATTGGAACAAAGATGAGAAAGCTTGCGATGCGCTTTGATCATCGGCTTTGACCTTTATCTGCGCTTTAGCAGATGCTGTGTTGATTATACACTCAACCAGAAAGTTGGATGGTTGTTCTTGTTTTTGTCCGAAGAAGAAAAACTTGAAGTTTGGTGCCTGGCCACCCGATGCAATGCAATGAATGGAATGGCTTAGCATATGTCGGAGGAGGACTTGAGGCGATGTTAGAGCCGCAACTCCTCGGGGGCATACACCATATTCCTGCAGCAAAAAGTGCATCACGATGCATAGGTCCATATGGAGCAAGTGTCCTAAGTTCAGTAGGGAGAACAAACTATTGACTGAAATTTGAAAAAAAAAACCTGTGATATAGATATAGGCAGCTGGCGCCATTTCTGCTGAAAAGTCCCCGGATCTAAAACAGCTTTTGAGTTTAGCTTCAAAGGAGGCGGAGAAGGCGCGGGTGCGGAAACTGTTGGTAGACCTAGACCGAGTAGATCATCCATTGGAGAGCTCGACTGAGGTGCATGCCCTGGCATGGAAGGATTCGAGACTGCAAACTCTAATGGCGCTTGAGGAACGAGAGATCCAGCACAACCTTCATATGAAGGAGCACTGTATGCAGAACCATTGTTAGCAACAACTCTAGTTTCCTCTTCCTCTGAGGTGCTTAGAAGTAGATCCTTATCATTTGCCTCAACTCGCTGAGCTGGAACGACAGTATCAGCGGACTCCGAACCAATAGATAAATTCCCAAGTTCGTCTGAGAAATCAAATGGACCTCGGTGTTCCTTGTCGGTGAACATGTAAGATGGCTGCAACAACATGCACAATGATATGAATTGTACAACAAATTCGAATGCATTGAGGACAAGTCAAAATGGGTAGCGAGAAAAATGGTCCAATTTTGCTCTTCATGGCAATTCCATCTCTCCCTAATCTCTATATTCTTAAATTTACAGAAATAATGTCAAATTAATCCTTACAATAAGGAAGCCAAAAGGTAAATATTGGATATCCACAATGATTAAGTGCTGTTACCTTCTGGTAAATAACAGACAAACTATTAAATTCGTCAAATATTCGATCCTTGACTTCACTGCTTTGTGTATCGGCAAAGACAGAAACCCCTTGCTTTGGAGGATTGACGATACGTTCAGCTACAGAAACATTATATTGCAAAAGCCTGTAGTAGAAAAGCGCTCGATCATGCACGTCCTATAATCAAAAGAAAATATTACAACTCAAAATGATCTATATTGCTACAAGTACAGAAACAATAGAATAATCTCCTACCTGGTGAAAGTCAGCAAGACCTGCTGCCAGTGCAGCTCCCAAGGCCTTTTGAGTTTCAGGAGGCCTTTTGAAGAAACACTTCATCACTGCAGTGAGAAGATGTAGGCGAACCTGCATAATGATACGGCCCATTCATTCAGCATATTTGGGAACAAATGTCAACTTTCCAGAGCATTAAATTTGAAATTGAACATACAAAATAGCAACGAAACCAAGAAATAATTAAAGAAACAGATGGAAAATAATAATAAAGTATTATACAAGTGTATAACACCCCCTCTTCATTCCAGTGGCAGTATTCTGCTCTCCCCACACTCCCAAATGTTAGCCACTTTTAGTAACAAAATCAATAAATAATTAAAGAAACAGATGGAGAGAGAGAGACAGAGCGAGAAGATTCCAGCCGTTTTAGTTAAAGCAATTGAAAAGAACATCAAAGATCGCCAAAATTAATTTTAGAAAAGAAAAAGGTTTAACCTCAGCAGAAGGCTCGTCGTCCCAGTTCTCAATTAAACTCTCTAGAATATATGGGGCATCATGCATGTCCTGCGAATACTCCCCCAACATCCAGATAAGAGCTGCTTTGGCCTTTGGTTCTTGAATATTTTTACTGCTGATGCTGCCGACAACAGCAATGCAATCCTGACTCCATTGTGGATATTTTCTCAAAAGATCTTTAACAAGCACCTGCCAAAAGAATTCCAAATTGTTCTTAAATTACCGAGCATGTAAAGAAAAAGAATTACTTTGTTTCACCACTACTGCTGCTTTCATGATACAAAATCCTTTGAAAAGTAAATGTAATACCTTAGGGCAGAATTCTTTGAAAAACTAAAGCTAACAAGCATAGAAAAATCTAATTACCAGAGCTTCAGCAGTCACATAGTCCTTTTCCATCTCCAAAAACTGCAGAAGTCGATCCACAATTGCATTCACATCATACTGCTGCAGTGCTATTTTCCCAACAGCACGTATTGACTCTCTTGCTATGGGAATATCAACGTTTGCAACATATTCACATAATTCCGTCACTGAAAAAGGTAATCCAAAGGTCATTTGGCAAAACACGTGAGAATAAAAATAGATATACGATGTTTCAAATATCAATAGACCAAGTCAAAAAAGAAGGTACGGTACGTATATTCAATGAATCCTCAAATTTAAAACTAGACACAAAAATGAACCGATGAAGTTCACTCACCAATTTCATAAGTGTTGCTCTCATTTGCCACTGCAGTCAACATTTCGAGCTTCAATTTTTTGACATAAGATGGCTCGTTGTACTGACAATAGAAGTATTTATAGTCTGAGGAAAATATATATGGAGCACGCATCACCAGGAGATGGAGGTGGCTGAGAACTGCATAAGATTGTTCTGGGCTTCCTGAGCTCACCAAGGTTAAGAGAGGGGCTTTAATCCGTTCATAGACCTAGCCAATATATAGAGCTCCATCAAATTTATGTTTTCAAAAGGAAAAAAAATGTAAGAAGATTATGGTCATTCCGCTATGAGAGCTGAAAGCCAACAAATAGGATAATAGTGGTAATCTCGAATAAATAGACCAGACCACTAGAAATAATTTATTGTTCTAGGACTGGGACATAGAATTTCACTACCAGGAGAAGTATTCATTGCATAACGATTGGATTTATTTCCCTCTACGAAATCTTAGACTGCCTAGTTAGAGGTAGGGGAAATCCTGGACTCCACATGCTTAAAGATAGCATTGCAACTAGGTAAAGCCATATAACTTATGCACGAGAGATCAAAGGTAAAACTGTTATATAAAGTTAAGTAGACAAATAAAATGTTGTAAATGGATAAAAATTCTTGATGGTCACCTGCTGATGAACATCAGTCATGGATAAAGTCAAATGTAGAAAAACTTTGGTGGTTGCCAATACAACAGCACCATTAGCATGCTGAAGTCTATCCTCAAGGAGATTCATGATGTCAAAAATCTCATTGCTATCTGACGGTACATATTTGGCAACCAATTCAAGTAGGAGACACTGTGCCCATTCATTAAATTCCTTGATCCTGCAAGCAGAAGCATTTTGTTTAAACCAAGTATGATACTCAGATATTCTATCTGTGAACTTCTCGGCATTTACATACTATACAATGCGTACATAAGACCATTCAATAAAGAATAGCTAAGAGACTCTAAAACAAAAAGATAAATGTAACTCCTAAAGTTATTGTCCCTTTCACATACTACCGAACTTCTTCTGAAACTATGACTTTTTGCAACAACAAATTAACAGCTAAAGCAATACCTCGATAAGAGAGCAATAAGGAGAAGATAAAAGAACATCCTGGTTTTTTTTTTTTTTAAATAACAAAATGACATACAAAAAACCAACTCAAGCCATAAGGAGCCAAAACAAAACTAACCTAAACTAAATGCAAGAACTCCAACTATTAAGAATAAGAAACAAAGGAAAAATACAAAACTCTTTGGTCACCTATACCCAAAGATACTTAAACCTAGTATATCCCAAGTTTTGACTATCCACATCATGACCAAGATCAAAACTTTTGAGGAAAAAATTTTTCAAACACACCTGAAAAAGAATATAATCTCCAATGGTTAAATATAATATCAAAATCCAACCCCAATACTGTTTAGACCTCATAGCTTTTTTCAAGTTTAAAACATACATATTAACTAGACAACTGTGGCTTCCAATGATTACGGTGAAAATATTCCTAAAAATATAAACAAAGTAAAATTATTACTTCTTCTAGACCTAAAGCTAAAGCTATCGGCCAAGGTTCAAGAATGGGCTCCTGATTCCATAGTATATACAACATACCGGTTCAGAAGATAATACACAACTGGCTTACTAAGCAAAGCCTCTCTTTCCCTAGATGCTTCTTCCAAGGAGCTGGCCTCTGAGGTCAAAATCTCTTGTAGAGCAGATAAACAATTTGCAACTACCTGGATAGTTGTAATAATACATTAAGAAATAACCTCGTCAGGTCAAAAAACAAAAGCAAAATTAAAATTGAAGCCACAAAAATTCAGGTAAAATTGGCTCCTTTAGGGAATATTGAATACAAAAAAAGTCACGGTTGCTTAGGAAATAAAAGGAACACGTGGACAAGTACATCTACATCTACAGATGTGCTACTTAGCATTCTTGCTGTAATTATATACAAACGATAGATTCTGGAGGTACTAGAGATCTCATTGGAAACGTCATAATTAATCGAATTAAAGAGAGTTCAAAAGATTTTTTTTTTCTTTTTGATAAGAGAGGTAGAAAACAGTTGAATGAAATCAACTTGTATTTAATGAAGAGAGACACATTGTCAACGATCAATATCAACATTGACACTAGAAGTACAATAAATTTACAAGAAACTGCTATTTCATTGAGAAAAATGAAAGAATATACAAGAGGCATACAAAAAACAAGCCCACTAAAAAGGGATCCACCTATAACAAGAGATCTAATCCAAAAGAATTACACCTAACGAGTAATTACAAAAAGTATTAGAAACCGACACCCACATAGAGGTACCGGTGCATAATAGTGCAGAATAAAATCTTGGCTAAAATAATTCAAATAAATCACCTGAGTATCTCGATCATTAAGCATCAAATGCTTCAATGTTGATGGAAAATCAGCATCTATGCATGTTGAAGCAGATATATGATATAGTTTTAAAACCCCTGTAACTGCCACCATTCTCACGTAACTATTGCTATCCTTCAAGCCAGACCCCAATGGCCCCACTAGATACTCGACTAGATTTGCAACACGGAGTGAACATAAGCTCCTCAATGCAAGCCCTCTAATCATTGGGTCCTCGTCCTTGCAATCTCTCTGAAGGAAATTAATCGTTAGCAGGGCAAGATCAGGATTGACCTTGGCATAATTGCCAACATATAGATAGCACATTTTCTTGAGGACAATGTCGGATGTAGCAGAGCACATCACCATCTCTCCAAAGAGAGACGATACATCGATCCCAATAGTCATGTAAGATATCACTTTCTTGAAAAGCTCCCTCTTAGAATCTTCAACACCTGGTGCTCTACTTCCAGCAAGCTGCCGGAGCTGTGATTTCAGATCAGTTACTTCGCTTTTTCTGGTTAAGACAATAAAATTACAATTAGGTTGAATGCGATAAATAGCAGCAAATATAAAAGTGAATTCAGTGAATTACAAAATTGAAAATCCACCGGACTACTACATCTATTGATGAGACCTTCAACGAATTTAAAGTGGGGTCCTTCAGAATTTTCATTTTAGTGAGCAAGGATAGAAGAGACTCGTTCAATCAAATTTCATAGCGACCCACTAAAAAGTTCAAATAAATTATACCAAGATGATGAACCAAAAACAGTATAACTACAGAATTTCATGCGGATAGCGAATTACTTCAATACGAACAATTTGATCAGGAATTTACCCATCGGATGCTATAACTTTTACAATAGAACACATGATGCGTATACTGCCGTGCATACAACAAAAGCTCAACGATCGGCCGCATGCGGTGGTCAAGAAAAAAACTGAAGGAATGAGGGAATGGGGGGGAAACATACTTCGAACTTAAGCAGATCCACAACTTCCAAATCCAGAGTGAAAATGGTAAAACCATTCAAATATCAATCATGAAACAGCTCCTAAGCTAAGTTATCAGCAGAAATGAATTGCACATATATGATCCGAAATCATCCAAAAAACTGACAATGTTCATAAATTTGGAGGGAGAGATATAATTTGCCACCTACCCCGATGGTTGAGACGGCGACGGAGTCCGGTGAGACTGAGCAGGCGGAGCCATGGCGGACCAGAATTATGCTGACGTACAGTTCCGTCCAATACAGAGAGAAATATCTCAACGACGAGGGGCTCGGGACGATCGCAATTCCGGCTTAGCTATGGAGTTCGTGAATCTAAGACGGAACTTGCAGATGCAATTGCATGCTAGACGCGCCTGCAGAGAATACTTCTTCTCTCTTTTCTCGTCGACTTCCGGTGAAACTTGTTGGGCCTTCCGATCCATTATGAAGATGGGCTTTCGGCCCATAGGTGGTTTGGTTGATGGGCACTAAGCCCAAAGAAAGTTTGCCATCCCACAAAATATCTCATTTCTTTCGGACTTAACCCGGATTTTTTTCCTCGGATTTATAAGCAAAATCGGAAAACAGACCACATGAATATGCAATTCGTCTTCGATTTATTGTTTCGATTTATTGTTTCAAGTTTACTTAATCGAATAGATTCCATTCATATGCCAAAACGAGCATAGTTTGACGATAATTAGCATATACTTTACGTCTTATTTTACTTTTATAAAACTTAAAAACAACGCAATCAATTTTTTTTTTGCTTTCCGTGTTTAATTTTGCTTTGAATATGAATAAAAAAAAAATTTATCACTGTTGAATTATAAAAAATAAGATGTAACTATATTTTTGTTTATTAGAAATAATAAGAAACCAAAATGTTAAGCTCGTGATAATCATTTCATTTTTTGTTTTTTGTTTTTAATTTTTAAAAGATAGGGAGGTTTAATAACCCATCTAATTTTCTATTTTTTTTTTCAAAAATCATTTTGAAATTTTATGTAAATTTAAAAAAAAAATCGTTAACAGGTTTTTGTTTTTCGAAATCTCTCTCCTCCTAATACTTAACTTTTTTTTTTCTCATATTTATCTTTAAAAAATTTATTTTTCATTCTAAAATTTTTTTATTTCTAAATTTCTCTCTCCAAATTTTATTTTTATTTCCGTAAAATTTTCATATTTCGAATATTTATTTTCTCTCCATTATTTTTCTATATTTTATTTTTTTCTAACAAATCAGTTTAATTTCTCTCTTTAAAAATTTAATATTTTAAATATTTATCGTTATTTGTCTCACTCCATAATTTTTCTATATTTTTATTTTTTTTCTAACAAACTAGTTTCATTTCTCTCTCTAAAAATTTAATATTTTTCTTAACTTTTTTCTCTAAAAAATTTCATATTTTATAACTTTCATGTCTCTCCATAATCTGTTTTTTCTTCAAAAAATTATATTTTATTTTCTCGTTCAATTTTCTTTTACTGTAACTTTTATTTATCTTTGTATTTATTTATTTTATATAAAAATTATATTTTGAATATTATTTTTCTCTCTAAATTTGTTTCCACTCTAATTTTTCTCTTTCTTTATAATTTTTTTTTTCTTTAACATATATTTTCCTCTCGACTTTATTTTTTTCTCTAAAATTTTTCTCTTTTTGTCTTTACTTTTTCTTTCACTATTTTTTTCTAAATATTTTTATTTATCTCTCTAAAATTTATCTTCCAAAAGTTTATTTACCTCCCTATTTTCATGTCTCTACATTAGGGAAGACAAACATTTTCGTAGGGTCGTGTCCTAAAAATAGAAAATGCACATCCCGACCTGTCCCCAATTCCATTTAAATAATTAATATATATTACACTTTTTTTGTATTTAAATTCTAAAAATAATTAAAAACATTTATAAAACCGATAATTTTTATCGGAGAACATCTCTCGGAATCAAGAACAAGGTGGAGACGGATACTAACAATTTTCAGGAGCCCGATAATGAGGGAGAGCATCCTCACTCGCACCCACACCATCTCTACCCTACATAAAATGTCCTGTATGTATTTTCAATTTTCTAACTTTTTAAAAACATAAAACTAAAAATGATTACCAAACATGTTTTGGTGTGTTGTTTTTTAAAAACAAAAAACGAAAAAGGATTATCAAATATATATGATTTTTGTTTTTTAAAAACAGAAAACCAAAAACAAAAAATAAAAATAAAAAAAATAAAAAACAAGAAACTAAAACAAGAAAAATAAAAAACAAAAAACAAAAATGATTAGCAAACGATTTTGAAAGTATATAATTTTTACGAGAAAAAATATTGTTTACCAAGAGCGACAAGTCGTAGTCTCACTATCGTTCGGACGACAAGTCGTAATCGTTATCGACTCGTTCACAGACAGTGGCAAATGGCCACGACCAGAACCTACGGCGTTTCCAGCTTCAAAGAATCCACAGAGAGACGAGCAAGCGCTCACAAATGGCTCTCTTTAATCTCTCTAAAATCAGTCCTTCCCTTCTTTCCTCACCAATCCACCGCAATTTCAGCGTCTTCACAAAACCCATTAAACCCATTATCGCCGCAACAGCAGCCCCCATTCTCAGCTCCACTTCATTCCCCGCCCCCAAATCCACTCTCACGGCCTCCGAACCAATTCCCATCACCGATTTCTCTGAATATCCCGAAGAGACCCACCTGCCCATCTCCCCTGAGAAGCTATTTGTGCCGCCGGATACGGATATCTCCGGCGGCGGCGCCGCCTTGGGGCCGAGAATCTTGAAGGGGTCGAACATTGTGTTGGGTCGGTACGCGAGGGATGCTCAGATTTCTGAGGCGGATTTTGTGAAGAGTAGTGTGAGAACTGAGGACTGCCCCTCTGATGGGCTTCCTGAATTTGCTCTTATTGGCCGCTCGAATGTGGGGAAATCGTCGCTTCTGAACTCGCTCGTTCGGCGAAAGCGGCTCGCTCTCACCTCCAAGAAACCAGGTGAGCAGTTAGATTCACTGAAAATAATGGTTTATGTTCTAACCAAAAATTGATCAAAACATTAAAATCACACTCGAATATAGTGAATAATCCTGCAAAATAAGGAGTTAGAACTCGAAAGCTTTTGTCAATAGGATTCTAGAGAGTAAAATCTTAAATCAAAATGTTTGCATACCTCCTTCGTGTCAACATAGCGAGTATCTTCGAGATTCGAGGCGTAAAATATGCTATGAGGCGAGGATGCAGTTAAGCAGTTACCATTCGAACGTTAGCAATTAGTTCGGTAACCTTGCTTTAGAGTTGTTCAAGTTCGATAGTTTGACACTCATCGTTTCCAAACTTCCTTCATGGGGGCCACCTGCAGAAATGAATTGTTGACTCAATGATGACGTGTGCGCGCTGGTCAATTCCAGCCTTCATCAGTTTAGTTTTGTGATCCACGAGAGTTCTCTTTCTCGCGATGTTTTTAATGTACTCTCGTGTTGTGTTCAAGATGAATATGTGCATAAAAGAACCAGAGGATTATACAAGGAAATATAAGGTAATCTTTCAACATTGCCTGAACAGAAGAACAATCTTAGCCCAGCTTGATAACCATTTTGCTTCTGATTTTGAAAATTAAGTTTGTAAACACTATTTTCTCTAATGTGTTTTTATGAGACATGATAAACATATGAAAGAAAATTGTGAAGAAGCAGGTAAAAGTTTTAAATCCAGAAAACTAAAAACGAAATTGGTACTAAATGACCCTTTATGTGTTTCATTCTTTCTGGCCAATTAGCTTCATTAGTAAAAGCTTTATAAGTCATTACTTGAAGATTCTATATGTATGATTGTTTTACATCCTATGGTGCTGTAATGCAATTTATTTTACCTTATAAAATATTTGTTTGATTACTTAGCTCTGTCCATTATTTTCTTAATTTATCAAGGCTCTGTAGTTATAAATGATCATTCTTTCCCATGAGAATTTGTAAGGAGAGGCAGAAGAAAAAGGGCAGGAAAAGGAACGAGCGAGTTAGTTAGGCGTCAAGGTTATATTTGTATTACAAGTGTATGTCAGCTACTGGCCCCATTGTGAGGGATCTTTTTTATTTTTTTCTTTTTGGGAATCCGTGTGTCCGGGCCAGCTTGCGTGCACCTCGACTAATCACGGGCCAACTGCCTGACCCTACTACATTTGGTTGACAAGTATCTCGTAGGATATTAAATCCTAGGTAGGTGACCACCATAGTTTGAACTCATTCCCTCTAAGTCCTTTGCTATTTACATTGGCTCTCATTGACCAGTTGAGTCATCTCATGATGGTTAACGGAACCATGACACACATAAAGATTCGAACTTTTATTGTGGTTGACAATATCCTAAACTCTTGCCACTGTGCCAAGACCTTAGGATACCAGAGGGATATATATGTATTATGTAGTAAGGAATAGAGACTGAGGGTCTAGGCACGGAAATGGTGTCTTCGAGAGCTTCAGACCTCTCGAATGTCAGAACTCCCTCTTACTGTCAATGTTTTTTAAAGTTTTAATCAGTGCAATCTTATAGTCTCTCCCAACTTTTCTATTAGAATGCTGGATGTGGGTATAAACATTTTTGGCTTTCTTTGCAGGAAAGACACAGTGCATAAATCATTTTCGAATTAACGATAGTTGGTACTTGGTCGATTTGCCTGGATATGGGTAAGTCTTATCTCCAAGTTGGGTCGATGTCAAATTCTTTCTTAACCTTTTAACTTGCAGCTAAGTGATTTGCTCTGTGGTGGGAATTCGAGTTCTTCCTCTGCCTTTATTCATTCATACGTGATACTTTCATATGCATAAATGTCAATGGCACTAGTTTGTTCCTTTCTTTTGTAGTTATGCAGCTGCACCACAGGACCTCCGAACCGACTGGAACAAGTTTACCAAGGACTATTTTCTAAAGCGGTCCACGTTGGTTTCCGTTTTCCTTCTTATAGATGCAAGCATTCCTGCCAAACAAATTGATTTAGACTATGCTAGTTGGTTGGGTCAGAATCAGGTAATATTCTCTTTGTTTGTTGGAATAATGATAAAAATGAAACATCTGATTGTATATCACTTGTTCTCTTCATAATCCCTTTATCAAGTTTTAGAAGTCGAGAGTGAGACATTTGGAGATCACTTTCCAAGGACTTGCACAATAGCGCTCGGTATCATTTGTGAACCACCCGAAACAAACCCGTTCCCCTTGCTTTTAATAACAGCGTGCCAAATTAGCTTGTGAGGAATTTGGCCGGAGAAACAAAGAGAAAAAAATTTAGGAAGGGGAGATTCAGGGAGTATGTTTGGGAGTTTATTATGTTTGGAGTCAGAGTTTTTTAATTATCAACTGGGTGTTATTTTTTTGGACCGGAGTCGCTTGTCTTTATATGCTTTTTCATTTTTTCAATGAAAGTTCGGTTTCTTACAAACAAAATAATAGTAATAATAATAAAATAACAACATGCCAAATACACTCCTCCTCCGGGCTATTTCGCTCAAGGTGTCTTTCGTAGGGGTATTTTTAACGGAAGAAAGA
Source organism: Momordica charantia (assembly GCF_001995035.1). The sequence continues at coordinate 2,897,799 of NW_019104488.1, forward strand.
CCTTTTGAAGGCTCATCTCCTGTCAATAATGTACAGTAGAATTGTAGCGTTTCATTGAATTCACATGCCTTGGTTTTCAAGAAAATTTGACATGGAATGGCTTCTTTCAGATTCCAATGACGATAATATTCACGAAATGCGACAAACGGAAGAAGAAAAAGAACGGTGGAAAAAGACCAGAAGAAAATGTGAGCGACTTTCAGGAATTGATCAGCGGTTTCTTCCGAACCACTCCGCCATGGATCATGACTAGCAGTGTCACCCATCAAGGTCGGGACGAAATTCTTCTGCATATTTCTCAGCTGAGGAACTACTGGCTCAAGCATTGAACAAATACTTTACAGCTTCACCTGCCCGAATCAACCAGGTAGACGTGGTATCGATTACCTTCCTGTTTACAATACATAAATTAGCAACATGATATCTAAATAAAGGTCCTCTTAAGTTCGAGTTTTTGAAAATTAGCAACAACTTCTGATTTTCTTTTCGAATGTTACAGCTTGCAGATGTTTCCCGACACAAATCGAAATGCTTGTTCTCGACCCGAATTTGGTTTTTTGAGTATTCTATCTTGTATTATATTCAAGAGGCTAAGCTGTTTTGACAGAAGACGTGAATTTTGAAGAGCTTACAAAGTCAACAATGGTGGAAAGAATGGCTTTTTAGTTGCACCATCTGCATCATGTCTCCGCCATAACTTCAAAAACAGGAAATAGAATGGAAGATTGGTGGAAAGTCTTCTCAGTTTGCTGTTTGGAGATGTCTATTCGCTACTCGCTGTTGGAGCAAGTGGGTCCCATTTATTCCAGTTGGGGATTACGTTATTCCCGTCCAAAACCTTTGGCTTCTTTACAAGAAATTGAGCCTTGTTTGTAATATGTCGTGTATAGTGAGGTTGTTTGGAGATCTTTGCCCAATCAACTGATTTTTCTTAGTACAAACTTGGAGTCTTTCTACCAAATCGAAGTCACATCCTCTTGAGGATCATTAGTAGCCTCCTAAATAATCAAATTCTCGCATTTTATAAAAATTACAATTATAAATTGTAATAATCTAAAACAAAAAACAAAATATTAAAATTGCAACGAAATCTAAAAATTCAAAATACTAAATTCCTAAATTGACCTTCATGATTCAATACTTGACATGTTTTAGTCTCTAGTTTTTTTGGTTTCTTTCTTTTCAATTTAGTTCATAGTGTTTTAAAAAGATTTAATTAGTTCTTTTTATTTTAACCGTTTTTAGTTATATCATTCTAAAAATAATTTAAAATTAGTTAATGATAAATGATACTTAGAGAGTTGACATCACTTTAGACTATAAATTATTAGGACATTTAAGACAATAAAAGTTGAAAATTTGTGTCAAACCGAGCATAGCTCAAATGGTTAAGACATCTATACCAAAAGGTCATGAATAGAAGTTGTAAATTTTTTAGTAGTGGTCATAACTATATATGTCTTTATAAAGAATTGAGTATTTTCCGTATTTAGTTGGATACTATTGTTGACGTGGGGGAGAAATCAACGAAAGAGAGAGAATAAGAGATATTTTTTATTTGTTAAAAAACAATAAATATATGTAAAAATTTTAGTGGTGGTACAATAGAGTAAATTATAAGTTTAGAATTTGGAAGGAGGGTGGAAATATTTGGATAATTAAAATTGGGAATGGGCCAGCAACTAGAAATAGTAAAGGCAAGCTGGATATAGAGAAGTCGGAAAAGACCCATCCTGCGCCTGCCTTATCAGTGATAATATGGCAGTTGTTTGTTACATAATTAAATTTCAAACAAATGCAATTAATTGCTCCACGATCGCTTTTGAATTCATGGTTAAATAATTAATAATTATGCACTCCTCTTTACTATTCTTTTTCCTTTTTCTTTCTTTTTTTGTTTTTTTGGATAAAGTATTAAAAAAAACAATTGATAATTATTTTATAGGTTTTTGTTTTTTAAAACAAAAAACTCAGATAATTAAATATTTATTAACCCAGTTAATTGAAATAGCAATTTATAGCAAACACATTTAGTAAAATTAGCAAAATAGCAATCACCCTTAGTTTTTTAAATATAGCATTTAAAAAAAAATGTCAAATTTTAAAAGACAACTTTATTCAAATGATACACATATGTAATACATGTGTAATATATCTGATATACTTGCAATATATATGTGATGTACATTTGATATACTATCGTTATGAGTGTCTGTGTAATATATATGTGATATATATCTAATATACTGTTATGAGTGTTTGATATACTATTGATATACTAGTTATCTGAATATGTTATATTTGAAAATTTTAAAAATAGATGACATATTTTAAAATACATAAAAATATTTTAATATTATATACATATTCAAATTAAAAACTTAAATTATAAAACATTTGACGTGTTTAGGTTTAAATATTCTACTTTTGAAATTTTCGTTTTGGTTGTTGTACTTTTAAAATTTGATTTGTTTGATTCATTTATTTTAACTCTTATCTAATTCATTTTAGTCACAATTTTAACATGATATTTTATTCCTAAAATTTATTGGAATGTAGCAATAAATTTGTATTAAAGAGTTTCAATTAAGTATAAAATTTATGTTAGAATTTTATAAATACATATCAAAATGATCACTTTTCAAAAGTAGATGGACCAAAACAAAAATTTTGAAAGTATAGGATCTAAAATAAACAAAATTTATAGTACGAATCAAGCCGTATACATGTATGTACGTGTATATAAACCAAAATCGATCGGGCTCTTGATGGTTCATGGGAATCGATCAACCAGCTGTTTGTTCTAAAAATTCAGAACCGACCAATCATAAATTCTATAAACTGACCAATCAACTTCGGTTCAACCGAAATCAGTCTACTCGATTTTTCGGCTATGTTTGAACTTAGATCAACCTATTTAAATGTTGCACAAGGTATCGGTATTGCCATTGGTACATTGGTGGCAGAGTGCAGACGGGCGTAGCCTATAAACTCTGACATTTGCTATCCGGGAAGTTTGTGAATATAGCACGTGGCAGAAGCTGATTGGAGTTTGGAGTTCAGAGTTTTTGGTGCATTATAAATCTTGGTTAGGAACAGAAAACGCGGCACAAACTGGTTGGATTAAATTTTTGTAGGGCCAGTACTGTAAATTCCGGAGAAGATATTCACACTTTATTGATGTATGGTGACGTGTGGATTATATTTTCACACTTTTATTATTGTACGGTAACGTGTCCATTATAGTTTAGAATTTTATTTTAAATAGATAAATACATATAATTTTATTTTGTCAAAGCGAGTCTAACTCAACGCTAATTGACACCATTTGTAATTTTAGAATAGATCTATGATGAAACTTACAATATACAGTAAGTTTCGAGTATAAAGTACGATTTTTGTAAAAGTATAGAAACAAAAATGGATATTTTAAAAGTACATGGACATAAAACGAACCAAATTTCAAACTACAATAATCAAAATAGTATTTTAAAAAAAATTATCAAACGGGATTTTATGCTCTCAAAGATGATAGAAGGCCAATTATCATTACATTGCACGAATATGTGCTCTCAGGATCTACCCTACTTGTGATGTTTGATCATTTTCTATTTCCATTCATCCGGAATTTGGTTGGGAGTTCCAAGACGGAGGAGATATGAATTCTATTAAGGCAGGCCATAGCTTGGATGTTTTGAGCTTTGGAGCTTCGGAATTCGCAATAGAATCTAATAACGTGAGTGGACGGTTTCTGATTCGTGTTCAATCCCCCTGTCCCATAGGACAATAATAGCCCATTTAAGTGGGTGAGGCGCAGGCAGTTGGAAGTTACTAGTATTATGAAATATCCCCATTTTCACAAACGTTGCTTTCCCCTCTTCTGTCATTTGTTTTTTCTCTCCTTATAAATCTCACATTCGCCACCCATTTTCCATATCTTTTGGAACAAATCAAAGCTTCATTTTCCTTCACCATTTTGAGCCTCTTTTTCATCTCTTTCAATGGAACCTCGTTTTCTGCTCACATTTGCCTTCATCTCCGTAAGTTTTTTCATGTACTTGATTCGAGTTAATTATAAGTAACCTACACTACAACAAGTTGGTTCTTTTTTTCTATAATGGTGAATCGTGGTGGTTTTCATTTATATGTTGTAGGTTGCGTCCGTGGTTAGTCATGCCACTCTCTCGGCCGAACAATATTGGAGTTCTATGCTACCAAACACTCCGATGCCGAAATCCATCAAAGATCTCCTTAGTTCCGGTAAATATATATACAAGAGATTATTATCAACAACATAGTTAGTTTTCGCTCATCGCACCATTAAAGTTTTGATACGAGGAGAAAGAAATGCAAAAAGAGATATATTTGGTATGTTTAAAAAAACAAAGAGTTGGTCGAGTTTTTAAGTGTGGTCGGGCAAGAAGATAAGTGTTACTATTTTTCTGAGTGTTATATATGATATGTAAAGCTTGTCGTCTCAAGGAGTTTTAATTTGTTCTTTCAAGTAAAGTTTAGAAACATTATTTTGCAGACTTTCTAGAAGATAAAAGTACTTCAGTGAATGTCGGAAAAGGCGGGGTTAACGTGCATGCCCCAAAAGGAAAGCCCGGCGGCACCTCCGTCGGCGTCGGCAAGGGAGGTGTCAACGTCCACACCGGTCACAAGGGGAAACCAGTGTACGTTGGAGTTAAGCCAGGCTCTAATCCCTTCGATTATATTTATGCAGCAACAGAAGACCAACTTCATGACGACCCCAACGTAGCTCTCTTCTTCTTGGAAAAAAATCTACGCCCGGCCACAAAACTCACCCTCCATTTCCCCAAAACTTCACTGCCAGAATCCACTTTTTTACCCCATCAGGTCGCCAAAAATTTACCCTTCTCGTCTCATAAACTTCCCCAAATCTTCGACCAATTCTCAGTCAAACCCACGACTTTAGAAGCCGAGTTGATCGAGAGGACGATCAAGGAATGCGAAGCACCCAATATGGTCGGAGAAGACAAGTATTGCGCTACATCGTTGGAGTCTATGGTCGACTTTAGTATTTCTAAGCTGGGAAATAAGGTGACGGCGATCTCGACACAAGTCGAGAAAGACACGAATTTGCAAGAGTTTACGGTTTCGGGTGTGGCGAAGAAATCGGTGCACGACAAAGCTGTTGTCTGCCACAAGCAAAGCTACCCATACGCTGTATTTTACTGCCACGCCACACAGCACACGCGAGCTTACAAGGTTAGTTTGGTCGGTGCTGACGGGACGAGAGTTGATGCCGTGGCAGTTTGTCACACCGACACGTCGGCTTGGAACCCGAAGCATTTGGCYTTCCAAGTTCTGAAGGTGAAGCCCGGAACCGTCCCTGTTTGCCACTTCCTCCCACAAGACCATGTCGTGTGGGTCTCAAATTAGAATTAAATAATATTTAAGTGTTGATGGTCGACACAAACCTGTCCAATTTTTAACGGTGGTCAATATCGAAAACATGGGTTGACCAAATCAACACTTAGTATTATTGTTCTTCAAAATATAGGAATAAAAGAAAAAACTATAGCACTTGTCCACATGCTATATGGGTTACAAGTAAACAAAATACTTTTCTTTAAATACTATTATCATAAATGACACTATTTTATCAGGTGACTTTGATGTAATTTTAAATGTTGGTTTTCCTGTGATAGTAGTATTTTACAGTACTTTTATAAGGTTGTAATACTTGTGAGTTACATGTAATAATACATATCTTCTCTTTCTCTTATTTTGTATTTCTTTTGGTACATTAAATAACTGGGGTATGAAAGTTTGAACCTCGAACTTTAAGGAAAGGATCGTAGATGTCAGTTATTGCTAAACTATTCTATATTAACTCTTATTTTATATTGATTTCTGGTATTAATGTAATTATTAATATTAAAATATGTTACTTGTCACAATTTTCGTTTTATTGGTAAATAATTTCTATTAATTAAATTACTGTTTATCTTTTCCACCTGATACTGATAGATACAACAAAATCTAACAAGGGGTAAAGTTAAGGAAGGAGGGACAATTACCTCCTCGTTGGTCTTAATTTAAAATTTTATGTGGAAAATAAAGATTTTAAAGCTTTCCTTCCAATGCCCTCCCTTCTATTTTAGAATTGAAAGATTATATAAATAAAAGGAAATTTTGCATCTACTTGTCAAATTTTATTTTATTATTATTATTATTATTATTTTATATAAAGTCGAAATTTATTTCTCATTCATTTCTTATACGAATGAAAATAATTGTCAATCAAAGATATAGTTCAAATTAATAAAATAAATTATTATCATCTCTCAAATTGATGTTTTTTTAGTACAATAAAGGTGTGTATTAGAATTTGAACTTAAAGACTTTAAAGAAATGAATTATACGTCTTTATCATATCATGTTGTTGACATCTGATGGATGGTTTAATTCTTTATCCATATATATATATATATTTATTTATTTAGTTTGTGATTTTTTATTATTTATTTAGTTTGTGGTTTTTTATTATTTTTTTAGAAAAAGAAAATGAGACTAGAAGGTTAAAAAAATGTTTGAAATGATAAAACTTGCTACAACCACTTAGATTTAGATACTACTTTGATTCCTCTAATTTCAAGTTTGATTCATTTTAGTTTTTATACTTTAGACTTTTATTCATTTTAATCTCTACAATTTCAAAAACATCCATTTTGGTTCCTATATTTTTAAAAATGATCATTTTAGTCTCTATTTACAAAATTTTAACATAAACTTTATATACAATGAGATCCTATAATATAAATTTATGACTATATTTCAAGGGATTCACTTTGACTATATTTCAAGAGATTTAGTGAATGCAATATCATATTACAATTTTAATTTAGCAAATGAGACGAAAATGAAAATGAATGATCAAAATAGAGACCTAAATGAATATTTTAAAAATATATAGACAAAAAGAAATCGAAATAAAAAAAAGAATTAAAATAGTATTTAAAATTGTCGGATTATTGTACTAATAAAAAAAATAGTATTTAAACGAAAAGTAGGATGTATGAACATTTCTGAATACTGTCCCATGCGACATAAATAGCCCATTTAAGTTGGTTGGGTGGAGACAGTTGGGAATTACTATACTAGTATGTATTGCTTTCCCTCTTCTCCCATTTGTTTTTCCTCTCTTTATACATCTTATAACCCATTTTCCACGTCTTTTAGTACACGCACAATTTCATCTTTTTTTAATATTTGTGAGTGTTCCAATTAGCTTGTGTGCAGCTCCATGAGTTACTAATGAAAAAGCCATCTACTCATTTCATTGTTAGTGAGTAGGTAGCAGTTAAATTGAGTCTCGTATCTCCATCGGGGTACCTCACTGACCGATATATGAGGCTCGCGGACTCTCGTTTTACCCTTTAGAGTTATAGTTGGGCTACGGATACTTGAGAGTCTATTAATATTCATGGATTCAATCTCAAAACCAATTGGTAATGAGAAGAGTAGTTCATTTTATTTTCAATGTGGGTTCCTTAACATATCCTCTCAAGGTCGTGGCTCTTTTGGCTCGTCGATCTTGGTCGGATCCCATTTTTTGACCAATTGCTTGTTTGAGCGTTTTGGATTTTAATACCATATTACCCTTTAGAGGAGTAGTCTATTTTCTTTTCAATGTGGATCCTTAACAGGGTTGGAAGATTTACCAGTCACGAGCAACCGTAGAACTAACGAGCATCTCGCACGCGAGGAACCAAACAAGTGAATAGAAAAGTGAAAATATATAGTTTTTACAACATTTGGTATCGAAAAACACATAAAAATTAATTTCTAAAGTAGGTTGTCGTCATGAAGTTTTGAACTCATTTTCTTGAAAACACAAAGCATCATTTTCCTTCCTATTTTAAGCCTTTATTCATCTCTTTCAAATGGAACCTCGATTTTTACTCACATTTGCCTTCAAAGTTGGTATGTACTTGATTACGGTCTATTTGATAATTATTTCATTCTTAATTTTATGTTTTTAAAAACGATACGTACTTTCTTCACATTTTTTTAATTATATTTTAACCTTTCTTAAAAACACATTTAAATTCTTAACCTATTGAATTTTTTTTTTAGTTTTTTAAATTTAGTTTAGACTTTTGAAAACATTTTTAAAAAGTATATAACGAAACATAGAAATACATAGATGAAAATAGTGTTTATAAGTTTAATTTTTAAAAACGAAGAAAAAAATAAAATATTTATCAAACGTAGTTAAATTGAGTATAATTCTTAAACTGCTTTTACGTTTAAGTGAGATTTTAAACAAAATATTAAATATTGAATGTATAATATATTAAACAAAATAGTTAGACGAAGCACTTATTTTGCTACTAGTTATAAATTTGTTTCATTTTTTAAAATATATGATAAATATTTATTTTTGTGAATTTATATCTCCTGCATGTCAAATGGTTGGTACATAAGTATTGCTTATATGTTCAAAAATAAAAATAAAAAGGAGAAAGGGATGAATGCAAGGACGATTTGGTAAGAAAATACCCAAACACAATGTACCTTAAATGAGTTGTTTGAATATGAATGTTGTATTATATATCGAGAAGCACACGCTTGTTGAGCAAAAAGACGTGGATACAGAGCAAAGTACTAAAAATAATAATTTAATAGTAAACGTTATGCCATCTTCGATATGTTACTAAACTTTCATGTGAATGAGAATGAAAATTCATTTCGTATTTACTAAAACGTAAGAATGTTATTAATCGGTGCGATACATGAATCACTCGTCTTAGACTCTTGAAAAATTAATAATGTCATTAATATTAAAAAAAAATCTCAAAATTATATTCTCATTCATTAATATTTTTTTTTCAATTTTACGGTTTATTTATTTATTTAATTTGCAAATAATTTTTGTTTAAATAAAAAAGTATATAACCTCTATTATTGGGTTTGATGTTGTTATGGAGTATCACGGATTTTCTGTTTAGTTTACCAATTATTTAATTTCACTTTAATATTATTAACTAATATCAATAAAATTTTTAAAATAGGAATCATTGTGATTAGTAAAATAAAATAAATTAAAACTAATTATTATTTTAATAAAAAAATATTAGCATATTTTTAATTAATATATTTATAATTGTAATTAACTAAAAATGAGAAAGAGTATTTCATTAATAGTTATAAACGGATTCCTATTTTTATTATCTCAGAAAATTTATAGCAAATAACAAATAAATTAGAAAAAAAATCTCAGTTGGATTGATTTTATTACAGATTCCTTATATTTTGATTACAGTAAGAAAATATGCCCAAATATTCTTTGGTTCCATATCGAAAGAATTTTAAAGGCACCAGTGCTGCACGCGCCTCACGCGCCACGACGCAGATTAGCGGAAACGAGCCTCAGCGGGCACTTGCGAATTTGTGATTAGGGTTTTATGCTGGGTTCTACTTCTTGAGCAAGTTTCCCTCCAAATTTCGGTTTTCCCGAGTTCCCAGCCTTCCCCATTGTTCTTCGGACACTCATTAGCCTTTCATGATCACTTTCAGGTATCGAGACGATTCTATCTGTTTCTTATTGTAAAAGTTTTGTTCATCATCGTGGTGACAATATCTTTTTTTTTTTTTTTACGGATTTTGAAGTTAGGGCTAGACTAGTTTTGGAATGATTGATGAATGTCGGGCTGGTTTATGTATTTCGGATGCTGGAAGAAACACTCGGCCTTGGAGTCTTGAGTTCAAAATTCTTTATTCGGAATTCTTTTACTTTTATTTTTAATTATTGGTCGAATACTTTAATATCAGTTCATCCGTGGCCGGGACTTGGAATTTCTGTTTCTTCAAGTTAAATTAGTTCTCTTGGTAGGTCTCGGGGTATGCTTGAAACAAAATTGAAATTGAATTGCTCGCTCTGTTTCTTTCGCAACTTTCTAATTTGTAGGGTTATTATTTTCCGTTGGGTTGTAATCTCTCTCTTCTTGTGCAACCTAGTTAGGTTCAATGTACATGTTTTATTCAACTAATCAATATGGAGCCTATTTGTGCTTGTATGCTTTATATCCTAGTACTGTTTACGAAATTATCTCAAAAACTAGTTAATCAATATTCATGTTGGCATTTCTGTTTTAATTTTCAAAGTGCTAAACTAAATAGTATTTTTATTTGGTTCCAGCTGCAGTTTTTCTTGTGGGAGGTCTGCTTTGGTATTATGGTAGAACCAGAGCAAGTGGAGAACATTGAATTTCGATGGGGCAAAAGGAAAGCAATTGGTGGGAAGAAGAAGGATGTGACCTTTTATGAATCTTGTACTTATGACGGCGTAGAATATTTTCTTTACGACTCTGTCTACCTATATAAGGAAGGTGAACCAGAGCCTTATATTGGAAAAATTCTTAAAATGTGGCAGAATCCTGATAAGACAAAGAAAGTAAAAATCCTTTGGTTTTTTCGACCTTGTGAGATTCTTAATTATCTTGGAGCTGAAGACACACCGGATAACGAATTATTTTTGGCATCTGGTGAAGGTGTTGGCCTTGCCAATGTTAATCCTTTGGTAATTCTTAGCTTTTATCTTTACTATTATTTTGAGACATTCTATTTCTCTTGATTTGTTACCTTTTTTGCCGAACGTGTTTAATTTGTTATTACAGGTCATTGGTAAAAATTATCAAACGAGTAAGTTCAGATAAAATTACAGTCTTATCGAAACGATGGTAATGAGCTTATGTTAGGATTGTGCTCAACCTTCATCTCTGGTAGCTTTGTGTATCACTTCTTAATTTTATCCTTGAGTGGTAGCCCCATCCATTATCTTTTCCCTCGTCTCTTTCATTTGTCCTCGCCTAAGTTTGTCCCGTGGCTTCTATCATTATTAAATTTTAGGGGTTACAAATCCTTAGATGATTATTTATTGCTTTCTCTGCTGGCCGATATTTTCCCTTGCCCGGGTGCCAAGGATGTAATTTTATGGTCCCATAGCCCTTCTAGGAAGTCTTCGTGTGGCTCGTTTTTCTCCCTTTTGTGTGGGACCTTCTTCTTTGTTTCCATGCTCTAGAGGTTTAAATTCCCAAGTAAGTCAAATTCTTCTCTTGGTCTAAATCCATTGACCATATTTAGAGATTGTCTTCTATTCTTTTGTGGGCCCAGTGTGCAATGTGCATAAGAAGGCCTTGAGAAGTTTGGAGCATATTTTGCGGGATTGTCAGTTTGTTGGTGGTTTGAGACAACTTTATGGAGGCTTTATGAGTTCATATGGCTACTAAAATATCGTGTTGGGCTATAATGGCAGGAGTATTGTACCATCCTTCCTTTCAAGATGGAGGAATGACTCTTTGATACATTGCTTTCTTTCCAGTCTTATGGAACATTTGACTTGAGAGAAGTAGGAGGTCTTTGGAAATGTGGAGAGCTCTTCGGAAGAGGTTTGGGTGTTGGCTAGGTTAAGTGCCTTTTTTTGGGTTTTGGTATTGGTACTAAGGAATTTTGTGATTGTCCTTTTTCCCTCCTTTTGAACTGGAGTCTGTTTTTGCAATTGTGTACTTCATGAAATTTTTATTTTTTTGGGTCCTGGGTCCTCTTGTCCTTGGCTTTCTTTCATTTTATCTCAATGAAAGTTGGTTTATTTAAAAAAAAATATTAGTGAAGGAATGGGCTATGTTCATTTCTTTGTTCTTTTGTTTCAAAATAGCTTATTTGAGGATATTTCTTGTCTCAAACTAGGAAGTGATTGCTGGAAAGTGCAACGTTCTCTGCATTTCCAATGACAGCAGAAATCCACGACCTTCAGATGAAGTTCTCAAAAAGGCTGATTTTGTCTTTTCTCGTACATTTGATGTTGGAAAACAAGAGGTCTGCAATGACATGTGTGGAAAAATTGCTGGAATAGAAGGTTTGATTTCAGTTTCCCAAAAAAGGAAAAAAAAATCTCAATAATTTAACTCTTGGTTGGCTTGTTATGATCTGATCTCAAAACTGATTGTTTCTTTTTCTGTCGCAGTTAAATTTTTACTTAATAGAGTAGATAGTTCAAAGGATGTTAACAGGACTGATAAGGATGGGAAAGATGCAAGTGGCGGTACAATTGTAAATACTGAATTTGATGATCCCTCTCAACAGAACACTCCAAATGGAGAATTAACTTTAGAGAAGCATGAAAGCTCTGTCGAGAAGTCCACAGAGGAAAATGTTGATTTGAAGGTTTCTCTGCCTACACAGAAATCCTCCAATGAAGAGAAGTCTACTGCTTGTGCAAGTGATGGAGGACATGGAATGGCTAACACTAGTAGCAAAGAAGAAAACATCTTAGGTGATAAGGTCTCTCCAAGGCTTAAAATCGATCCTAACGAGATAGCTGGTAAAGATGTCAAAGCGCTAGCTAAGGATGTTGAGTTTGAAGATAGAGTTAGAAGTCCCAAGGGCTCTGCCGAAGTTGAACATAGGCCAGCTAAGAGGGCAAAGCTAGATACTTCTATTCAGTCATCTCCTGGCAAGGCCAAGAACAACGTTCAAAAGTTCGGTCTTAATCGCAATAATAGTGATACACAGGCTTCCGCACCTAAGAGTATTGTTTCTGAAGATGCTTCCAAAACCAAAAATGTAAAAGATTATCATGGAACAAAAGACGGCCTTATAAAGAAGCCTAAGCTTGATGAGAAGCCACCAAAGGTTTTTAATGGCACGAATATAAAATCCCCTTCCCAAATATCTTCAGACAAGAGTGCCAAAATAGATGGTCAAACTGTGGAGGTTACCAGAAGGCCAGATGCTGTAAGTTGTATTTCTAATTTTCTAGTATTTTTGTTTCACTTTTTACTACTATGGTCTTATAATCTAATTGACTCTTAAGTGGGAAACATAAAATAGCATAATCCTTGCAGTCATTTGACCTTCAGAAGTAGCAGATATGAAATATTTCATATTATGGGACACTTGACGTTTATCTCATTCAGTTTGTTGTTGCTTATTTGCACAAATTGCATCTTGTTCATGCACTGCAGCACTGGTGGTTGGTTATTGCTAGAATTATTTCTCATGTCTTTGTCAGTATCTTTTTCTTCCGTGTTAAACTAATATTAAGGTTTTCATGATGCATTTTTTTTCCCTTGAAAGTTCCATGTTAATTTAACGGCCTATATACTTTGGAAAACAGTAGTGAAATATGGATCTTTTTGCATTAGCCTGCATAAATTGAATTTTGTACATGCACTGTAGCACTGCATTTGGGTCATGTTAGTGGTTGGTTATTACTGGAATTATCTCTCTTGACTTTGGCCCTATCTTTTTCTCCCTTGTTCAGCCAAATTTTAAGGCTTACATGATACAATTCAATATTCTCGAAAGTTCCATGTTTATTAGGTTGAATATGGATTATTATGGCAAACATTAGTGGAATATGGATCTTTTTACCATGGCCTGATATCTCCTCTTATTTATTTTGGTACAATAATTCTATTTGAGATGAGTTTTTAAGGGTTCTGATTGTTATGATTTTCAACGTTTGGACAGGATAGAAGCAGATGGTTCAAGGGACTTGTAAGTCAATCTCTCACTTCTGTTACTCATCATCTTTTATTTATTTGTTTGGATAAGAAACGATAATATGATTCATTATCAACGTAAGGGGCCAAAAGACAGCATGCAGAGTCGAAGTGTTGTTGAATTTTATTTTATTTTATTCTTTTTCTTTCCAAATGCCCACAGAAAAGCTCTAGCAGCTCATCATTTTATTATTGATTTTTTTTAATGTCAAATCCTTTTAAATTATCTAAATCTTTGTTTTAACTGCAATTCTTCCCAGGGACTCATTTGTCCTCTCTGCTGTTTCAACACATTCATTTAGTCATTCTATTTATTTCCAAGTCTAAGATTTAGATAGTCTTGATTCTAGACATCTACTCCCTTTTCTTTTTGATGTGGAGCACAGAAAAGATTTCAGAAAAGTAAGGAGGGTTGAGAAGACGGGTGATTTAAAGATTGAGTGAAAAGGCAATTAGAACTATAAGAGGATATCCGTGCAAATTGAAAGTAAGATTCTCTCCATAGAAGTAGATACGAGTTTTGGAGGAATTAGAACTAGGAGCTTAGATTGAGGTAGGGATATTACCTTCTTCTTTTCACTTCATTGGGGTTGTTTGGTTAGATAGTTGCTTCGTCACCATCTTCAACATTTTCCTTAACCATACGTTCTCTCAAGAGTTGAAAAGTAATGACCATGTGTTTTGGGTGGCAAAATCTTCAAACAAGAAAGGGGTTTTCTAGTAAAATCTTTGAATATTCACGAAGGGAAGAAGAAACGAGGTCCCTTTACGGTACGTGTTGATAGAAAAGGCTGGACCTCCTTCCCATCCTAATATCGCCTCTAAAAATCAACCACATCAGTTCAAATCAAGTTGTGAGCTCAAGTACCGATCCTTCAACTTGTATTTAAAGGTTCCTGAGCAGTGTTTAGATTATTCCACCTTCCCTGCCATTTAGAGTTGTTTTTGCTGAAAAGATATGCAAAGCATTATACTCTCCCATTAATTGAGAAAAGAAAGAAAAATTATGTGGTGCAATATCATGATAGCCTACATTTTGTCTTTATTACTTGAGAGAAATAGAAGAATCTTCCAAAGAGGAAATTGTCTGAGATAGGTTTTTCTAGCCCTTACTCGGTGGCTGGTGCAAACTATATCCACTTTTTGTAATTACAATTGTTTGAATGTATGTGCCAATTAAAACAGCTTTTGTAATCTTCCAATGGTTTGCTTGAGGCTTTGTTCTCCTTTTTGTATCTCTATTTTCATTATTTTGATGAAAATGTTTTTGATTTCTTACCTAAAAAGATCCATCACGTGGTCATTTCTTGAGACACTTATCTTGCTCTTTCTAAGGTTTATTGATAATTATTCTAACCAATTTAGCTGATTATCTCTATGCTAGCCTTGGGAAGAAAGAATGAAAACTGCACATGAGCAAGGAACACTTGTTCTGATTCAAAACTTGGATCCAGCTTACACTTCAGGTGAAGTGGAGGTAATAATAAAATTTTCGCCTTGATTATTTGATGTGATATGCTCTACTGTATTGCATTATTATTTTATTTTCTTGACTATTTCAACTACCATTTGGTGGCTCATGGGTTCAAAGGGCCTAGCAAAAATTGAGAGAGAATGAGTTCAAACCCATGATGGCTACCTACCTTAGAAATTAATTCTTATGTGCTTTCCGGCACCAAATGTTGTAGGGTCAGGCGGCTGTCTCGTGAGATTAGTCGAGGTGCGGGCAAGCTGGCCCAGACACTCACGAATATAAACAAAAAAATTAATAATAATCAACTACCATTAAAAAATCACTTTAATTATACATCTTAGTCCAATATCCCTCACTTCCTGTACAACGTTCCAGGATATCGTGTGGCATGCCTTCAGTGAGAGTTGCACAGCAAAGATGGTTCAGCGTACTGCATATTCTATGCCTCACATAGGTATGAGCTTAGGGCATTCTCCGAACTCCCCTTCCATATAATCATGAAATGATTGAGCATGTTTCTTTTCAATTGTTAGTGTTCGAGTTCCTTGAGAATTTTGTTACCCATATTTTTTGTAGGTCAAGCTTATGTTGTATTCAAAACCAAGGAAGCAGCAGAGAAAGTGGTTAGAAAACTAGATGAAGGTTGCTTAGTACTCTCAAATGGGAGGTAAGCTTGCGTTCCATATAGTATGCTGTTACCTTCAGACCATATATTATATTCCACTGGTCCTCTGGGAAGAATATGCGGTTACCTTCAGACCACATATTATATTCCATTGGTTCTCTGAGATCTACTGTTTTATTCCTTTATATTGGTAAACACCCTTTGAAGTTGTACGTGTTTGCTTTGGCAGATCAAAGAGGTTTAAAGATAGTTTTCACCTCCCACCCGACCCCAACCCAACCCAATTTAATCCCTACTGACTTGAGGTTTATGCACGTTGAATAACTATTCCCAGCTAATTTTTTTCCTTAAAATTTTCCAGGGCTCTTGTTGGTAGCTTTGCAACTCCCCATTTCCCGGCAAAGAAACAAACTTTTTTTGGGCATCACAGTATCGATAAGCTTAGACATCAGATGCAACGTGAGATGGTAACGCCTGCCTATCTTTCTTAAATACACAGATTGCGCTCCTGTCTATTCAATCCCCCATTTATTCATTATTCATTTATTTTTGGTTAATTCCCAGAAAGATGCTGTGTCAACCTCGCATTGTTCTCAGCCGAACACGGTAGAATATGACATGGCCATGGAATGGTGTTTACTAGAAGAAAGATCAGAGCTTGCCTGCAAAAAATTGTTTAAGGTCTAAATTTCATTCCATTGAACTTAAACCATGCAGTGTTATAATTGAGTTTTCTATTTTTCTGAACTTGTACTTGTTTTATTTATTTATTTCTAGCAACAAGAAGAGGAGTTAAGAAAACTCAAGAGCAAGCTGATATCTAGATGAGCTTCATCAGCCCCGAAAGATGCTATATTTGGCAAGTACTTTTGACCGTGCTATAAATCGTTTTGATCTAGCATTTTGAACCATGTGTATACCTCCACTCTTGCAAGTACCCAGAGGTGATGAGTCTTAGTTTTGTTGCTCTTGCAAGTTATCAAAGTGGATTAGTCGGCAATGTGTACATTGGTAAACCTCTCGATCTTATTCTGATGTCAAACATATATATATATATAGATTCTGCCTCAAATGTGTTATTTTTTTCATTCAATGGATGTGTGAATTAATATGATCTTCTGGCAGAGATAGAGATGGGTGGGAGATCAGTTAGATGAGGTCCAAGCTGGGTGAAACTTACAGCGGAGTTCAATAGGAAGAAATTTTGATTTCGGAATCAAAACACGAGTCTGATTATAGCTGCTGCATCACTGGAGGCATGGTTGATTATCTATACTTCATGGGTGAGTGTAGATAAATTTTCATTTTGCTTCTTTCCCAAGTGTAACAGATAAATTTGAAGCAGCCAGCCAGTGTTTGAGAGGTCAATTATTTATTTATTCATGGACTTCTCTGCCTTTGGTATAATCAGTTCTTAGTTTAAGTTTTGATGGTAACCAGCACCAAACCCTTAGAGCTTGCAATTTTGAAAAACGTTCGATAATTGATAACTATTTTGTTTTTGAAAATTAATTAATATATTTCTTTGTTACCTACTTTTAAAAATATATTTTAAAATATAAGTCAAATTTTAATAATTAAGAATTAGTAGTTGTTTTTGGAATTTGAGTGAGAATGCGAATGTGTAATCAAATAAAATATTATTATTATTATTATTTTGTGCTTGGAAATTTAAGTGTTTGAAAATGGGTTATCTTGGGGTACTTGAAACAAATATATTCAATTAAGGTCTATATCTCCGACCTAAAGGTTTGAATTCCTACACAAATACGTTGAATTCAAATAACAAAATAACAATAATAATAGTTTTGGATTGGAATATTGTTCAAAGGAGTTCTTTTCTTTTATAATAGCAAGAGTTCATTAAAAATGTCATTGATGTTTTGATGTATAATTTTTTTAGAGATGTTTGGAGAGGTAAATTTACACTTGTGCAGGTGTAAATTTGGAGATGTTTTGATACTAAGGACTAAAGTTATTTTTCATTAATATTTATTATTTCTTAAAAAATAAGATTAATATTTATCTTTTTTTTTATGAAGAAAACAGTTATTAATATCTAATCTATGCCCATTTATTTTCAGTTTGAAAAAAAACCATATTCATCCGATCAAAATTACGGGTTAAATTTGCCATCTACCATATTCTCGATTTAATTATTTTAGTCTATTGATTATTAAAATGATGGAGTTGCCAACAATCGATTTCGTATCATCTTCAAAAATTATATTGATGGCTTAAAAGTCAAATAATAATTCATTCTGTCACGTTTATATTCTAATCCTAATTGCCAAACTCCTATAATTATTTTTAATTCTTTATCCAAAAAAAAAATGAAGAAGAAGATGCAGAGATCCCATCACAATAAAAATAATATTAAATTAATATATATTTTTTAAATAAATAATATATAAACAACTTAAAGCATGGTAACGTCTAGTTAAAACATCTTACAATTTAGAACCTTTTACAAATTTTCAGTTATAAAAGTGTTTATTTTGGAACTACAATTACTAAATAGACACTCAAGGTCAAAGACCAAAGTATTTTATCTCATTTTACATATATATATATATATATATATATATATATATATATATTTATTGAAATTGAATTATAAAATGATAATTTATATAACTAGAGAAGCTGTCACTCTCTGACTTGTAGGAGTTTGAAAAAGAAGACTCTTTCGGCGGCTCTTTACTTATATTCTCATTTTCCTTTCCAAATCATCTCCTCCATCCTCTACTTCTCTCTCAAACTCTACATTATAATTTGTGAATCCATTCTTCCAATTTTTGCTTCTGCTGCTTCTAGTTCATACATATTGAGGCTCGAATCCGCAAATTAAAATGGGGATCAAATGGCGCAACGGCAGCCAAAGCATCAGGCTGGGGCGGTCCTCCGTTTCAATCGAACGAGATAGCAAACGGCCCGGATGGCAGATTTTGTGGCAGAAAATCGTCAAGGAGAAGAAGAAATTCTTCGGTTCTTCTTCTGTTATGGAATTGAATTCTTCTTA
>NW_019104488.1:2917657-2933373 GCF_001995035.1 Momordica charantia
TTTTTTTAATTTTAAAATTAAATATTATTGGAAATGCGTTTAGATCATTCAAAAGGAAAAAAAAAAAAGATTTATAAACAATAATTTTACAACTTTATAAAAACGAATATTTGAAATCGTGATGCAAAATAAAGTAACTAACAATCTCATATATCTAGAAATTAGAATCAAAATTAGAGATGTGATGTCGGCATTGGCACAAAAACAGAATATTTTAATTTGATAAATGCTAGCAATCTTTGACCATCAACCACAGCCTCAATTGGAGACCTTGATGCAAAAAAAATGTGAAAGTTTTTGGGAAAATTACAAAATTACCCTTAATTTCATATATGTTAAGGTCAAAGCCCTACTTTTTTTTAACCATTTGAGCTTTCATACTTTGTCCAAGTTAAAATTTCTCTCGAATCTAATGGGCTTTACATTATTCTAAGTTTTATTTTGCATGTATAGAATCTATTCAGAAATTTCCATTATTTCAAGAATGAACCAAATTTTTAGATTTTGAAAATTTCCAGTCATGTTAGTTCTATTGGGCTAGAGGATTTATAAATTCTAAAGAATTTTATAATCTTAAAAATGGAAATGCTTTTCAAAAGATAATGATTTCTGGATTATTAAATATCAAAGAAACCTGAAGACAGCCTTGTTCCCGATACAACAATATATGCATGCTTCTTGAACCCCATAAATAAATAAATAAAAATAAAAAAAATTAGAAGGTCAAATCTGTCTTAGTATTTTAAAAGAAAAAATATATATATATATATATATATATATATTTTTTTTTATCCGTGAGTGTTACACACACCTCGACTAATCTCACCGGACAACCGCCTAATCCTACATCGTCAAGTGCCAAAAAACACATAGAACCATTATCAATGTGATCTTTTATAATTTTAATTTAGTACTTATTCTTTGAGGTTAGTTTCAATTTAATTCTTATGATTTTAAAAATTTTAACCTAAGTCGTATTGCTTGGTTATACTACCTAAATGGTCTTCAAACCAATTTTTACCCACCAAAATTCACCACATTTTCCCTTTTTTACACGGCCTAAGCTTTTAGCCTAATAGACACACCAGCTCATTACCATTGTAACTAGAAAACTCGCAACATCGGTAACAATTTGTGAAGTTTGACCCGACCAAATTGAAGGTTTTCAAGGCACGGATAAGATTGAAACGAAGCCCAAATCGGAGGGACTAGTTTGAAACTGAACTGAAACTATTGGGACCAAATTAGAGAGAAATTATCCCTGCGCCGTAACCTAAGGGGTAAAATACATGTCTTAATTATATTGGGAAGAAAAATGTTAAAACTCCTCGAAAATAAAATTAAGCAACGTACTATTTATTATACATTAACTTCTATAGGCTCTGGCCGTCTCCTTCCTGATAACTAAATGATAATCGAACAAGGACCTAAAATGCTATTGCAGACGATGAAAGAATATGCAGCAGGACCTAATAACGAAATACAAAAAATAATTATCGGCTTACAGCCATGAAGGCACTCGATAATCACGAAAGCCCGTAAGTATGAACCTCATCTGCAAACAATTGAAGTACCAAGTAAACAGATTCAGATGACGAAGTTCTACCAATTGAATATAATACTTTCTTTTAGATTTCAAAATCATCAAATCAAACCTCCAAAGTATCCTCCCACTACAGCTTGACGTGCAAAATGATAGCCTTCTACTTGTCTGGATGCCCCCTTTTACCCTTACGACGTGCATGGTGGGCGTTGCTGTTTCGAATAGGTTTCTTGGTTTTTTTCCTGGAGTGATCAGGAACCTCGAGTTAATATCCATAAATGAGAAAGATCTATTTACCATTTCGAAATATTAAAACTCAAGGACACAGTAGTACGACTTAGTGAACACATTTTATTAAGGTTGTGTTTCCCAATCCAATATATGAAAGAAGAGCAGTTTCAGTTGTATTAACATAGAACTGCATCTCTCTTTTTTGAAAAAAGAAAGGAAAAAAAGGGCATAGCACTGCACATATAATACTGACCAGAAAATGGCAGAGCACATATTGAACAGCAGAAGTATTGGAAGAGCCAATAAAGCAGAAGCCTGCAGTGTTTTAATTGTAATTCAATTTTAGAAAAGATGAAAGAGTATGGCAGAAAAAGAAAAAGAAAAAAAGTTGAGCATCGTAAAATATGCATACCGCAAACCACTCCAACTCTCTAGTTGCGAGGGGCCTGGTCAATTCGTGTCTATTAAGAGTATCTTTAACAGCACCTTGAACCTTGACAAGCAAATAATAAAATATGGTTATTTTCTGTCAAGAAAAGGATAAACATAGTTCTGGGAAATTGTAAGAGTCCTGGTAAGGATTGTTTGGGAATATTAGTAGTATATTAGTGGGAGGGTATTAAGGTAATTAGTTAGGGGAGAGTTGTTATAAATAGGGTAGTAGGGAGAGGAGAATGATATCTTGGAGAATAGTTTACGGTGAGGATTTGAGAGTGTTCTTGGGAGAGAGATAGCCCTCTCGAAAGCCTATTGATATTGTGACTATCTCGTTGGATATTGTAATATAGTTACTTAGTTCGTTTAGTGTATTCAGATTCCTTATAGGAATTTAAAAAATGCATATGATTACAGCTACAGCTGAGAAGCTGCACAATCTCATTTAAATAAATCACTATCGACAGTCTATATTGTTAAAGAAGGAAATTCTACATTTCCAGTCGAAAATTTTGAGCAATTTAAGAACTCAACGAAATGATAATTCTACAATTACCCTTGCTCGCTTTTAAGCACCTTCATATGATCAAAAAGAAATATCTCCTCTAAGCAACCTGGCTAACCAATTGCAATTTCATTCGTTTAAAATTAGAGCCAATTACCATATTATTTCCTCAATACAGTCATCTTGTTTGAGAGAGGAAATACTGTATGTCAAAGAAAAAAAGAAATGAATTATATCATAGCTAACAGTTAGTCCAAGGTGATTAAATGGAAGGACAGGTAAATGTCCATAAAATATGAGCAAATCTTTTATTCTATATCAGCTTCGTTCTAAAGTTTCTCCACCGACCAAAAAAATCTTAGCTATTGTTTGGGCATAGCTACGAATGCAGTTCAAATTTTTTCACTTTCTAAGACAAATTGAATATGTCCCAAAAAAAACATGGACAGGGTGGATTGGAAGTGTAAACCCAGCTCAGAGACTCGGGGTATTTGGGTTGGAAAAAAAGGGAAGAATTTTAAATTTGTGTGTTAGTTTCTGCAGAACAATAACACAGCCACTTATTTCAAAGTACATAAACCAGCAAATCAGTTACCAGAGTCTATAGATCCTTCACAGTTAGTAAATAAGTAGGGAAGAATGTATGGAGTGTACCTTATGATGATATATGGCCGCAGATTTTAGAAATTTTCCATATGCATGAACTAACTTCTTTGTATAGGGTTTCAAGGCCACCCTGACCTTTTCTACATGGGGTTTCGTAACAGTAGCAACCTGATCAATATAAGGCTTGCTGATTTTCTTGACTTCCTGTCATCGAGAAAAAAAGAAAATATCCCTTTCTCGTGAATAGCTATTTAAAATTTAGAGAGGAAAAAATGAAGACATTCAGACAACGTACCACATAGTACGGACCGATAGCTTCTTTAGATCTAGTGACGTAAGGAGTTATTGCACTCTTCGACGTCTCATAAAATTCTACAGTTTTTGTAGTTAATGTCTGTACATGTGGTTTGACATTCGTTTTTACTACCAACCATCTTTCCTTCACAGCGGGAATATATTTCTGCAAGCAATGTCATTGGACAGATAAGAGAGAGCAACCCACTTTTTACTACTATAGGAATGTCATCTGAAGAAACTTCATACAGCAAAAAATAAAAATAAAAAAGAGTAGAAAAATAAACCTTGTTGATGCTCTCATTCTACTTGCTAGAGCTAGTCAGTTATAGGTATCCAGCACAGCATGTATTCATTAGTTTACAGAATACTTATGAAATCAATTTTTCATTGGTTTTTCTGAGTTCTATATGTATTGTTCTCTTTTTAAAAAAGATAATACGTTTAAATAACAAATAATGAGAAACCAACAGGATCCCGGTTATACAAAGCAACTCCAATGATTAATGAATAGAAATCAAGGACAATCACAAAACTTTCTATTCACAGACAGCTATAGGGAGGTACTGAAGTGAGCAACACTACAGGTCTACAGAACTCGTCCCAAGTCTCCTCTACCCCTACAAAACCCTGTAATTCCTACTCTCAAAAGAACAAAAAAACTGGGTTGCAATAACAACCTCCCCTTCTCTAAAAAGAAGATCCAAAGCGAAACTTAAACCTAGCTTAATTGATTAAGGCATATATACCAAAAAATTGGAGGTTTGAATCTCCACCCAAGTTGAACTCAAAAAAGGGATCCAAGAGAACTTCTGTCATCCTTTACAATCCCAATGAGGCACCCACAACACCACAAATGAGCTTCAAGAGAAGCTGAGACAATCAAAATAAGTTCAAATTTGTCAAAAACCAAGGCAAGGAAAGAAGAAATAGGGGGGGAATGATGAAATCAACACCGCCAAAATTTATGAGATCGATGAACTCATAACACAATTATTCTGAGTTTTATGAAATGACGAAGAAAGGACTGAAAGAAAATGGATCAGGAAAGATAATGGTTGTACGATGCAGGGAGGGAATTGAGGTGAGCAAGATACACATATCCCTACGGTTCTCCAACAAAATGCCCTTAAATAAAGCCCCACTATATTCACTAAAGATAGGTTCACTTATCCCATCCGCTGCCAATAATGGAAAGAACAGAAGACAACATGTCACCTGTCTTAACTCTCTGGTGGAGAGAGTCTTTTCCTTGGATTTTCCATTACCCAACAGAGAAATTCAAAGGAAGACAATTTCCTATCCCATTTAAAACCAAAACATCTCTTCAACAAGACTTTATCAAGAAACTCCCCAATCCACATTATTGCAATCAACTTAAAAAGTGTACGCCTTTCTTCCTTTCTCACATCCCAAAGGCTGAAAGGAGGAGAGACATACGTTTCCATAGTTGAAATGTTTTTGTGGCCAGGAGGAGCTTTTTGTAATCTTCCTTAGTTTGAGGCTTGGCTTTCCTCTCCTTTGTGTGATTTCAGATAATCTGTGAAATTGATTGATTTCTTATTTTTTAAAAAGTACGCCTCTTGGCCAAAATTTTAGCAACAATCTTGTACAGATTTGTGTGACTAAACTAATAGGTAAATAGGTTTAATTTTTTATTAGTATTTACCTTCTTCAGAGGAAGATAAATGTAGGTTTCATTCATGGAAGAATATGTACAGACTTGTGGCTGAACTAATACTAATAGGTCTAAAGTAATCAAGAACACGAGCTAATCAACTGAATGAGAAGATCAGTGCATTCTGATTATACATAAAGAATTCTCAGAAAAAACCTCGAAGATAATAAGAATGAGAAGCCCAAATTTGCATAACAAGATCCTGTATCATATAATATAAGCACTTTAAGGTGTTTAACTGAACTATTCAATGAAGATACTAGATAATTGAAATACAGAGCGTCATTACTTGTGGTACCACATAAATTTCTAAGAGATCAAAGCACAAAAAGTAAATACAAACTAAAAGCTTACTACTTTCATTGTCTCGATATGGGGTTCAGCCCATTTTGAAGCTTGTGCCTTCTTATCCAAAGCCTGCAGCAAATTTGGAACAGGAGTTAGTTGATAAATTTAACGGATCACACACTAGCCAAAAAGTGAATACAGGCTTATTCATAACAATAACAATAAAGTGAATAACCAACCAATCAGTTCAATTTACTTCAAGTCTACAACGGATATCAACTAAGAGTTATATAATATAACATAACTAAACTAACTCAACCCGTACAGATCACAGAAGACCTAATCTAATTCTACCTTAATAAAACGTGACCCAAAACCAGAAAATTCAAAGAACAAAAAGGAGAAAAGGGAAGAAAGATGCCATCAGTAACATTTTCTTATTGTCAAAATAGTTCAGAGAAAGTGATGGTAATATAATGATACCTTCTGAACTACTACATCAATTGCAGGTTTTGCATGCTCATTCCAGTGTGCTGTAACCAAAGACTGCAAAGAGGTAAACCTTCAGATTCAAAGGAATAAAAGATGGGGAGAGGAAAGAAAAAAACAAAATACTAGAGCAGTACCTGAAGATTGTCATAATGTGAAGCAAGCCAAGGCGGGAGCCACGCACCATGAACCTGATGACGGAATAAATTTAGCATTACCCTCAGAGCTTCAATAAAAAAAAAACATCCATCACACTAGATTATTCAACATCACCTCTGTTAACTCTTTGATTTTAGAAGCTGCCTCAAACTTTGCCTTCCTCATCTCTTCCTAAAATTTTAAAAATAAGAATATGCAACAAAACGTTACCGTCAAGAGTCTAGAATTAATATTGTTTAGAATCATTATGAAGTACCTTAGACACTTCAAGAGCCCGTTCAGTTACACGGATTCTAGTCTTCTGTTCTTCATGAATCTTCTGGAACTGAAAAGTCAAAACATCTTCCAATATCAGGTATGTCCATAACACGTACGAAGTTAGTGTCAGAAGGAATAAATGCGAGACTATCTGTTATAATGAAAACAATATAAAGACAACATAATTGATATCTGGAGTTGGACTGCTAGAAAAGAAACACAAGATTTATCAGAAGTAGTATGAACTGCAGAGAATTAAGGAAATTGTCAAATCAAGTGAGATTAAGATTAAAATAATAATAATAATATATTCTTTAAACCCCCACGAAATCTAAAACCCTCATCCATGGACTCATAACTGTGAATTATAACTTAAAAGTAGAAAGTACATCGGATTAGACATCCTTAGCCTTTCCTTGAGTTTTACAGCAAAAACATCCGGCTCGTTGATGGTGTAGCAGAAAAAAAAATGATAACATTTCCCATATTTCATGCATGGAAGTTATTACGTGCTACTACACAAAGTTATTATCAAGCAATAAAAAGCCATCAACCTAAAAACTAGAACTATAGAAGGAAAAACTAAAGCAATAATATCTTACATTCTCTAATCTTAAACTGACTTCGTGTATTTTCTTCTCAGCTTCATTTGTTTGAGTTTCCCAGGATTCTTTCTCCCTATTCAGTGTCTCAAATTCTCTTTTGAGAGCATCAACCTGCAGAAGGGCGGTACATCAGCAAAAAGTAGAAAGTGGTTTTTTTGGAAATAAAAAATATTGCTTCTCATTTCTTGCCTGTCTTTCTAATTCATCAGCACGTGCATATGCCTTCCCAACCTGCTCCTCAGCATCTAATTTCCCTTTTTTCTTTGCCCGATAATAGATTGAACAAGTTCAGCATTTGAGTGAAGCATCGGATATGGGTTTTTAAAGATAAATATAGCAACAAGAACAACCATAAAAACTAATGATGAATACAAGAGAAAGTGGGGGGAGGGTGTGGGGATTTCAGGTTGAAAAATAATAGGGAGAAGAATAACACTGTAAGCCTTAAAGCACGTATATTTGGATGAAAGTTTCACCATCCTGAAAGACATAGTAAATGCCTAACTGCTAATGCCACAAACCTGAAGAGAAGCAATCTCACTTTCAAGCGACAAAATGCTATCTATCTTGGCGCTAATGATCTTTTCCTTCTGAGCTATTACCTCATCCTTCCTCTTCAATTCTTGGTTTTTTTCATCATGGTGGGATTCTTCAGCATTGGGTAAAGTCGAGCGTTGGCAACAACAACAAAGAAACAACAGGACACCAATTAGAAATTGCGAAGTCAGTCAAAAACATTCAGACAGAAGTATGAAGTGCCCAATCATCGCTCATTTTACTCTACGTCAATATTCAACCACCACGCAGTACATTGATTGACACTTCCAAGTGTGAAAAGTAACTTACAATTGATGTTATATAGTTATTCCTAATTAATTAACAATACAACAAACAGTTAGTCGACTCTCAATGTGATGATAATTATTAATTAAAACGAAATGGAACCAGCTTTTCCAGGTAAGATAGAACACTGGCAAGTCTAGAAACCGTTAATTTCTTAAAATTCTTATACCTTACTGTCTACAACTTGAGAAACAACTTCACAATAGATCTGTCTAGCAGATACAGATTATCAAAGCGTGATGACGTTTTAAATCTGGCCATTTCCAAGATAGCATCAAATTATTAATCCAATGAATACTAAAATTAAACTCGTAGGAACTGGTCTGTATTCTCCATGCAATTAGACTTTTCCTCCAGTTTTTTCCTTTTCTGCTTATGCTTCCTCAAAAATCAAAACAACAGTACAACTTAGAATAAATGACAGCTAAAGTTAAGGATAATTGATATCTAACCAAGCTTTTGGATCTTGAACTTAAGCTCATCCAATTCGACCTTCAAATCAGATAACTCGGAAACATCCGATCCAACGCCTTCAACTACATGTTCCCCTTCTCCATCAACCGATACATCAGCACGAACGTACGTGACAACTAGGGCTAGAAAAATCGACAAAATGGCGAGCTTTGAGATCGCCATGGGCTCCAATCTCGGCACAGCAACTCCAGAGCAAGGGACAGATGACGAACAAATTCTTCGAAGTTCAAAGTTGAAATTTGGCCATGGCGATCGACTTGTATTTATTTTGTCGTCGTCGGCTCCACTCCATTGGACATTTGTCAATGGCTTTTAATTATTTTACTATGTTTTGCGTCCTTTTTCCTTTTCTGCACCCTCACGTATATTCTGCTTTAATTCTTAAAAGTTTTTAATATTTTTCCATAAAGATCGGTCGAGTTTACTATTTAATTAATTGAAATCTTACTTACCAGTTACCGTCAGATAACTATATATTGTTTGTCCCAAATATATATATTCTTTAATTTAAAAATAAATAGTTTAAAATTAGTTTTTATTAAAATAAAAAGCTGGTTAACTTACGTATTTAATCAAATTAAATATTTTAAAAAAATTATAGACCATATAAAAGAGACACGGTATTAAAATTTTAGAAACCAAATTGATAATATATTGTTTATAATTTTTTTTTAGTATAACGTACAAAATGATTATAATAAACTTTTATGGGAAATTACCAGTCCAAATAAAAATATCTTAAATTTTTAATTTCAACGTAAATAAGTGTACTTCTCGGGGGAAAAAAACGTGTACAAATTTACAACAGATATTTAATATCTGTTTCGTTTTTTAAAAATATATATGCCATGAAAAAACGAAGAAATTAATATTTTTAAAATTTTGGATAGTGCAATATGTTATGTTAGCAAATCACAACAAAGTATTTAGATACGTGGCTGATTGACAACGACTCTACGACGATGGATGCCCATTAAAAAACACAAAAAATACAAAATAAAACAAAATTACAAAAATCACTATGCTGTGGAGTGTGGATGTGTGAGAGTAACTGGCCACTGATTGAATTTGTGGATATTAACGATACTGATAAGATTCAATGTTTCAACAATTTTTTGTTTTGCCCTTTTTGTCCTTTTCTTATTTTCCACACAAATTGTTTTTAAAATATTGAAGTAATTTTGTTCACAAGATAAGTGTGACTTTTTTTTTTCTTTTAATAACATAATTCATTATACTAATTACTTGAAAATTAATATTACTTGAAACATGACTACAACCAATATTCTACTAATTACTTAATAATTAATATGACTTGAAACATTACTCCAACAACTAAGCTATCTATTATATTTTATAGACTTGAAAGTTCAATCTCTAAGATATTAAATTTGTAAAAAACAAAAGTAAATAGGAAAAAAATCATAATAAATAAGTAAATATATACGTCGTATTACACTGATTTTTTCTTTTTAGGAATTATTACATTGATACAAGGGCTGATTGTGTTTTATTAGAAAGAGAGAGATTGCAATTGTGTATTTAATGTTAACCCAAATTACTATAAATAAGGCAGCTTTATATTTATACTAAAAAGGGAAATACAGCTTTATTACACTAATACAAGAGCTAAAATGGAATTATGTATTTAATGGCAACCCAAATTATAATAAACAATGCAACTTTATATCTGTACTAAAAAAAGGAAAGGCAGCTCTATATTCGCAGACTACTTAAATAACAAATACAGAATTGTATTTAAAAATTAAGAAATTAAAACAATTATACAACTGCATACGACAATTAAAATATTATTTGGATCATGTCAACCCAGATTAAAATACGTACTCATAATTAAAAGGTTAGGAATTTGAATACAATCCTATATGACAAAGAAAACTTAAAATATTAATGCTATCATTGAATAAAAAACAATGAAAAATTAGGAACGTGAAATAAAAATTGTTGGAATAAACATTCCACACTTATTTTTTTTTAGTAAAAGATAATCAA
Organism: Momordica charantia; assembly: GCF_001995035.1. The sequence goes on from NW_019104488.1 coordinate 2,928,079, forward strand.
TAATAATGTTTTGTATGATACAATATAAATACTAAATGTATCTACAAATGTCAAAATATTGATGGAAGATTTAAATTCCATAATAATCTATCAAATTTGATCGATTAAAACACTAGTATATTATTAATTTCGACAATTGAGAATAAAAAGAGTATAGAGCTCAATCATTGTGTTAGTATCAAATAATTGTGAAAACTTAATTGAGAAAATTCAATATGTAAATATTGGAACTAAAATGAAACAAAAAGTTATAACAATCAAAATAAAATTAAAAATTGTCAAAGCAGATAAATCAACCGTAATTTACATTTTGAGTTTGAATTCTCCACCAGATAGGTTGTACTATAAAACAATAAAATTAAAATTTAAAATAGAATTTTTAACTTGTTAAAACAAAATAGTTTATTCCCACCAAAAGTAAAGACAACAACTGTTCTAATCGTACGGCAAAGAGACGTTCCACGTCCTCATTTCAGTTTGTTTCACACTCAAGGTTCCGAACGGGGCATTAACATTCCACATAAGCAGCCACATCATAGCCCGATCGTCGACGTGGCCATTTCTGATTGGTTTTATCTGAGGCAAAATATTGCCATAAATTTGTGAAAGTCGTTGTCGCATAAAGAGTTAGGTGATCGGATTGCAAACCACATCACCGAAGAAAAGAAAGGCGAAGCAAATTCCAATTCAGGGAAAAAATAACTGAAAGCGACAAAACTCTGATCGAATAGGGAAATTTCGATCTCTATATCGATTGATTCTGTAATAATTCTTACTTTCGAGGACTTGTGTTTCGGTACTTTCAGCTTTCCCCCGGTTTCTTTGATTTTGTTTCCTCCTCCGACGAGGTTAGTGATAGAATCTTGCCGCTGCTTTTTGTTGATTTTAGGCATAAGCTTTTGGCGTGCGCATAATTAATCTGGCACGGTATGGATCATCGTTTTTTCATCAATTGCATTGTTGAATCTTACGTTTATTTAGGCTGTTATATTCTGATTCCCGAAATCTCTGTTGTCCGTGAAGTGATTATGTAGTAAATATTCTTCAATTTTCATCTATTTGTTGAATTTGATGCTTTCTAGGTAGTTCATAGCTATTTAAAATGTTATGTGTAAAGTCACTACGTAAAATGTGATGACCCGATGCTTAACTTAGTTGAAATTGGAAAAAACAAGGTGGCTTAAGCTTAACTTATCACGCAATGGATGGTACAGGGCTACCACCCCTTCCAGTTTCTCAATTTATCCGTTGCTGTTTCTGGGTTTAGCTTCTGTTATTGGCTTTGAGGCCGTTGGATGAGAAACTAAGGATATCTTTTGGTTGCTGTTTAGCTTCAATTTATCCGTTGCTGTTTCCGGGTTTAGCTTTCAGTTTATCAATTTATCCGGCTTCCATTTCTTAATAGTTACACGCAGAATTTCAGTCGAGATGCTTTTCTGGGTCATCAATTTTAAATTGCAAGGATATTTTACTAGTAGCCTGTAGGCTGCAACTCCGGATAGTTGTTAAACTCATCATAGGATTTCCTCATAAATTCTCTAATCATTTTTCTAAGAAAGATCTCTTTTGTTTTCTTCTCGATCTTATTTTATCAGATGGCATGGGGAAACATATACAGAAGAAGAATGAAAGTCTTCACCCTGACTTTAGTGATATACCTGGATTATAAGGTAAAGTTTCCTGATCCCTCATCCCCGTTTACCTCTTGACTGTTTCCACAAGCAAGAATCCGGCTGCCCTTTTTAGAATGAAAAATAAAAAATTAAATTAATTATTTTCTTTTGGGGGTTTATGAAGGCATTAGAACAAAGAGAGAAGTGGACTAGCAAGTCTAAAAGATCAGCTCTATGGGAAAAGGCACATGAACGTAATGCGAAGCGTGCTTTGAGTTTGATTATAGAGTTGGAAGGTTTGTGGGTGAAATTTGGACAGTATTTATCTACTCGAGCAGATGTTGTTCCCGAGGCATACATACGGCTCCTCAAACAGTTACAAGACTCTCTCCCTCCTCGTCCTTTCCAAGAGGTTATCTTTTTTGCTTTTTATTTTTTGGGAAAGGAAACCAATTAGTGGAACATAAATGAGACAGATCTTTGGTAGATATCTTGCTCATTCGAATCACCATTTATGAAATTAAACATGTTTCATTTCTCTTATGGTTACTGTGTGTGTGTGTTTTTTTTCCTACAAAACTCTCTTGTGGTTTGTTAGTGATATAGATATGCCTGTCTTATAAATATGTTTCTAAAAAAAATAAAACCATCTAATTAATAGTTCTTATAGTCACAAGATGTTTATTCTTTCATTATGGTAGTGGTTCCTCAGTCATTATCATTTGGATGGTGCCAGTTTGCATAAAGCCAATGACTTCATTATTTTGAAATTGAAATATGTTACTGTTGCTTTTTCTTATCTCTGAAGTCAATTATGGCTTGAAAAAGTTTTGTTATAAAAGAATTGATTGTTTGAAAGTCACAAAATTATTTGATGGAATCTGTTGTATGGATCATTGAATAAGGAGTTGGATTAGTGGATGGATTCATAATAGAAAACCTCTAGAAATGTGCATCATCATGAATGTTATTGTGCTTAAAAGCATTATGAGTCCTGTTTATTAAATAGGAACTTGATGGATCGTGACTATTTTATAGAGGTTTGATGTACCTCAACTATCAACAAACTTCCATAAAAAGTCGATACTATTTGAAAGGGTATGTTGGAAAATTGTTGTAAAAATAGTCATTTTGGTCCTCGCTATTGTTCGAACTCTCAAAACCCACCCACCGAATACCTACCTCAACCAGCCCGTGGCTCCAATACATGTCAATTTAGCACGTTGATTAGTATGTATATTTGAAGCAGTGTTATGCAATTAACAACAAAATAATAGTGAGAACCAAAATGGTTATATTTTTTACAGTTTAGGAACTACAATAGATAGAAAATTTTAGAGACTGTTTAGGGACTAATATATATATATTATGGAAGTTTATGTTTGAGAATTGACCAAAATGAGATTTAAACTAAATTAAATAATCTTTTCAATCACTTAACGACTGCATACTTCGAAGTGGAAATTTCCAACAAAAACTCTTCTACATTTCAAATCCTTGTGCAAGTACATAGTTTCTTATCATGAGATGGTCACAATTGAAAGTTGGAAACTCTTTTTTTGGTTCTTTTTACTACTTACTTCATAAGCTCGTAGCATTATTTCTTATATTTCTAATTGACATATTTTTGATAGTTGAGTTTCATTACAGGTTCTCCAAACTATACAAAAAGAGTTGGGGAAATCAATCACCGATATATTTGCAAACTTTGTTGAAACGCCCTTAGCAACTGCTTCTGTAAGATCATCTTTCCGTAGACAGTTGTAGGATACAAACCTGTCACTAGAATAGGTTCACCATCCATCGATATTTTATTTCTAGTGTAGGGATTTAAGCATGTTTGAAAATTCCCTTATTTTGTTTCTTTTTATTTTTTCAGATAGCCCAAGTGCACCGAGCAACTCTGCTTGACGGAAGGGAGGTGGTTATCAAAGTGCAACATGAGGGCATAAAGACAGTTATATTGGAGGTTTACCATGCTTTATAGATTTTAAGATGTTCGATAAAGACATTTGATGAACATTCTGCCTGATTGGTAAGCGTATGATGACTATTTTCAGGACTTGAAGAATGCAAAGGCGATTGTTGATTGGATAGCCTGGGCAGAGCCGCAGTATAACTTTAATCCTATGATAGATGAATGGTGCCGAGAAGCTCCAAAAGAACTTGATTTCAATCTTGAAGCTGGTATGTTCTTGTCTGAACTTAGAGTCAAAAGACTGATGGAATACTTCTTCTGTTGTCTACTATATTGCACTGCAGCCTAATTGGCCAAACTCATTATCTTAGTTTACTTCTGCGCATGTCTACAATTCTATTTAAAATTTAAGCCACACATGTTTTAAAAGGCTAAGGGCATCCTCAAGGCTTTTCCTCCTGAAGAAAAAGGTGTAAGTCTCGAGGCGGTATGAGGTGTAAGCCTCAATTTTAATTAAAAAATTATACAAATCCTAAATTTGTGTAATCGAGTATTACTAAACATAATAGTTGTATAAAATTATGAAAAGATTCACCTGTTTCTTGTCACTTAAAAAAATTCTAGAAAAATATCCTTAACATTACTACTATTATCACTAATAGGATTTGACTTATTCTATAAATTTGGCTTCAATATTTTTAAAGTTTTAAGAATTGGAAAAATTAATAGTATTTTTGTAATCATTACACCAGGCGTGAAGACATTAAACCTCAGCGCTTTGTAAGTGGCGTAAGCCTCTTGTAGTCTGGCATAAGTCTTGAGGCAAATAATTGGAGCTTTGTCTTGAGGCCCGGCCTTGAGGTGGGGCTCAAAGGAAACCTATTAAAATATTGAAGCCACGTAATGTGCCTTTTATTTTTCCTTGTTTCTTGTTTCATTTTGTAGAGAACACCAGGACAGTATCTAGAAATCTTGGCTGCAAAAATGGATCGGACAACAATAGAAGCACTGGGTCTGTGAATGTTTCTATTCCAGAAGTTGTTCAGGCAATTTTCCTACCTTATATGATATTTTCTAGAATGTCTAGATACCATGGAATCAACATATTGTCATGGTTATAATAAGAATGCAGTAGTACTATTTAGATGGTACTTTGAAACAAAATCTTATTTATGATAACATTTTGAGCCTGAAATATAGCAAATGAAAATTTTTAATTTGTCTAAGACAGCAAAAGGTGTAATGTGGCTGGATCTGGTTTGCATGAATAATTTTTTTTAGTCGACAAGGAAACAGTTCTATGTTTTAATTCAATTGTTTAGTAGTTGTTATCTATACCTACCATATAGAACAGAACTTTTCAAATAACAACACGTTTGAGATGGAGATTTTATAAAATTTGAAACATAAATTTTATTGCTTTCTTAACTTATATGAAAAATTTTCAAAGAATACATATACTGATATACATATTTGCTAGGCAAGTCTACAAGTTCAAGTCATGATCTTAAGGATTGATCTTTGCTCATAACTTAATAACATGTTTGGAGTTTAACGTATTATCTTTGCATTTGGAATGGAGAATTTATTGCTTACGTAGCTCTAAGTATGCAAAAGTTATGTTGTTTAAGTTAAATGTAGACAGTGTTTCGGTTTTATGAACTTATTTGAAACAGTTCTATGTTTTAATTCAATTGTTTAGTAGTTGTTATCTATACCTACCATATAGAACAGAACTTTTCAAATAACAACACGTTTGAGATG
>NW_019104488.1:2935853-2997699 GCF_001995035.1 Momordica charantia
ATTGCTTACGTAGCTCTAAGTATGCAAAAGATTATGTTGTTTAAGTTAAATGTAGACAGTGTTTTGGTTTTATGAACTTATTTGAAACAGTTCTATGTTTTAATTCAATTGTTTAGTAGTTGTTATCTATACCTACCATATAGAACAGAACTTTTCAAATAACAACACGTTTGAGATGGAGATTTTATAAAATTTGAAACATAAATTTTATTGCTTTCTTAACTTATATGAAAAATTTTCAAAGAATACATATACTGATATACATATTTGCTAGGCAAGTCTACAAGTTCAAGTCATGATCTTAAGGATTGATCTTTGCTCATAACTTAATAACATGTTTGGAGTTTAACGTATTATCTTGGCATTTGGAATGGAGAATTTATTGCTTACATAGCTCTAAGTATGCAAAAGATTATGTTGCTTATTTACTCAACGGTTGTTCTATCATCTGTGGGTTTTTATGGCAGTCAACAGAGAAAGTTCTAATTTTAGAGTATATGGACGGTATTCGTTTAAATGACTCTGCTAGTCTGGAAGCTTGTGGTATAGACAAACAAAAAATTGTTGAAGAAATCACACGAGCATATGCACACCAAATTTATGTTGATGGATTTTTCAATGGCGACCCTCATCCTGGTACATTATCATTTATCTGTGGTCTTTTTGACGTAAATAATTGTAGATTAATCAAAAAAATTTTGCAGTAGAAGTTTTATTACTGATAGATAATTTATTTAATGCAGAAATTAGGTTAATCTACAAAATTTGTTTTTTTTTAAGATGAACACTGGGGGTTGTTGGGAAGTATTTTTAAAAACAATTTTGTAGATTAACCTTTTAAAACTGTTTAGAAACTTATCTTTTGTTCTTTGTTTTCATTTATTTCTTCTCTACACTATTTATAAAATATAATACATTTAACCAAGTTATATTTACAAAATAATTAATGATTATTCATGAATAGTAAATTTGAAAACAACAAGAAATAAAATGCATGAAAATATAAAAATACAAATTTTAGTTTTATGATTATTTTCTGTTTTGAAATTTAATTTAAAAACTTTATCGTTTTATAAGTTCTTTTTAAATAAAAAACTGTTTGTAATCATGATATTTGAACTGAGTCTCAGACATTAAGAAAGTGGATATATATAAATGATAAATCTAAGAAGAATTATAATACTGGACGAAAGTGTTAGGATGTAACAGTCCAGTACCATAGTTGTTTTAGTGCCTTCTTTGGTACTTTGTGCAGGGAATTTTCTCATCAGTAAGGAGCCTCCTCATTGTCCGATTTTGCTTGACTTTGGGCTTACAAAGAAACTACCAAACAACATGAAACTAGCACTGGCAAAGATGTTTTTGGCAGCTGCCGAGGTATGCCGTATGTATGACTTTATTATTTAGGTAAAATATATTAGTCTCATGTAGTTTCTGCTATTTGAAAATCCTTCTATCTATAGTTTCCTTTCTGCTGATCTTTTGAAATTTGATCCTTTGGTTTAGCTTTCATCAATCTTCAAGTAGAAGTACAATTGTCAATTTTAAAATTTGATGCATGTCGCTCTCTAAGTGCAACATTGCAAGACTGAAGACCTACTAATGTTGATAATATGAATACACAATTTATTGTATTTATCTAGTTATCTCCAAAAGAGCATCTAAGACACCTCAAAGCACATCCATATTTGTTTATGTGCTCAGACTCCTTATCTTGTCCTTGATTATTTGTTAAAGAACCTTATAATTAAATTACCACTTGATGCAGTTTGTTATGGTATCAGTTTATTATTGCTATTGTAAGACAGTAAGTTGGTTTGTAGTTCTTCTTGGACTCTCTGATTCACATCATTTTCCCTGAATGCGGAAATGATTTGTTAACATCTTCTGTGATAGGGTGACCATGTTGCTCTTCTATCTTCCTTTGCTGAAATGGGACTTAAGTTGCGTCTTGATATTCCAGAGCAAGCAATGGAGGTGACAAATGTATTCTTTCGAGCTACAACTGCTGCAAAAGAATCGCATGTAAGTGCATGGAAAGCTCTTGAGAGTCATGATTATCTCCAATGTTACTTCCTAATTTTCATTCTCTGATATATTTCAAGTTTCATTCTTTTACACATATGAGTCCTATAAATAAATTAGGTTCATGTTTTTACTTCTTCAGTTATTTTGCAGGAAACCTTGAAAGCTATGACGGAGCAAAGATCAAAGAACCTGAAGCAAATACAAGAAAGAATGAAAATGAATCAAAAGGAGGCTAAACGTTTCAATCCTGTAAGTTGATACAGCTTCTAGTTATTTCTCTGGCGTGATTGTCTCAGTTTTTGGATATGGTAAGATCCCATCTTTTATCCAGGTTGATGCATTTCCTGGTGATATTATAATATTTGCACGGGTCCTTAATCTTCTTAGAGGTATTCATTAAAACATTAACCGGTTTTAACTTATAACAGAGTTTTTGATTTGTGTTTTCTCAACTTTGAGTGACTTGGATGCAGGTCTTTCTTCCTTGATGGATGTTCGCATAGTATATCTAGATATCATGAGACCATTTGCTGAATATGTTCTGCAAGGGTGAGTTCTTTCTGGACCTCTGTGTGATTAATGAGCTTTGTCTTACATTCAGTTATGTTTCAGGAACATTAGCAAGGAGCCAAACGTAAATGATCAATGGATCTGGAAAACACCTGTCCGTTCTGATGTGGAAGCTAAGCTGAGACAACTTTTGATCAAGCTGGGGAATGATAATAAAATACTTGGAATTCAGGCATGTACCACACGTTGATATATACACTACTGCACAACTAAGCCATTTGCTAATATCATGTCAAACTGTGGTTTAATGCCCTAAAATGTTGTTCTGTATTTGCCTTCGGCTTTGCTAAATTCTTGTATATAATTTACAACATTTTTCATGTGATCTATAACATCCATTACATGCGAAAGAAGATATATCATGTAGCTCAGATTATGCCATTCAGCTTTGTGCTTGAGTTGAAAATTGTTCAAACTGCAAATAGCAATATGGATCCTAAAAATTTATCCAAAGTATCATTCAGTAGTATGTTATTTATTTCTCTCAAAATTAGGCCATCAGTCTTATTTTCTGTTTCTGTGTGTATATATATAGTACAAGCCATTCAAAAATTTTGGCATCAAAAGTATATTAGAAGAGATTTGAGTTATTTTGATTATATTTGAACCTTGAGACGTAAAATAGGTTAGGTGATCAAATCAGGTTTGATTTCCTGCTTGAGCTGATTTACCTATTGCTTTTGCTAGATAAATTGGTTATGTTTTCCATAATTTCCTTTTTGTTTAGTTAGTTAGCATTTTATGGCCAAGTAACAGTTGATTACGAGGTTGGCGTACTAATATTCTCTCGTCCATGGCAATTAAAACCTGTCCCTCACACTTGCTAAATTAATATTAGTCTCTTTTTTATTGACTTGTGATACAATTTTCTGTTAGGTATGTGCCTACAAAGATGGAGAGGTCATTATTGATACTGCTGCCGGAGTTCTTGGTAGATATGATCCTCGTCCAGTTCAACCTGATAGTCTTTTTCCAGTGTTTTCTGTGACAAAGGGCATCACAGCTGGAATGTTGCATTGGCTAGTTGATAATGGGTAAGAATATAATTTATTAGGAAGTAAAATGAGGGTTTCAATTTCAAGTCTGTGTTGTGCCATCTAAGTTAAAATAGACTATATTCTTCGATCTGTAGCATTATCTTATCAGTATGTTTTATATTTATATCCTTCTGTCATGGTGCACGGTGCAGTGCGGTGCCTTCCTTTATTAACCACTTCTTTCCTCTTATGAATTGTCTCAAAGGAAACTGAAGCTCGATGAAAATGTTGCTAATATTTGGCCAGAATTTGGATCAAATGGTAAAGATATAATAAAGGTACGGAGTCTCCCTAAAGAGTTTCTTGCTATGTTATTTTGTAGTATCATTTATGAAATATTTGTGGTTGTGCTGACATTTTTATATTCTTGGTTTTCCTTTCTAGATCTATCATGTGCTTAACCATACTTCAGGTCTGCATAATGCCACGGTAGATGCTAGGGAAAATCCTTTGCTAATTTGTGATTGGGAGGAATGTTTGAATTGCATGGCAATGTCAATTCCAGAGACTGAACCTGGCCAGGAGCAGTTGTATCACTATCTATCTTTTGGCTGGCTATGCGGTGGAATCATAGAGGTAAAACGTTTCGTCCATTCATTTAAATTATTGGACTCAATCTCATGCAACCAGGCTTGAAATCAAATCAAAAAGCTTATTGATTGATCCAGGGTCGAGTAATTGGAAGCGGGCTAGTCCCCAAATCAATTTTAACTTAAAACTTTTAACTTCGTCAAATTAAATGTTAAATTTGAATAAGTGGTAACATTAATTATTTCTTTCACGTTTGCCTATTTATTTAAAAGAAAAAGGAAATTTCTGCATATGGTCAGTTAAGTTGAGCTGGTTTTCACTAATTCTCTCGTCATATATTAATTCATGTTTAATTTCTAGTCTTTTTCTATTTTTGGGATAAATTACACTCCACAATTTAGCTTTATTCACATTAATTAATTGTTTGGTAAAAAAAGTACAAAATACGGTCAGCCAGGAGAAGTTTGTCGTGCTTGGTTATTACTTAATCCCTCAACATATTAACCATTTGTATTTACTTTCCTGACTTTTGTATGGTAGAGGTCGAACACGAGCCTGAGCAATGGCATATTTGTAATCTGGACCCACAATAATTTTGGTTGTGGCATTATAAAAAAGTACCTGCATATGTATCTCATGTGACCTTATTTTCTTTGTTGTTGACTCAAATCTATTGATAAAAAAATCAATGATCAGATCGGACCTAACAATGGGCCTGGATGCTTGCATATAGCCTAAGATGGCTTATTTTATGCCTCATTGGTTTTAATTTGCTAAATCTAAACAGCACGCTGCGGGGAAGAAATTCCAAGAGATTCTTGAAGAAGCATTAGTTTACCCACTCCACGTAGAAGGCGAGCTATACATCGGAATCCCTCCCGGTATACATTTACCGTTTTTGTCCCATCTTTTGCATTCTTAAGCATAATCTCAACCAAGTTCATGATTACAACAACTTGTGTTAGGAGCGATACAATTGTTTTCGTCGCTTTAACAGGAAAACTTCTGCTGAGCTTTGTTAACATTCTTTACTTGCCTCCAGGAGTTGAATCTCGTCTTGCAACACTAACACCAGATCACGAAGATCTTCAAAAGCTCGCTGGGATCAATCGTCCTGAACTGCCCTCCACCTTCCAGCCAGCCATGATTGCCCAGCTTGCCACTACCTTGACCCCTCTATTTAATATGCTCAATACTCGACGTGCCATTATACCAGCTGCTAATGGACATTGCTCGGCCCGTGCACTGGCACGTTATTATGCAGCCTTGGCCGATGGCGGTGTGATACCTCCACCACATTCCTCATCATCCCAACCAGCTCTCGGAAGCCACCCTCACATCCCTAAATTTTCCTCCGAGAACGTCACTAAGAAGCAGAAAGCTGCCAGAAGTAAGGACGTGCATGAAAAGAATTCGAGTTCTTCCGACGAGACTAATAGTATGTGCAGGAGTCCCAGCAATACTGGTTACACCAGGCTCCTTAATAATAGCAGCAGCAGCTGTAGCAATAGCAATGATGCCTGCACAAGAGATGGCTTAAGGCATGGAGATGCTGGAAAAAGTTTTGTAGGCAAGATGTACAAAGACCCAAGAATTCATGATGCCTTTTTGGGTATAGGAAAATATGAGAATTTTACCATTCCAAATGGGAAGTTTGGATTAGGGTTCTCAAGGTTGAGATCAGAGGAAGGTTCTTTTATTGGGTTTGGCCATTCAGGAATGGGTGGATCCACAGGTTTCTGCAATATGGATCACAGGTTTGCCATATCTGTGACCCTGAACAAAATGTCTCTTGGGGGCACGACTCGCAGCATAGTTCAGCTTGTTTGTTCCGAGTTGAATATCCCATTACCAGCAGAATTTTCGACGCTCGGGATCTCTGATGGACAGCATAGTAGAGTGGAGACTCCTCTGTTTAACTGAGGACGAAAGAACAAAATTTCCCATAGTCATACAATACACAATTCATAATCTTTGATATATGTAACGGTTCCTTTTGCTCAGAGGAATCTGCAAGTTCTTATAGCAAACTCTTTCAATATCAAACAATTATATATGATAAATTCAGTGTAATAATAATCATTATAGTGAATATGATTTGGATGAAATTCTGGAATTCTATTACTGATATACTGGTAACTTTGATTATTACTTTCTGCAAAAGTCATTCTTGGGCTTCCCTTTTGCCCATCTAAATCACAACACCAGACAATAAACCATGAAAAAAACAAACAAAAAAAAGGTGCTGATAATATCCGGGTTGGTGGTCAAAGATTGAGATCAAAAAAGATGGTGGGATCTCACACCTTTCTTTGAATTATTTTGTTGTGTTTTGGTTTGGTTTTCTTTTTTTTTTCTGTCAGACACAAATGGAAATTCAGTCAGCCGATAGTTGAAATGCTTTCTGGTTAAAAAGAAAGAAAAAGACTGTTTTGTGATAAGGCATATCTGTATCTATAGCACCTGCATCCATATGATTTCACTTTGATTGATGTTTTTTTAGTTCAACAATCGAAGAGCGGAGGATATTTAAAATTGTATTAAGATGCTCTATCCAATATCCACGTTGAACTTTAGTAAAAGGGGTTGCAAAATTGAAGAGAGAGTCATTTTGTTTGGCTTTGGAAAAATAAAGAACTCTTTCTTTAATCTTAAAAGTTGGATGTAATCTTATGCTGATGAAAAGGGAAGAAAATGATGCCCAGAAAATTTGGTGGTGACTGAGCCAAGAAAACCCAATGGCCTTTCTTTTTCGCTTGAAAGAGCATGCATAACAGTACTTGGAAATTACGTATACTTGCGTTTTCTTTCTTTTTAAAACAAAATGAAAATATATTAAAAAAGAAAAACTAAAAACAGGAGAAATGAAAAATGAAAAAATGAAAAAAAAAGGAAAAAAGAGAAATGCAAAAATGTAAAATAGAAAAGAAAAAAGAAAAAAAATGAGAATAACAAGAAAGGAAGAAATGGAAATGAAAAAGGAAAGAGAAAAAAGAAATGGAAAAATAGAAGAAAAATAAATGAAAAATAAAAATAAAAAATAAAGAAATGAACGACGAAAATAAACAGAAAAGGAAAAAAAAGAAATGGAAAATGGAAAAATGAAAAAAGAAAAGAAAAGAAATAAGGAAAAAAACGGAATGAAAAATGAAAAGAAAAAATAAATTTAAAGTAAAAAAAATGAAAATGAAAAGAAATAATAAAAAGGAGAAATGAAAATTGACAAAAAAGGAAAAAAAATTTACGAAAGCCACTCTATCAGAGCCAGGTTTCGATCCTGGGACCTGTGGGTTATGGGCCCACCACGCTTCCGCTGCGCCACTCTGATTAGTTGATATTTAGATGACTATAAATTTATATATTATTTTAATGTCTACTCATGCAACCGTTCCCACTGGTTCAATCCAAATAAATTTTATATTTTAACGTGGTTGACTAAAAAAGCAAAAAGTACTTTATTTGTAACGGAAAAGAATTTTAAAAGATAACAATATATTTTAAATGCAAAGGAAATTTCTATATCTAAAATAAAAACATATTATGCAATTCTTAAATCCAACACGTTAAATGTAAAAGCCAGATTGTTGTTTTTATTTTACATTGAATTATTTTCATAAAATTGAAAATAAACTACCCACAATTTGTAAAATACCCTTCTTAATTTTTGGGTTAAATGCATCAAATGGTCTCTAATTTTTTAGAAAATGATAAATGTAATTTGTATTCTTTTAAAATTCTCATTTTTTTAATATATACATCTCTCAATTTTATTTAATGGGTTAAAAATTCTCTTAAGATTTGTTAAAAAAAAACTTATATTTCATTAAATTATTATTTAATTAACTTATTTGGAAGATATGGACATGCGACTTGAGAAAAATTTTATTGATCGGTGACTATAATTTTGAAAATAAATCTACATAAAAAAAAAGAATATTGAAGATAAATAAGTTGAATTTGTGTCCAATAACATATTCAAATAACATGTTTACGTATTCAAATATGTTAACAAAATAATAATTAAAAAATGAATAAAAAATTTTGGCATTGCCTAATTAAGTCAAAACGGGGATAGCTCAATAATAATTGACATATATCTCTTACTAAAAATTTGTAAGTGCTGTAAAAAAAATAGAACATTGCCTAATTAAAAATAAAAGTAAAAAACTCCCTTTAACGACCCGGAAAATTAATTAAAAAGAGATATATTTGGTGTGATAGGTTGGCGTGTCGGACAAAAACACTGCATTTAAGGTTTTCTTTTTCCTTTATATATATATATATATATATATATATATATTTTTTTTTTTTTGTACACACTGCATTTAAGTTGTTGCATAATCGATATCGCATTTTAGGCGGGGTTCGTAATATTTTTATTTTTATTTTTCTCGAATTTGATAATTATTTCTTTTTTATTAGAAAAAGTAGACATATTTGATAACTATTTTTTTCTTGGGTAAAAACTAATAACTATTTTTTTCTCTAAATTTTTAAGTTAAGAAAGTAAATTCTTTTATGTTATGTTTATTTTCTTAAAATTTAATAATGATGATTTTATTTATGTTTAGAAAAATTTGTAATTTTTTTTAAATGTCCAAGCAATATTGAAAAATTTTCTTAAAATTGAGAAATGAAAAAAGAAATGGTTATCAAACCGTTATGTTACTCAAAAATTGGAAACGGAGAAAAAAAAACAAAAAATGACAACATTAGTAGACGAGCCCATAAGTTTTCCTTTTTCACATATTAAATTATAATTTTTGATTTATGTTTAATTTAATATCTAAAAATTCAAGATTTAATTTATTAATATAATCCTTTAATTTGATTAATTCTCTCTATTTTTCACAATCATATCATTGTCATTTTCACTTGTTTATCGGCATCATCATCTCTCATATACAATTGTGCATGTCTAATCACTCTTCCATTTTAGAATGGATTTGATATAATTAGGAAAAATCTTATTCTAAAAAAGCCTTATACACTGTCACTTGTATCTCTCTTTAAAATTTAATCTTAATTTATTTTTTACTTGTAGCCAAATTTTGTTAATTTTCTTTTAAAATTAAATTTTAACGTTTATCTGCAAATAATCCGAGTTAAGAAACGAATTTGACATATAAACTTCTAAACAAGGTTTAATTGGCCATTAAACTTTAAAAAAGTACCTGATATGATTCTAAAATTTTAATGAATTTTTCAATAAATTCTTAACTTTAAAAGTATTTAGTAGGATCAATTTTCAATTTAATAGATATCTAAATTCTAAAAAGAATTTAATAAATACTAGTTGAGATACACAAAATTGAAAGTTCGTATTTACAATTTTTAAATTTTATAGTTTTATCATACACATCATTAAAAGTTGAATACGTATTAAGCTCTTCTAAAATTTAGATCCATCTATTAAACACAACTCTAAATATCTAAGGACTAAATTTATAATCTAACAAAATAAAAAGTATTGCAATAGAGGTGTTTATCCTATCCATTAAAATTTTGATAAGTTGGAGAGAGAAATACAGAAAAAAAAAGAAAAATAATTGGAAAATACTTGCATAGTAACATTGGTGTTTGAACATTTATCTCTATCCTAACCATAAAAAAATTGATAGTTCAATATTTAAAAAAATATCTACCTTCATTTCTCTATTTTATTTGTCCAACATTTAATGGCAGGTGCAAAATTGTCCATATTTGCATTTTTTCTAATTTCATTATTATTTAAAAAGAATGGTCTATATTTGCATGTATCCTTCTTAATTATTTGTGCAAAATTTGATGCTCACCACCTATTTTTATATATATATTTTCCAAAACTGCCCGTTATTTTTTTTGCAAATTATGTCCTTAAAATTGACCGAAAATACTTGACTCCGGAAAATTTTGTTCTTTACCATCATTAAATATCTGACAATTAAAGATAGAGAAATATAAAATATAAATATATAAAATATCGAATGGTCAAAGAAAAATATTTCTGACGTGAGAAGTCAAATTGACGCAAACTAGAAAGTGAAATTAATTCTTAGAAGAGATTGAAGGTGAAATACGAGAGAGAATTGCATTTGAAATTTTCAGTTATTATTCGCAGTCAAAAGTTTGTTCGTTCGAATGGAAACAGCCCCAAAATCAAGTGCATCGATCAATTTAATTTACACACAGATATATATCAGATAACAGGGAGAGGGAGAGGGATAAATTGTTTTGGAAACCCTAATTAGACATTATTGATTTCTCGATTGGGGCGTTTTCCGGCGGCGGCGGCGTCGGAGCAGCAGACGACGTCGAGATTATAGAGGACGGGAAGCATTGAGAGGGAGCAAACGAAGACGAGGACGGGGCCGAAGATCCAGAGGAGCATCGGAAGGGCGGCGTAGAAGAGGCGGTTGCCGACGGTGTTGAGGATGAAGCCTTTGTCGAGGAGATCGGAGATGTAGTCGGAGGTGACGGCGGCGGCGCCGGGCGGAATGTTGATCAGAATGTTGACCTGGTTTATGAATCGGATGGAGAGGGAGTGGCAGAAGAAGGAGAAGAGGAACAGCGTTAGTAGGGTCACGTATTTAAGGGCCACCATGAAATCCCCGTGGGCCCCGTATACGGCGTCGTTTAGAGGCTTCTTTATGCTGTACGTGCTGCTCAGCACTGCCGCTAGCCCCGTGCACAGCAGAATCGAGGTTGTGGCCATTAGGGTGCATCCCATTATCGTGTTCCTCAGCGATTGGACGGCCAGGATGTTCTTCTTCTCATTGTCCTGTCCCACACCACACAATCCAAATAAATAAAAATACATCATTTTTTTAATTTATTTTTTCAAGATTAAATTTTCACATATTAGTATCAATTAGGGAAAATGAGAGTCGGCCCAAAAGCACCTCCTTTTTTCAGGGTCGTGGAGGTGAGAATTTGAGCATAGTCATCGAGCTATAGGCAAATTCACATTCAAAAATTCTGATAGCTATCTAAAAATGATTCAAACATATAAACCTAAAGATTATTAGTGATGAAGTAGGTTAATAAGAAGAATGATTCTAGCAGTTGAAAAATTAATAACATAAATCCAATGCTTTATTTTGTCATATAAAAATTAGATAAAACTAAGAGATGTTTAATGGTAATTAGGAGATCCAAAAATTTAAAGTAGAGGTGATCAGAGAGAGGAAACAGACCTGTAAAATGGTAGAGATCCAAAAACGTCTGGCATTAGTATTAATGCCAATGAGAGTGGTGAAGGGCTGAGTCCGAACTCTGCGCCAAAGCCATGCATGATACCCAATGCTTATCAAGAACGCCAAAGGAACCAAAATTATGTCCAAATAACACCTCCTCCATTCCATAATAATAATAATAATAATAATAACTCTCAACGATATTTTCTAATTCTCTCTCTCTACATATATCAAACTTTGGTGTTTCTCTCTCTCTTGCTGCCCATGCCTATATATAGAAATTATAAATTGAGAGAAGGCAATGAATGCATTTGGACTTAATTGAAGACGTGGTTCACTTGGTCAAGCAATCAAAACCCCTTTTTCAATTTCCTTTTTTTTTTATTTTAAAGCATACATCTCTTTTTTATATGTGTTCGGGCCAGCTTATACGACTAATCTCATGAGACAACCGCTTGACACCACTCTACTATATTTTGGTTGTCATTATGAGATTTGAATCCATTTTCTTTAAATTCTTTTGATTTACTTCGACCATTTTAGACCAATGAGTCATCAATGGTTAAAAAATTATATATATATGTTTGTGTGCTGAAACTTCGTCATATCACTAAATCACAAATCAAAGTTACACCACAGAAAGAGCAAGCACTTCTTTTTCTCCCCATCTCCTCCTTTATCACCAAATTTCACGCCTTTGTGGGGGTTTTCTTTTGTCCTTTATGCTACTTTTAATTCTCTCTAGCTACATTGGCTTATAATACATATTTTGAAATTATTATATATATATAATGTTGTTTAGTGCGATGAATTAATCGTGCGTTCTAGTGGGAGTAGGAGGATTTGAACGAACCATGCATATCATGACATATATATAAAAGAAAAAAAAATGTTCAAATCAACTTTTAAGAGACACGTCATTGTTACTCATTGGCGGGCTCCTGTACAATTTAATTATTTGCCTAACGAGGGTGAGAAATAGTTTTAAAAAAAATTGGTAACTAATGAAAGAAACTTGGGATGTTGATTTGATCCAGGATTTATGGTTTAGGAGATAAGTATTGAGCAAGATATATTGAGTTCTGGTAAAAAAAAAAATATTGGAATCAAAGCTTATGTTTTAATTATTTATTGAAGTTTTTGATTAAGGAAAAGAATATGGTGACTAATATTAATTACCATTTTATTAAGTACTAGGCCAAGATGTTGCTTGGTTATTACTAATCTAATTATAACTTCTTCAGTAACCAATGTTTGAAACTTGAAAATTTAAGTTAATGATATATGTCAGGTTGAATTTATGACCACGACTCTAAAATAATAGAGATAACTTTGGAGGAATTCAATGATTGGATTCAAGTAAATCATAATATACTAATTCTTTATGATCAGCTTCATGGAGAGCGCACTGTTATATCACGATCTTTGATAAAACAAACTTTGTCTTTCATTCGTTCAATACAAATTCGCTATATGAGCAATTGTTTGGCCTAATTAATTAAAACAAAAGAGGGTTAAAGTTACTATCATCAATTTAAGAGGATGATCACATGCAATATCATGCGGTGAAATTGGGTGAGCAAACAATGGAAAGATATTTATACCTCAAAATTAAACAAATAATAATCAAAATATAATCAAAGAATAAACACCAAATTATTAGATTCTCAAAGTTTGTTGGGGAACGTGAAACTAATTTAATTTTGCCTCTCTCTCAATAGCCAAAAAAGTATGGCCTAAATTTTTGAAGTATAGACGTAAGTGTTAAGTAGTTACAATATCTTCTTTGATGAGTCGTGCAAAAAACATTATATTGGGGAATTGTTAGGAAAACGTATAGCAATATATTTGTTTGTTTTATTTTTTTCATGTGTAGTTAGTTAGTTGTGATTTAAGTATGTCGTATGTAATGCATGACTTGTTGTTTTGGATTCAATCATGACTTTCCGAAACGAATTAAAATAAATTGTAATATATATATTAGAAAGTAAAGATTACAAATCAACTCATCACAAATTCACTTTAAACGACGGGAGTTTCCAATCAGTTAGGGGTGTGAGAACTTCATTCTTCTGTTATTGTATCTTTCATCTTCTATCGCCTTCTCTTTGCTATTTGTCATGGACCACACACTCAATAATCCATCTAAACTACATCTATTTCTTCGCCTACGAAAATTGTTCCTAGCTCAACAAGCTAAGTGGTTTTCATTAGATTTGCTTGATTGAGAGGTTTAATTTGATCGCCTCATATTCAAATCCTTATACTTCAAGTCTTTGAGTACGTATGGTTAATTGTCGGTTAATTGTTTTTTTTTTCCTTTTGGAAAACTATATATTAAGAGCTAGCTATTTAGAAGTTGTTAGGTTAAATTTTGTTTGATAAATACTTTTCTGAAAGTTTTATTTATTTATTTGTTTTTAGTAAAACAAGTAGAGGAGGGAAACATACTCTTTGCAGAGATACAAACATATTTTTATTGTTTATAAGAGAAAATAAATAACTTACGATTTAACCAGTTACAGATTCTCGCTACAATACACTCAACTCTAACAAAAGTTTACACAATCTCTATAAAAAAAGGCAGAAAAAAAAACGGATAGGAAATCAATCCTGGGTAGACTCAAGTACCTCAAAAGAAAAAAAAATGTTAAATACCATAAAAAGACAAAATCACGTAAATAATCGAAGGAGATTCAAAGGTTTAATAATCAACGCCGACCAATATGAACATAACTCAATCATAATTGACATCTATTATTTCTCTTGAAGTCAGAGGTTCAAATCTTCCCGTCCCAATTTATCCTATTTAAAAAAATTAATACCATATTTGTTTATTTATTTATTTATTTATTCAGTTGATATATATGTGTCCACCTTGACAGCAACCCAATAATAAGAAATGAATAAAAGCAAATTGGCACCAATTAATGAAGCAAAATTCTTATCCCGGTTGAAAAAAGGAGATCCACTACAGAGCCTAATTCATTGGTTCCTGCTCTTTAATTTTGTGCAAAATCCATGCACATAAATTTAATTAAATATTGTCTTATTTATCCTAAATATTGTATATATAATTCAACAATTAACAAAATTATTTGGGTCTTATTTTTTCGGATAGGAACATAGTTCAGTGAAATAAGACACTGAGATCGTTTTTTTTTTTGTTTACATTTGAAGACTTTGACTATCTTTTTTAATTTAAAAGATTGTCCAGAGAGGCATCTTTCATTCTTGTACTGTAATTTTTTTTCAATAAATTTTAAAGTATAACATGTTTGGGTTATATATTAAAAGAAAAATAAATCATATGTGAACAATGAAGTTGACAGGACAGGAAAAAGAATTCATTAAAATTATTCAGTTTGTTTCTACTCTTTTATTTTGAAAGTTTTAAAACTAATTAGTTGGTATTTTTTCCTTTTAATTCAATGGGGTGAGAAGTCCTTTTCATCCATGACATATATTTTAACTAATTGATCTAAGGTCATATTGATATTAAATATCTATTCAAACTAAAGATTGAATCCAAAAAATTAAATTATCATTATTTATTATGCTTCCTCAATTTAAATTAAATGCAATTTATTTATATTTTATGCTTCCTCAACTATTGATCTTTGAAATAATAATAAGTGTTTTATTATGTTGGAATTGTCAGAGTTAGAGATGGTAATATTTGACATTGAGTTATTTTTTAATACCAAGTCAAATACCAACTAGAAGAGCCTTTTTTTTCCCCTTTTTTTAGCCATAATTACCTTGGGTTTTGTGCTCGTGACACTATTTGTTGATGTTGATTTCTGCCAAATGTTAAAGATTGACGAGAGCTCCTCTCTAGCGAACTATATCGCAAAGCGAGTTGGAGGTGCGAAAACAAGAAGAGCACTCCGAAGCTCAAGTTAGTTCTAGTTCGAACTGGACAATTGACAGACAAAATTGCATACTTCACTAAGTAGAGTGAAGGTGTATTTATAGGGGATAAGTGGGCATTACTCATCTTATCAATTGTTTTCCGGGTAAGTACTAAACTACTCTTTATTGTTAATGGTACCCTATGACATCCGAGCTTGCTTCCAATGAGCTCAGATACGGTTTGTCTTTAGGGGAGTAAATTCCACTATATCGATCTAGGAGCTCATTGTAAATCTTGACCACTGAGTTCGGTCCACATGGCCTGCGAACTTGCCTCCCAACATGGTCTAATCATTATTTTGACAACCAAATGTCTATTAATTATCTACTAATGAATGGTAGGATTTAATTAAAATCCAGAAATTCAAATTCATTTTGAATTTGAAAATGAGGGAGCAGTTGCCCTAATATCTCTCAACTCCCTCTTCACCGTGTGTGTGAATAATACGGTGTGTGGAGTTTTCTTCCGAAAACATGGAGAGTAAGAGATTCCTAAAATCAAAAGAAACATAGAGAAAGAACTTAGAGTTCTTGGTCTCAAAATTCTTCACCACTTGAAGAATTCAGATGGTGAATCGTGAAATTTTTTCGTTCGTGATTGATCTCCGACCGTGACTTGTTTTTGTGGATTCCGAGATTTTCTTAAAGAATATTCTCCTATAATCAATCCTCTCTCGTGCTGCCTTGTCAGACTCTCACTGGTATGTTTCCTCGTCCACGTAGCACCAAATAAAATAACTCATACTCTGCTTCTTACTCAGTTCATCACTATAATTCCCATCATTCCAGCTTTAATGATTTTTTTTCCCCTCAACGGGATGGAATTAAAACTTCTAATTTTCGAAAGGCGAAATTTAAATTTCTAATTTTTTAGGGCATTTAAAAACTTAATCAGTTGGTCCGACTTTAATGATTATTTTTTCCTTTTTCATCAGTTTTATTGTCTGTTATTAGTTTATTATTTTTTTAAAAAATATATCATGGAATGGAATCTGTGAAAGTATTCTCTTTTAATCTTGGAACCTCTTTTCGTAACAATAATTTAATTACAAAGTAGAGCGTAAGTATAAAGAAACTTATACATTTATTTTTTTATTCTGATTATTAAATGCAAGAAGAATCCTTTTCCAAAAAAAATAATTATAATAAATTGCAAGAGGAATCTCCTAACTCAATTATTGTATGATACTTTTCAAAAACAAAAATAAAACTAATTAAGAAACGTTTTTTTATGCAAAATGTTGCTTCATGACGAAGGTTTTTATATTAAATTGATCCTAATCCAAATTAGGGTATTTTAAAGTATAAGCCTAAAAAATATTAAGTTAAACGTAGAAGTTTGAAGTTTGATGATCAACAAAAATAGAATTTAACCTTTTAACTAGAGCTTGTTCAAATTTGTAAAAGGGAAATTTTTTTCCGGTAGTGAACCCACCCCATAATTTTTTTTGGGTAGTTCTCACCCTAACGAGAAATTTTGAGAGATGCAATAGTGAGAAAGCTTTTCTCGTTCTTGTTGACAGACACGTCCTCTAGTCATTATACTATGAACATAAATTTCCCCAAAGTATTGTTTTCCCAATCCTAAGGTTTTTTTCTTTTTTCTTTTTTTTTTGGACAGAAAGTTTATAAGTTAAAAAATCAAAATTTGAAACTCTCTACCAAAAAATGCCTCATAAGCTAATTTTAAAAGATAAACAAAATCAACATTTATGGATACATAAAGTGAGATAGTGATGATAATTATGAATTAGAAGATATTAGAGTCGCCTTCATTTATTTTAAATTAAATGGTATTTTAATTTAGACTATATTTGATGGTCATTTTCATGGCCACACTAAGTATAAAATAATGGTGGGTTGTTGATGCATTAATTGGTTGAAGAAAATTGAAAAAAAAAAAAAGAAATGCCAAAAGTTTCATCTTAAAGAAGCAAATGGGAAGGGGTCTTCAAAAGAGAGATGATTAGCTTGGAATTAAACTATATATTATGGACTTGATTATTAACAATTTTGATTTAATTTTTTAATATAAAATTAAAACTAATTTTTAATCATGAATCTACTTTTTGTTTCAAAAAAAAAAATCATCAATTTACTTTCTACGAACATTATTAAATTTATAACAAAAATTTGTAAACTAAAAAGATTAAGGTTAGTTTGGGATTTTTTTCTATTTCTTGTTTAGTCTTCTCTCATTCTTTTTATTTTAAATTTTTCTTAGCAAAAGTATAAAAATATTTTTGTTATGTTGGAGGAGGAATAATGACATGCCATGTGTCATAAAAGATATTGTGAGTAATTCAAACATATAGGTCGAAACACAAGTGTCTTTTTTCAGTATAACATGTCGGGAGGGGATTCGAACTCACAACCTTGTGGTTGGAAGTCTACTCCAATTACCGCTGAGTTATGCTCGCTTTTGGCATGGATTGGCTATTAGTGAAGGAGAAAGACCAATCAATCGAACTAAGAAGAATCGTTTCTCAACTCCCCACTTTCCACTAACACTGTATTCACGCCATCCTTTGTGAAACGTGTGTCGTGGTTCATCAACCGTTCTAACTGTTCTACACCTATAAATACTAGAGGTAATTCTATCTTCACGTATGCTCAAATTTGGTTGCATATTTGAGACAAAAATTAGTTTGGGTCTCTACTAACTTGTGCGTGGGAGTGCGACTCTGATTTTTACAAGTCCCGACTTAGTTTATCATTATAAAATTTTTTGAGCGATCATTCAACTAAAAACATATTAATTGTTCTTGTTTCACTCTTTTTCGTTGAAAAATGAAAAAAAAAATTTGGGTGACTAATTTTAGTCAAATTAATAATATTATAAAATCCCCACTTAAAAAAAATATCTATTATCTATCTTATAAGTAAAAAAAATTTTAAAATTCTTTTATTTATGTCGGAAACAATAAACAATAAATCAAATTCTCTCGTATAATTTAAATGTAATTTCTCAGAGAAAACCATAAACAACTTAATTTAAAAATTCATATTTATAATTCATTATTCTGTTTAAGATTTCCAAAACATCTGAAAAAGAAATAAAAATAAATCAAAAAACATAACTTTTTTAGGGAAGAAAAAAATGAAAGTGTCCGGGAAAATTTGGCATTTAAATGTGACAGAAAACGAATATAAGATGTGGTGAGTAGAGGGGAAGTTGTAGAATTTGGGGCATTGTGTGGCCGACAGTTGATGGTTTGTGATTTCCACATAAGGCCAATATTATTGCCTCTACCGAATGCGACTTATCTCTTTAAAGTTTAAATCCGAGTTCCAATTTCTGATCATTTTACCTATGTTTAATTCGACCATAAAGAAAATATTTGTAAAAAAAAATTATCAAATTTCTGCAAATAAAAATGGTTTGATTTCAACAGTTATTGACATCTGTACTTGATTAAATCATAAGTTTTAATGTCTCGCTCCCACTTGTACT
The DNA here is from genome assembly GCF_001995035.1 of Momordica charantia. The sequence goes on from NW_019104488.1 coordinate 2,954,564, forward strand.
AAAAAAATTGACATGTTTGAAAATGTTTCCGTTTCTTGTTTCTCATTTACAATTCTATTAAGAAACTTAAGTATTTTGCCAGTAATTATGTTTTTTGTTTCTCAATTTTTGGAACATTCTCAAAATTGTATAGAAATTTTAGAAATTGTTTTTGTTCTCGTTTTCCATTTATTCCAAAACATAAATAGAAAGTTGAATGCATGGATGGTGGGGTCATGCAATTCATTTTTCTTTATTAAAAATGAAGAGACAGAAACAAGAAACATAAATATTATCGAACGAGTCTTAGATGTTCAAGTCCAACCCACCAAAAAGTAGTAGTACTAAAAACATAGTATACGCAGAATTATAGTAATGTCTATACTTGGGTACATCTCTTTTAAGAAAATTAGGAAATTAAATAATTGATGGTACAATTACACCATTTATTGAAATTTAGAGGTTAATTTATTCTAAACTTGAGCATAGGTAACTAGTTAATATATATTATTTATCAAGAGGTTGGACGTGTTGTTGAATTAAAAAGAAAAAGTAATTAATTAAAAAAATTATCTTTATTTTAAAAACAACTAACATGATTAAATATGATAGGTGAGCAATATATGTGGAATATGTATAAAAGTTAGTGACAGAATTTCAACTCTAAATTTCATAGTACCGTATTACTAAAAACCTTTTTGTGATAAAGAAGCTCAGCAAATCGAAATATTTTTGGTTGGTTTTTAATTCTTAATTTTTTTTTTAATTCAACTACACGTGTAGGGTAGATTAGAACTTTTGATTTTTTTAATCGATACATGTATTAATCAATTAACTATATTCAAGTCAAATTTTATTAATTTTAATTAATCTCAAAGTGACCAACAAAAATCTTGACGATCTTCATTAATTTGCCCAAGAAAAAAAAAAGTTAAAAATAAATAAATAAAAAGGCCCTTTGAGGCAAAGTGTTTAATGATTATAGATAGACAAACAGAAGTGGGGCATGTGGAGAAAACCAAACCATGTGCACATAATACGTCTGAAGTTCATTTTCTTTATCTTCCTTGTGGAATTATTTTGTAGTTTATAATTTATAATTTAATTTAGGTTTGTGAAGGGAGGAGAAAAAGGAGTGATGTAAAAGTTCTTTTGAGAAGTTTTTATTTTTTAATAGTTAATCTTATTTAATTAGAGACTTGATTAAATAAAATGTTTGAAAAACTATAGCATATTTTAACTTTAAAAAAATCCTTCAAATGAGTGATAGGTAAAAGATTTAAATACTATTTTAGTCTATGTACTTTAATTATTTTGATTTTTACACTTTTAAAATGTCTATTTTGGTCTTTGACTTTGATGATTTGTTTATTCTAGTATTCGGACTTTCAAAAGGTTCGTTTTGGTTATTGTACTTTTAAAAATCGACTATTTTAGTTTCTATTTACATAGTTTTACACATTTATCCCCAATTACTTTAATAAAAAAAATTATGGCCACATCTCAGTAAAATTTAGCAAATGAAGTATGACTAAGATTTTGGAGGGAATAAATAAGATAAAACTAAAAGTGAAATCACCAAAATAATCACTTTTTAAATTATAGAGACTAATAGTGTGTTTGCGAGTGATTTTGGATGACCAAAATCAATTTTGTGTTTGCCAAAATCACTTTCATTCCCATTAATTACGTTTGGCAATCATTTTTAATTGATTTTTAAGGTATCATTTAGATTGTGACTTTGGAAAATCAATTATATTTAATTTTTTTTTCAAAATCATCTATTCTATCGTCATTATCAAATACACTGTACATTTCAAATAGAAGAACTAAAATGAATAAAAATTTATAATAGAGACCACACAGACGCTTTGAAAATTCTTGGAGCCTATTTAAACCTATAGAAACTACAAATAAACGTAAGTTTATTAGGAGAACAAATGGTCTGATGTCAAACTTTTTGGAATTAAGAAACTTTTACAAAATATTTCTGAATCAAAATTAATTATAACAAAAATTCATTCATTGCCGTTGAGGGCCCGATCTTCCTAAACTCAGGCTCGGCAGCCGTGGGCTTCCATTTGATACTATTGGGCCTTTTATGGGCCTTGCACGATGCCGATCTTTGGAAAGGTCCACAATACCAGAAAATTCTCCTTTTGAGCAGAAATATTAACGGCTTTTTTTGTATTAAAAAAAAACTACAGCATATTTTGAGATCCCAATTATTATTTATTTTTTTTCTTTTTGAGTACGTAAGGAGGGGATTTCAACTCATAACCTTTTGATTAGAGATATATGCTTTAATAGCTATACTCTCGGTTTGGCATTTTGGGATCCCAGTTAAATTGATGTTTAAAAGTAAAAAAAAATATACATAATTTTGTCTAGAATTAAGCCCGCTGATATTAAGGCGACATTAGTGTTTATTGTTAGATATTTTAAATAAACTACTAAATGATATTCTTAATAGAAAATACCCAAGTTTAATTAATTGTAGGTTTGATTAGTATTTAATATTCTATATTTTAAGGCGGTAAAGTATCTAATTGGTTGTTCTTTATTTGATCGTTTCAGGTATGTTTGACATGTTTGAAACTATTTTTGTACTTAATTCTTTTATATATAACAAAAATAAATGAATATAAAAGAATTGTTTTCAGTACAATATGTGGAGTGGGAGATCGAACTCACAACTTGGTTATATATAAATGTCAATTACCACAGAATTATTATGGTTTTGGCATAATAATCGTAATTTTAAATATTGCAAAAATTACTAAAAAAATACTATAAAAATATAGTATTATAAAAATTCAATAATTCTTTCCACCCATTACGAGATTCCATTATAATTTGGGATAATCCGATTTATTGAATAACAAATTTTTAGAAAGAAAATGAATTTTTATATATTAAAAAAAACTGAATATAATCATGATAGTTTATATAAATCAATTATCAATAACTTTTTCTTTGGTACAATCAATTATTAATAACTATCCCTTATTAATTTAGTGACAGCCATGTTTTTGTTAATCAAATGGAGCCAACATTATTCTTAAAAATTAATAATAAAAAAAAAACTCGAGCTAACTTAATTGATAAAATCATATCCTATAAATTGACCTTAAATTATTAGTTGGTATAAGAATGAGATATAATTTATTTATTTATTTATGTATTTATTTTGAGGAGAAAATATAACTTATTTATTTCAATATTATGTCAATTAATATTTATTTCACAACTACTAACCACTGGTTGGTTTGCTAATCATCAATTAAGTTATCTGTTATAAAAATAAAGCAGTTTATTAATAATTTATTGGTACGTAAATATTCTTTCAATATTAGTTCAATTTTAAAATGAAAAAAAAAAGTTGTTGAAATAAATCTTATGTTTAAAGTTAGCTTGTCTTTTGAAGTATGAAACTAAAAACAATAACGTTGGCTAAATGAGTTAAAAATTAATACTTCATTATAATCAACATACTTTTTTTATTATTTTTATCATTATGATAATGTATTGGCTAGTTATTGACTCAAATGACAGAGAAAAATATATCATAACATTGATCAACGATTTGTTTTTCTAATTATTATTTTTAGAAATTAAAAATTTATTTATTAACCGATCTAGCCAAATTTTAATAAAAAGAATTTATCTCCAACCCAAAGTTCGAATTACCATATTCTGTGCTAAAGAAACAAATAAAAAGGGGATTTTTTTTTTAACCACATTTTTATTTTCCAAACGGTTATATTTTGTTGGTAGGTATAATTGAAATCTCTGTCCTACTTGAAAATCACTTTAAATGTTTTAAAAGTAAATTACGAAGATGTACGTTAAAGAATAAGCACAATTTAAAAATTAGGTTAGAATACTATTTTGGTCTCGGTACTTCTAATTTTAGTTCATTTCGGTCTCTATACTTTTAAAATATTTGGACTCTGTAGTTTTAACCTTGGTTAATTTTTTTTTATTTTAGTCCATGTACTTTCAAAGTATTCATTTTGGGCCCTGTATTTTTAAAAACTGACTATTTTTTTTATTTATAAATTATACACATAATCTCTTTAATATAAAATTATTATAATATTTTAAGAAATATATTGTTGTCGTGTTGAAATTGTGATCGGAAAAATGATATTAAAAACAAAATAGTGACCTTTTAAAAGTATATGGGCTCAAACAGACATTTTAAAATTACAAAGACTAAAGTGAACCAATACATGTACCAAAATAAACATTTTAAAAATTTAGGTACTAAAATAAATCAAAGCTAGAAGATTAAAACAGTACATTGGCCTAAAAATTAAACAAAAAGTAAAAATGTTTAGAAAAAACATTTAAGACTGTATGGACTATATACATTCTTTTCACATTAGTTCATTTTTATTTGCTGAATCCAATAACTGGTTATATATAAAATAAAATAAATGTAGAACAAAGAACAAAGGGTTGAGAAGAATGAATCTAACCCCATTCATGAATCTCCAAATACATTGAAGATCATGAACTAAAATTTAAGATGTTTTTTTTAATTGATATTTGATTTTGAACACATAATTTGAGCCCCTCTTATAAAAGTAATGAATTGGTATGTTAAAACAAAGATGCCAAAATGACAATTTTGCTTTTATTTTATATTTTAAAAAATTAAACTTATGAAAACTAGTCTAATATCTTTTTTTTTTTCTGTTTATTTTTGCTTCTAAACAATTTTTTGATATTTCGGTTGAATTTCAAAAATATAAAATGAAAATTTTTCATAACTACTCCGTTTAGTTTTTAAAATTTTCAAAATTATATTTGAAAAGATACCAGATTCTTGCGGATCTCAATATTGTTCCGTATTAAATAACATCTATTTTTTTTTCGAAAGTTCAAATCCTCGTATATATACCCCATATATATTGTACTAAAAATCATATTAATATATCACAAATATAGTGGTGGAAATTTTACTAAATATATCAAAACTAACAGATATTTTGGGAATTTCGCTTCTAAATTAAGCAAAAAGATGGAGAGTGGAAGAGTTAGAAAATTAGGGTTTCCTTGTATTAGACCCTAGGCATCTTCTTTGCAGGGGAGCCAGAGTAACAACGAATCACGTGCTCAGCATCATCTTAACTAGAAGCACGTGACTGACGACCGCTTTTTTTAAATAAGATTTCTTGGAGAAAAAACTTTGTTTTGGCATCACTGTCAATGAATACTTCTAGAACTGAGCATTCACAAACAAATTGCAATATTTATCAAGTGAGTATTCACTAATATTATTTAAATTTTAATGCACCATTCTCTTAATGTTACATTTTTAACATTAATTTTTGGTTCCTCGCAAAGTAAAAATTTAATTTCATAACTTATGTTTTTACCCGTTGAGCTAATATTCAAGTTTTTTAATATTAGATGTCAAATTATTTTGATTTATAAATTTTTAAAGTATTCTATTTTAGTTATGAACCCGTAATTATATTGGTGCTATATATTAATTACCGCTGAGCTATGTTCGTTTTGGCATTTTCTTTTCATTTCTATCTATATTGACCAGTGTCTCAAGTCATATTTAATATAAAACTTAGGTTTCTATTAGATAAGTAATGATAATGAAAATTTTATGGTAAGCTCTAACAATTTGTAAGGGAGTTATGTCAAAAAATAAAATAAAACAATGTAATTGTGGGGTTCGGATTAGGCAGAATCTGACATTTGAAGATTTAGACACCAATCTAAAATAGCTACAATAGGGACAATAGTTCAAAATTAATTTAGTGCTGTGAGTATATAAATTGTACTTTGATATAACATACGAGAGTCGAAATTCAAACTTCTAACATTTTGATTGATGATATATGTATGAACTATGTTTTTTCAGTACATAATTATCAATCTTGGGAATTCGAACCTCCTCAACCAATTTGAACTATATTTCATATATAAACTAAGTTAAAATATGACATTTATGATTGAGAAAACAAATTACAGTTCCTTTTAATTAATAAATATATATATTTAATATATAGAGGTGGGAAGCAAACTCACAACTTTTTAATCAGACATATATAAATTAAACGTAATTATGTTTTTCAAAGAATTACTTATTCCACCCATTAATTTTATCACCGTCCACTGCCGGTCGTGTCTCTCTCCTCCTCACTTGATACCGACTGATGATGATGACACATGCGTGGTATTCTAATGTTTAATTCGGTCACTAAATAAGAGACTTCTTTATTTAAATAAATATTAAAGGGAAGAAATTAGTAAAAGGTCAATGATCTTTAAGAAATTGTATCATTTCATAATATATTAGTTTTTTTTCTATTTAAGAAATAGACCCACGTGGCACAAATCTATAAGGCGAGAGTGAAAAATTGGAAAATCTTCTGGTACTAATAGTAGGTTATCCTTCAACTAAGATATAAACGAAATAATGGATCACACCAAAAATACATATATTTACCAGTTACATTGTTGAATATTAATGGATGAATATCAATGGAAGGAGTACCTTTTATATATTGGTAATGAAAATTTTCACAAAATAGACTATTTTTTTTAAATTTATTTATTCTTTTTATACAACAAATTAGAATATAGAGCCTCTGATCTCAAGACTAAGTACTAATTATCGTTGAGCTTTTACTCATATTAGCAAAAAATAGACTAATTGAATATCTTGCTTGACAATTAATGTAGGATAATTAGGTAGGCATAATTTAACTTGTCCAACAAAACAAGGTAGCATGAGCATATCGAGCTTAATAATACAAGAGAGCCCATATCGATACATGTCTAAGCATGGTGGAAGACTCGTCTCATCTTGAGATTATTCACCTTCAGCCAATAAACGATGAATGCACGTGTGTCCTTAGGTCATTCTAATCTAATTCAAGCAAAATTGATCTGTTTAAGTAGGATCAGGGAGCAATATCCTTGATAAAATTTTTAAATCAAGTAAATTTTATTAAATTTGATTTAGAAAAACAAGAAAAAAGATATGTCAATCAATCAAGTAAAATAAATAGATTATAGTCCCTCAACTATTTCAAGATTGCAGTTGAATCTGGATATCTTCTTGCAGTTCGCTTCTTCAGTGGCACAATTGACACTTTAAATGCTGAAAACAACTCGATCACAAATATATTCTTGACATTTTCAACTTGTTTATGTTGAACATCGTTGCAAATTCGTTAGTAAAAAATCAAGTCAGTCGCTCAAGATCTACTTTAATTTGATCTTCCGCTGATATATTTTACTTTGAGTTCTTTACTTTGTTGAAGGCGCTCTTCTCTTTTTTCTTTTTTTTTTAGTATAACATCTAGAGGCAGGAAATCGAATTCACAACCTCTTAGTTGGAAATGCATATTAAGTTTTACGATTTTTTTTTAAGCCTAAAAAAATTTTTTATAGACGTACCAAAATTCCAACTCTTGAATTTACTTTTTTTTTATTTTAAATAATCTCTTGAATTTACTTTGTTAAGTATATAATTAGGTTGCTTAATATACAAAAAGAATGTGGATTGATGATGGGCAATGAGTGGTGTAATGATTTTAGGTGTTTGAGGGTATAAATTAATTGGGATGGAATCGCATTAATGGGTCTCTTGATTCCTTCAGTGAGGTGCGGATCACGTTGCTGCCCCTTATTCTTTAGGTCAAAGTCAAAGCTGCCCGTTTTTTCTCTTTATAATATTCATCCGCAACCAATAAATTCATGATTCATGTCAGCATATTGTGATTTCAAAAAAGCTTGTTACCATTTAAATGTGTACATTCAAACTTGTGACGAAGTTAATAATTAAAATTTAGTTTAAACACTATTTTATTTTTGTCTTCTATTTTAGACTTGGTTAATTTTATATTTCAATTTTGTTCATTTTGTCTCCCTCTATTGTTTTCTCATTTTGTTCGATTATAATTTTAATACGATACTTCATTTTCTAAATTTATTGAATTGTAGCCATAAATTGTATCAAAAATTTCTATGGATATAAAATTTTGAAAATATGATCAAATATTGGTCACTTTTTTAAAGTACAATGATTCAAATAAATGTTTTGAGAGTACATATACTAAAATTACTATTTTATTTCCTGTATTTTGTCATTTTTATTCTAAATATTATTTTAATTTTAATTGTTGTATGAGTCCACTCCATTAATCCAACATGTCTCATGGCTCCTTCTATAATAATGTCGATGATTTTGATTTCTAAAACTTTTCGTCAATATTTGAAACGTAAACAAATATTAAACTTTAGTTGACATCATATAATTGTTCTTTAAAATTGTCAACCTAACATATTAACATATTAAGACACCTATCTCCAACCGGCCAAAAGACAGTGAATTTGGATCTCTCATCTCCAAATGCGTTAGAAAAAAAAAAAAGAAAAAAGTTCTTTAAAATTAGGTGGGGCTACAAAAATTTAAAATTAAATTATTATACTATGAATATTTTGTATTTTGATCAAGTGTACTTTAAAGATGGCATAGGCACCGTTCAACAACAACAGTTCCATTTATAAACTTTAAAAATACAATTTACGAAGTAAAAAAAAACAATAATTACAATTTACATAACACTAAATATATACCACATTGGTAAAATGATAATTTAGTCAAGTGCAAAATATTGAAATAATTTCGATATATATTTTTTTTAAATACACGGTTATGTTTATTTTTAATAATTTTTATATATTGATCTATAAAGTTTTAAATTATAGATTTTAGTTTTAACTCTTAAACCCACTTTTTACAACTTCACTTTTAATACTCTAAACTTTAAACTCCACATTTTAGTTGATACGGTTAAAATGAATTAAATATTAGAGATTGTTTATAAATAAAGTTACACCACATTTTCAATGATTTAGAACAAATTTTTGTTTAGTGTAAACTAAACTTAAAAATTTTAAAACAGTTAAAAAAAACTAAAAATACAAGTTGTAAAATTTAGATGACTTTTGAAATTCAAAATAAAATTTAAATGTAAGAGATAAAAACTCATGGGGCAAATATCATATTTATTGATAGATTTAAATTTCATTTTTATCACTAAACTTTCCATATCTAAATCTTATAACTAACTTTTAAAAAAAATAACTATTTTTAAGTCCCTGGAATTTTAAACTATCATACTTTAATTTACGAATTAAAAAAACAATAGTGATAAAAAAATGATTAAAATTCATATTTTTAAAATTTAAATGAATAGTTGGAATTTGAAAATATAAATTTTGAAAATAAGAGAGAAAAACTTGTGAGGGCAAATATCTAGATTTGAATTTCATTTAACTTTCAAAATGTCTCTCCAAGTATATACTCTTAAAAATAACTATTTTTATTTCCTGAATTTTTCAAATTATATATTTCAGCCTATAAATTAAAAAAACAACAATTTTAATGCTAATTACTATTATTCTACCATATAGATTCACTCATCCAATTCATGCCTCATCTTAACCAAGGTGACTCCAATTTAAACTCATACCAAAACATTAATACACATATTCAAACCACAATATCCATAATTAACAAAAAAAAAAATGATTCAAAGATAAAATAGTTATTTCACAAAAGTTTATATACTTATATACATTTTAAAAATTCATGCATCAAAATCATATTAAAACATTAATATTGAGCAATGATATTATTTTTGACAACTTTCAAATCTAAAAAATCCAAAAAAAAAAAAGTTACAGTACTATAAAAATACCTACTCTTTATTTACACGAATTGTTTACCTTTATAAATAATTTCTTAATATTGATAAATTACATATTATTTTAATATAACACTAACACGATAAGCAATGAATGAAAATAGTATACATTTTACTCTATAAAGTACGTGTTTTAAATTAAGGAAAAAATATATATTATAGTACTACAAAAGTACCCGCTCTTTATTTACACAATTTGTTTATCTTTACAAATTCAACATTAATAAATTACACGTTATTTTAATATACACTGTGAACGGGGGAGATTTGAGACGGAGGCATTGGAAATTGTAAATCAATAAAGCAAATTAAATTTATTAGGAGAACAAAAAAAAAGAGAGGATTTCACATGGGGTTCCATAGAAATCAGAGCCAAAGGAGTTAGGGCAGTTAAAATATTAGAATAATGATAGTACAATCGAACGGTACGAGGCTCCTTTGCCTTTGACTCTCTGTTTCGGAAACCACTACGCCCTTGCTTAGAAATAGAATCTTTGTGAAAATTATATATAATTTTTTTTTCTGAATTCGTGTGTCCCGACCAGCTTGCATACACCTCGACTAATCACGGATCAACCGTCTGATCCTACTACATTTGGTTGACAAGGTATCTCGTAGGATATTAAATCCTAGGTAGGTGGTCACATGATTTGAACTTATTTCCTTTAAGTCCTTTATTATTTACAAAGGTGAAAATTATATTTTAAAGTTTCTCTTTTCCATTTACTTTTTACCTTTTTAATTAATTTAACTTTCAGTTAAAGTCTTTTTTGCTCTAATTTATTTTGTTTCATGTATTTTTAAAACGTTAGTTTGGCTTTTGAACTTTAAACATTATTTTAATTACTATACTTTTAAAATATTTGTTTTGGTTTTGTACTTTAATAAAATTACCATTTTGCTCCTTAATTTTATTTTTAATTTCAATTTTTCTATCGCAATTTCAATATGACGCTACACTTTATTTATTTATTAAAAATGTAACCATGACTTTATATTAAGTAGTTTATACTATGTTTAGAATTTGTATAAAAGGATTGAAAATATGGACCAAACGAACATATGGAAAGTACATAAACTAGAATGAAACAAAGTTAAAAGTACGATAGACCAAAATAAAAACTTCTTAATGATTCCTAAAATTAAAAACGTTTTAAAATATTGATCTATAAATCATACTTTAAAACTTTCACGTAAGCAACCCATGGATATTATTTTATGTTTCTTCATTTGAAAATTTCAAATTTCCTTTCCACGATTTTCGTTCTCTTTTTTCTTTCCATGAACTTATGTATTTATTGAATATAAGATCGGCATATGGATAAAAGTTGATTTTTCTTAAATTACTATTCAAATATTGGAGAAAATTTCAGTGATAATCGAGATGGAAATTTGGACATTTGATATGTAAGAAAAACTAGTGGCATTTGAACTCTTCATGTTTGTTAGAAGTTTATTGTTGCTTCAACAATTAAACTTGAGTTAACAACAATTTTATTTATATTTATATTTTTATTTCTGAAAATATACCGTTAAGAAGTGTTTTCCTTTTTTTTTTATTTGTTTTGTCTGTCTCTATTTTATACTCCAACATATAAGAAGTTGATTAACACATCATTAAGTAATTAAAAGGCATATTTATATTTATATTTACTATTTTTAATAACATAAAAATATAGATGCAGTGCCAACAACTAGATATATTATATTATAGAATAACGAAAAAAAATGTGAACAATAAATTGTTTGTTTATTTATTTTGTCTGTATAAGATGGAAATTGACTTATGTAAAATAAAAATTATAAAATTTCATATACATAATAAATTAGGATTGATTTGAGATTAATATAATAAAACGTTACAGGTGTACGGTCAATATAAAATGGCCGCTGGCCCTTAAGCAACGGCCGATGAGCTTCGACTTTCGGGTCGTTATTAATAAGATATTAATTATTTAAATATGCTAATTGCTAACCCCACATGGGTTATCTTTACCGAAAATAGGAGCCGAGAGAGAGATTAATGCCATAACTGTCAAAAGCGCCACATTTCAGTCCAATTTTTTAAGCCTTGGGTTACGCACCCCAAACAATAATAAACCTTATCAACTTTTTCTTTCTTTCTTTAACTATACTAATATGTACTACCTAAAATTTAAATATATATATATATATATATATATATATATATAAAAAACAACATAGTTCAACTCATCTTGTTATTTTTCTACAGGTCGGAATTATTCCTATACTTGTTGTACTAAAAATAATATACTTTTATAGAGAGAATTAAAAAATAGCACAAAATGTATTTTTATATAAAATATTAGTTTTAAAATTTTTAAAATGACATAAATTATGAAATTATATAAATATGAAATATCTATGAGTGTTCGGGTAGGTAGTCATTATGAAGTTCGGATTCATTATTTTGAGATTACATTATAAGTATGAGGCGAGACTATTATCTACTAACCTATATGCTAATGCTTGTAAGGTGAGGTGAGATTTCTAATTTATTAAATATGTTATTAATTTCTTAACTAGTCTAATTATGCTTATGTTGGTGGGTTAACAATATATAAAGAATTTTACATACTCAGCAAATACTCCATTAGTCTAAAATAAATGAAATATTAGGGTCAGATAATAAAGCAATACAATATATCTATTGATTATGTGGCTAAATAATATATAAAATTTATTATATGTAATCAAAATTTTAGATTATTTGTTTTCAAATTTTGGCATCAGATAAGATGTAACTAGATCGGATTAGATGTTGGACAAAATTTAAAAAGTAGAAGATAACATTGTTTTAGAAAAAAAACCATATATAAGAATGAAACTAGAATAAAGATATATAAAAGTTTCCAAAACAAAAACAGAAAAAAAAAAGTTATAAGATAAAAGTTTTGGGATAATAATGGACATAATGAATTATCATTAATATTTGAAATATAATTATAGACGATTATGGTAATCTTAACAGAAAACACGGAAAAATTACTCAATTAATTAAAAATTTAACGTTTTTTCAAATCCGAATCCCAAATTGGCTATAAAGCCAGCGCGTCCAGAACAGAACCAAAAACCTCTTCATCTTTCATCTCACTTTCTCTCCAGAGGGAAAAAAAAAGATCGCCATGGATTCAAAAAAGTCCAACAAAATCAGAGAAATCGTTAGGCTTCAACAGATCATCAAGAAATGGCGAAAAATGGCAAACTCCTCGAAATCGGCAAGCAAAATCTCCGGCACGGCTCCGGCCTCCGCCTCCGCCGGGAAGAGCATGAAGTTTCTGAAACGAACGGTCTCCGCCGGGCGGGAGGGATCCGGCGCCGCCGTGCCGAAAGGCTATTTGGCGGTGAGCGTCGGCGAGGAGCAGAAGCGATTCGTGATTCCGACTCAGTATTTAGGGCATCCGGCGTTTGAGATTCTGCTGCGGGAGGCGGAGGAGGAGTTCGGATTTCAGCAGACGGGCGTATTGAGGCTGCCGTGTGAGGTTTCGATTTTCGAGAATGTTCTGAAAGTTGTGGAGAAGAAGAATGGCGATTTGTTTGGCGGAGACGATTTTTTGAGCTATTGTTCGTTGGAAAGCCTGCAGCTTACGCCGTCGCACCGCCCGCAGAGCCCAATGTGCAGATGATAGATAGAATTTAGGGAAAAAAAAAAAAGAAAAGAAAAGAAAAGAAATCTCTTTCTTTTTCTCTACTTGAATTCCTCCTTTGTTTTTTTTTTTTTGGATGAGGCAAATCAAATCAGCAAATGTATGAAGAAAGAGGAAATATATGAATAATTTTTGGGAATTTGTAGCTTTTAGTTTTCAACTTTGGATCTGCTCTGCTCTATCTTTCTCCGATTTACTTCTTTTTGGTTGAAAAAAATTGGGGATTTCATGTTTAGCATATTAATTTCTGATTTGGAAGTGATTTGGTTGTATAAATTAATAATGTCTGATCTTTCTTTTTTCCTTGTTGTTATTATTATTTTTGATATTTTGATCTCTAAACCTGAATTTTCGTGCAAGTGTTTGTATAGAGATTTGTTTTGATTTACGTTGTTAATTGTTGATATTGTGTATTTTACCTATCCATGTATAAATTATTATTCTTAATAGAGGTGCACTCAATTAGCTTTATTGATCTCTAACAAAAAGCATATTAAAAATAAGATAATCTTATTTTTCTTCCTTTTTTTATTCAAATTAATATTATTGTGTCTGTCAATGATACAAAAGAGGGAAATAGATGGTAACAAGTCAATGTATAAATATTGAGATTGACAGAATATATGTAAATTTAATATCTTGAACCAAAATAAGGAAGAAAGTTTGAGCTAATTAGGAGTTGAGTTGTATGTTCAAATAAGATTTGTCAAGATAGAGTTGTAAATAATAATGGACGTTTTTTTTAAGACAATTGACTTAATTTGTAGTTTTTTAAAAATTGCCTAAATTTTGAAAAATAAAAATAAAAATTTTCAAGAATACACCAACGATATTTTATTTTTCCAAATGCACTAGAAAATAAATACGAAATTAAAAATCACTTGGAGATTTTGGAATTAAAATCTATTATTCTTATTTCTTTTTCTAAAATCACTCCAACACACCCTTAATTGAAAATAGATAGAGATACGCTAAAAAATGCTTCATTTTATATTTTTAAAAAGGTTCCTTCAAACTAAATATACCTCTCTTGAAAAAAAAACAGTGATTTTTATATATTTAATGTTTGAATTGTAATACTCAAAAAACTCTCTAAAAATCTGTGTTATTAATTCTTGATAGATAAATTTATAGAGGATATGACTTTTTTTACTTNCTTTGGTCATAGCTCAATATAAATAGGATAGGTAGCTTCATGGATCGAAAATTTGAATTCCCATAATGAATAAAAAATATTAAATCTCTTTTTCCCAGAGTTTATTAAAAAAAAACAATGCATCTGACTTAAAAGAAAAATCAAATAAGATTTTCTGTTAATCTTTACTTAAAATATTATTAATTTGAATTTTATTTTAACAAATCTAAGTGCCACCGGTATATTTTCTAAATTAAAAATTTTAAATCTTAATATAATAAAACAAAAAATAATTTTTCCAATAGTCAACGGTCAAAGGGAATTGGTTTCCGTTTCGATGCCCGAATAGAAAATTTTGCATTCATCGTTAAAAATGGAAATCACGTACAAAGTCCAATGCATTTTGAACTTCTAATCAGCACAGCCATTTATAAGAGCTTCAGCTGTAAGTAATCAGTAATCAGAAACAGTTGGTTAGCGTAAGTAGAGATTTAAAGTGCATAATTTTTAATTAATCACTTGGCACTGTCAAAAAATAATAATAAATAAATAAATAAAATAATCACTTCACATGCATTCTCTTTTAACTTCGGTTATGGCATTTTGACCAACTTGGACTGTCCATAGCGAGAAAAACCATGTCTCTTTTGCATTACATTGGTTTATTTTTTATGTCAAACTAAATTAATAACATTGGTTTTTTTAGAGTTTAATTTGTGAAATTGAATCTAGCATTACATGTACTTTTCAACTCGAAGAAAACGTGGCTTTAGGCTACTAGAAAATTCTTGAATGTAGCCAACTTTGATAACTTTGCACCATGTGGGGAAGATCGAAAAATCTTCCGTTTACTTTTAAGTTGATAAAAATTATAATTTTCCACAGATATTTAAGTTTTCAATTCCTTCGATCACAACTTCCATCTATGTCATTTTTACATTGTCGGTTTTCTACAAAATTTGTAGCTAAGTGTCAAAATTGAACTATAAGAACCTCTGATTAACTATCCGCACACCCTAACTCAACTAAAGAATTTTTTCCCCTCAAACTCTACCTCATTGTTCCATCTTCCTAAGCTTTCAACAATGAGGTGTATCACATGGTCAATATCTCTAAATATTCAATAATGTTGAACAATTTAAATTATATATTTTTTTTCCTGAGTTATATATAAATTTGAATATTCTTACTCCTTTGTGTAATATTAAAAAGAAAAATAAGCATAATACAAACTATAATAAAAAATTATAAGCATATTATATTCATTTCAAAAGATAATTTTGAGAATTACGATTGGGTTAGAAGAAAATTGATATTAGCGACAAACAAATTCTTTTTATTGAATTCAATTTTAATATGTCAAATGTAATTATAAAAAGAGTTATATATTGCGGACGTAAATTACAAGCCAAACTAAAAAAGTGTCATTATAATCCTATAAATTATAATAAGTTAAGTTCACATACCAAGATATGTTCTAATTAAATTTCTCTGTTCCCACTGTTGCTGTTCACGTTCTTCCCATTTTCTTAATGAACCATAAAACAGCAAATTCACACATCAGCTCAGCTCCTCACGATGTCGTTTAGTGAAAAAAGCTAACTGAAAAAAAAAGAGAAGAAGAAAAAGGGAAAAGGTATTTAAAAAAAAGAAAAAAAACTGAAGTGCGAATGTGATAATATTTTTGGAACAATATTTTATGATATTTTTCATATTTCTGCATCTCGCTCCCATGTGAAGCAGAAGTAAGAAACTGGAGATGAAATTCAAGTCACCGACGATCTTCTTCTTCCTTCTCTCTTTTTCCGCCGCCGTGTCCTCAACCGCCGACCGGTGCGCCGCCGAATTCCGGCCGGACCGACGGAATTTAAGATCCGATCAAATCACGGTCCTCATCAACGGCTATTACGAGTCCCGCATCCCCCTCCTCCAATCAATAGCCTCCACGTACGCCGCATCCCCATTCGTACGCGCCGTGCTCGTTCTTTGGGGAAATCCCTCAACCCCAAGAGAAACCCTGACTCAATTGGCTCGAAACCTCACCGCCGGACCAATTTCCCTAATTCGCCAATCTTCAAACAGTCTCAACGCTCGATTTCTCCCCCGCAGGTCCATCGAAACCGGCGCCGTTTTGATCTGCGACGACGATGTCGAAATCGACACGAAATCGCTCGAATTCGCGTTCAGAATTTGGGGGAGAAACCCCGAACGACTTGTCGGCTTCTTCGTCCGGTCGCACGATATAGACCTCTCGAAGAGGGAATGGATCTACACCGTTCATCCAGACAAGTACTCGATCGTGCTCACCAAGCTCATGATCCTGAAAACAGAGTATCTGTTCGAGTACAGCTGCGGCGGCGGAGAGGCGATGGCCGACATGAGGAGAGTTGTCGATCGGGCGCGTAATTGCGAGGATATCTTGATGAATTTCGTGGTGGCCGACATGTCGAACGCCGGGCCTATACTGGTTGCGGCGCAGAGGATCAGGGATTGGGGGGATCCACGGAATGATGATGGCCACGAACGGCTGGGATTGACTGAGGTGGGGCTGAGTAATAGGAAAGGGCAGCATAGGAAGAGAAGGGGACGGTGCATAACGGAGTTTCATAGACTGTTGGGGAGGATGCCGTTACGGTATAGTTACGGAAAGTTCGTTAATTCAGTTGGCGAGCAAGGTCTATGTAGAAAAGGAGGGAAATTGGTCCCCTGTGATCAAAATATCTGAAAATAAATTAATTATTGTACATATATATTTAGAGTATATAACTTTTTTTTTATCACATTATACGTTACAATTATTTTTCAATGTTCAACTTTTACCTTCAAATTTGAATTTTACCAAATTGATGCTTCAATTTAACGGAAACGAAAGAGGAGAGAAATTGGGCCAAAATTCGGCAATGGAGCCCAATAAATAGCGGCAATTGCGTGCAAAACGAAAAGGAAACAATTGGAAGATGCCTACAATTATTTCTCTTCCATATATCTTTCAGCTTCTTCCACTTAAATCCAGGAAACTGGTACACATTCTCCAGCATTTCTAAGCTTTTGTTCTAGCTAGATTATGATTGATTTTTKATAACTGCGACTCCTTTATTTCTGATTACTGTAATTTTAGTTTCCTCATCTGTTATTTCTCTTAAAATCATTTTTTCACCTCAATGAATATTTAATAACCCCATTAACTTTTTATTAATAGTTCATCCATMTTTTTAACTTATCCTTTCCAAATGGTACCTCTTTTGGGTTCACAATTTTTGTTGTCGAATCTCATTTTTAGATAAGATGTTGGTTAGAATTTTTGGTTGATATTAGGTCAAAGATGAATGAACCAACATTTAACCTGAAAACTTAACTGGATTTTTCTTGTATCAGTAGACAGCGTCCACAATCTGTTTCAAATGTCTATGTCTGAATTTTCAGAAACCTCGCGTGTTCTTTTAGTATTTCCGAATTTTCTCGGTTTTCCCCTTCTGTGGCTCTACTTGTGTAAGTTTTGGTTTGTTTTTTCATTTTCCCCTAAAAATTCATCTATATTTCTATTTTGGTGGATTCAATTCTTGTCTGTAATATGACTCAGGCATTGGATTCCGATTTGATTGGATTACATTTCATAGGATTCCTATTTTTAGGTGATTTAATTGACCGTAGTTTGTGTTAGGATAATAATTTATATTCTGAAGTGATATTTAGTGAAATGACACAACTAACTGGTTTTGCTCTTTTCTCCCTTTACATTACGTGATCACGTAATTCACGTAATTTAATTTCTGATGTATTAAAGATCTTAATATATTTGTTTTTCTTGCCAGTTTTGAAATTCACGTTCTTAATGATAACTATGAACTTGGAGAGTTTTTCAAATTGATGATGCGATTGTCCGTAGTAGAGTCGATTAGTTAAGTCCTTTGTTGTGTTTTTGTTGGGTTGTTCTCACTTAAATCCAATGATGTCACAGATGCTGTAACAAAAGTTCGTAAAATAATGTATATATAAATCTATGACGATCAAATTAAGTCTCCAGGAGATAGAATCGTATTCTACTAACCACCACAAATTTTATGTTAGTTTAAGTATTCATATCGAATATGGTAGGATGGAGTTCCGTCATAAATTAAATATAGTAGTATATTTAACTCCGAATCTAACATAAATTTTTGTTTTTTATTGGCTCCATATCTGACCAGTACATCATTCTATATATGATGCAAGGAAAATTATCTTAAATGATAATATGGGGCCAGTCTTGTTCTTTCTCATTTTGTTTGTAAGTAGTTCTCATATTCAAATTTCCGCTCCTATTTCAGTTCTCAAAGAAATCATATGATTACATGGCAGTGATTACAAATCCTAGTTGATTGGAACCACCATTTTAGTATGACCCACCCCATTTTTATGAATGAAGAATCAAAAGAACCAACAAAGAAAGTTACAATGAAATTGTGTAGAAAACTCCATATGATCATCGTCGCGTGGTAGAATGAATGATTTAAAAAAAATAAATTTAAGTATAATTGATTTTTTGATACCTTAAAAATTAATTTAAAGAGATTTTAAATTTTTGTTAAAATCAAAATTTTAATTTGTCAAATATTATTGAGAGAAGTGATTTTGACAATGACAAAAGTAATTTTGGCGACTCCCAAACACACCATAAAACTCAAACTATGTCATGAGTTTCTTAGATTCCCTAATACAGACTACCACCATTTTCATGTTGTCAATGTTGTCACTACAGATCATATATTTGGGCATATAATGTTTAAATAATGGAAATTTACTAAAAAATAATATATATAATGGAAATTGACCTATGCACATTTTCAATTTGATGTAGCTCAACTGGTTAAGGTAGTGAGTTCGAAACTCTACCCTCATAAGTTGTATTAAGAAAAAAATAAAAATTGAAGTACGCGTGTTTACCTATTGGGATGGGCCTACAGTCGATTTTACAAGAATTTACCGGTCATGTTTCTAAGTGGCCGAGTGAAAAATTTACTTGGGAAAATTTTGCATAAATATAATCTCATCGGCAGAGAAGGAAATTAAAGGATATTTTAAAAAATTAAGACTTTGTTTGATAATCATTTTATTTTTGAAAATTACATCGATCACTTGATGTATTAATAAAAAAAACCTCTAATATTACTTAAATTAAAATTTTTAACTAGACGGATATTTATCAATGTCATATCTAACATAAATTATATCATTAATATATTCAGCATGATTAATACATTTCATATTTATATATTAGTTATATAATTGATATACATAAGATTAAGTGATATGCTCCATATTATGTATATACGAAAATAATAAAGATAAAGTTAGAATAATCCGAAATGATTTTAAAAACCTTGCAATGGTTGTCCTGTGAGATCATTTAAAACACATTTTAAAATAACTTTTCAAATTTCAAGGAAAAAAGATAATACATTTTTCTTAAAAAGGCAAAATAGAAAATAACATTTGAGGGGACTAAATTAAAGAATTAATGCTATTCTTTCGTACAATAGATAACGTCAACATCCCACTTTTGGACAATTGAATAATACGGATAGATATATGAACGGCAGATATTCCAACCACTTTTACAATTGTACTCTCAATCATCCAAAAAAATTATGTCCCTTTAATAACTATTTTATTTTTAATTTTGAAAATCAAATTTATAAGTTACTTTTTAAAATAAAAAAAAAGTTTCTAAAAAACTTTGTTTTATTATTGACATTTTAGTACTAATTAGAATGTGTTTTTGTTGGAGGTGAAAGAATATGTTAAAATTTTTTTATGAAACGAACCTGATTTTCGAAACTAAAAATGGGGCCTAAATGATGAGAGGCTCACTTTTTTTTTTTTTAGGTTTTAATATTCTTTTCGTATATCTACTCATTTCCTTAAAATTGGAGTTTAAAATCTCATGCTTCGAATTTATTGTATTAAAAAATAAAAAAATAATTTTACTTCACATGCGTTTAACTTTCAAAATATCTATTCTGATCTCTATATTTTCTACCTTTTATTTATTTTTAGTCATTGTATTTTTGAAACGTTTGTTTTGGAGCTTGTACTTTAAAAATATGACAATTTTAATTTTTAAGTTTTATTTTCTCTCACATCTATTTCAATCAAAATTTTAACGAGATACTTCACTCACTAAATTTCTTAATAATAAATCTGTTTTAAAGAATTTTCATTATCCATAATCATGGGTTAAAGTTTTAGACTATAATAGTTAAATTTTTTAAAGTGGACGAATATGGAAGTTAGATTAAAATAATAATTTTTTTTCTTTTTCATTGAGATACAGTTAGTACGTCGGAGAGATTCGAACTTATGACTTTGTAACGAGGTTGTTAATAAAAGTTAAAAATACCAGAATTAAAATGGAAATGGAGAGTAAGAGAACGAAAATAAACTGAGACTATTTAAACATTTATTTTATTTTCCATTTATTTTTGGTGGAATAAACGTAACCGGGGGACTTCTTGTAAGAGGAATCGGTTGGATCTTCAGAGTTCACTCGAGAGGGAGAGATGATTCGTATATTTTCTTTCTTTTTTTTGGCGGGAATTGCGGGACTGGATAAACGCTAAATGATGAGGCGTAACGCCCTCTCCTGACCTATTCGAAGGAGCGAACGCCCAATGCTCTTATCCTTATTTGTTTCAACTCCAATTCTGTAGTGTATAATAGTTTCAGAAATCAAAGAGAGCGAAATTTGAAGTTCATCAATTGAAGTCGATCAAGAGTCGCGACTACGCAGAGCCTGAGAAGAGAATGGGGATTCAACCGGAGACGGAGGCAGTTTCAGCCGCGAGGAATCGTTTGGTCTTTGCTTACTACATCACCGGCCATGGCTTCGGCCACGCCACTCGCGTTATCGAGGTCAGATCCTCCATTACCATGGAGTGTTGATTTCATTTCGGTTTATTGAATGTGTTTTTCTCGCTGGATAATGGAATGCAGTTGGATTTCGTTCTGTTTTGAGCTTGAATTTGTCTGTTCTCGGATTTTTCTTTTTGTTTGTTTAGAAATTCTGTAAGATGAGTCCTCGCGTCAAATTTAATTAGTTTTGGAATGGCGAGAGGAATGGAGTTGGATTTCGTTCTGTTATTTTGATCTTCATGTCTTGTAATGTTACTTATTGACAGTCTTCTGGAGAAAAACTTCATGAAAATCTTACTGAATTTTCTTCGGTTTAGATTGAATTTGTTTTTCTCGCTCGATGATGCAGTGCAGTTTGGATTTCGCTCTTTTATGAGCTTGAATTCTTCTGTTCTCGGATTTGTCGTTTAGAAATTCCGTAAGGTCAGTCCTCGCGTCAAGTTTTATTAGTTGTGGAATGTCGAGAGATTTCCTCCGTGCTTGATCACGCTTTCTCCTCCCGCTTGAAGTGCTGATTTATTTTGATCTGAATTTTCTGTAATGTTGCTTATCCTGCTGACAGTCTCCTGGAGAAGAACTTCATCAAAATCTTACTGAAATTTCTTCTGATTTTCGTTGTGTAAATTTTTGTATGCATCGCTTAACTACATTGTTGATATTCTTCTTCTTCTTCCTGAGAAGTGATACATTGTTTTATGCCGAAAGGTTGCTCGGCACCTAATCCTTGCTGGCCACGAGGTACACGTGGTCTCTGCCGCTCCTGAGTTTGTTTTTACTTCCGCAATTCAGTCCTCTAGTCTATTCATTCGGAAGGTAATTTTATTGATTCTCATGCCTGGCTGCTAATGCTCGCCTGCTAAGCTATTCATCAAGCCTATTCGTTTGATTTAAACTTTTAGTTTTAATGCTTCTCGGAAGGTATTTTGCTTGTGGATATGATGCAAAAATCACTAGATATTGTGTCTCTCTTATTTTCTATGTGTACCGTTTGCAGTTCATAATAACATTGTTGATTAATGTATCATTTTTTTGTACATCGTGCACCTCCTATCATCGAGGTTCACATTTTATTTATTTATTTATTTTTTTTGGTCTCGCACTGAAGAGAGCTTTTGCGCACCTCATGCTCTAAAAAAGATTGGATGGATATGATAATCTTGGATTACCATAATCCTGATTCATTTCCATGTCAAGGGCATCCAGAAATATGTGACTGTATTTATGCTGTCGCAACAGCACCAGTTAATCTTATTAAATTTATTAATTATTTTGGTAATATTTTTTCATATTCATTTTCTTTGGCAATTTTTTAAAAGACATTTTAAATATTTTTGTCAATACATTTCTTCCTTTTTTTGTAATCTGCTAATGAACTGACGGTCAACATTTGTAATGTACTTGATCAATTAATATATGATTAAAATTTAGATATAGCTTTTATATTTGAACTGAAAATTGATAATTTTATATAATATAATATGTTTCCATGAACTCATAGAATTTAAAACTAAGTGCCTGATCTTTTAGTTTCTTTTCCCTTTTCCAAATGAGGTTTCAGTTGAATTCCAATTGCATTCACGTAGAATATTGTGGTATAGTTAGTTGCAAATAAACCTGTAGGTATCTGTTAGATTTATATTTTCTTGAATCAATTTTAGGTGTTGTTGGACTGTGGGGCTGTCCAGGCAGATGCGTTGACAGTGGATCGCTTGGCATCCTTAGAGAAGGTGAGGAGTTAGAGTTACTGTCATCATTCTTTTTTTAAATTTCTTTCCAATTTATTCCTTGTATCTGCACTGAACTGTATAACTATCATGATTCTTCGAAATATGAAATACAGATTTTACAAAATATACCATGCTGTTATCATCCTTTTGTATTAATTTGCCAGCGTATCACTACTACCTTGTTCTTATCAGGTCACTGGTTTTTTCTTTTCTTTTCTTTTCTTATTGATTACTAAATCTACTCCTTTGGTAATGTTAGTATCACGAGACTGCTGTGGTGCCTCGGGATACCATTTTGAAAACAGAAGCAGAGTGGCTTAAGTCTATCAAAGCTGATTTAGTGGTAAATACCTCTTATTATATGCATGCTCAAATCAATGCCACTTTGACTATTTTATTATGTGAAAATATCATGAGGCGGAAAATATTCTGGCTCTGGAGCAAAATAGTGTAATAATTTACAAGACAACTTTCATGAATGTGGATTTATTGACTCACAATGAGAATAATTTCTTTTAAATCATATTTTCAAAATCTTGATAGTTTTGCTTCTACTAAACGTGAACAGGTTTCTGATGTTGTACCAGTTGCTTGCCGTGCTGCAGCTGATGCTGGGATTCGCTCTGTTTGTGTTACCAACTTCAGGTAACTCATTGACATAGTGTTTTTACTCCCCACTTATGGTATCACTACTTATTTGCCACAATGTCTTCCTGTTATTAGACAAAATATTTTAAGGCCAGCAGTCATTAACTTAATTTTTGCAGTTGGGATTTCATCTATGCGGACTATATAATGGATGCTGGGCATCACCACCGTTCAATAGTCTGGCAGGTGAATTTTTTATATTTGAAATTTGAGTATCTTTAAATGGTTCATCTTCTTTCCTTGGTGGGATTGGGAGGGTTATATTTTTATAGAAACTAATTTTAATGACACCTAGAAATTATTGGCATTTAATTTCTTTCACCATCACGGTGATTGTTATTATCGTCGCTTATCAGACAATTTTGTATTGAAGAGACTTTTTGCATGTTATTCCGAAGAAAATTTGAATATGAAATTTGAAAGTCTTAATGAAGTCTATCTTTCGTTTCTTTTTATTACTGGAACTTTGTTTATGATGCTACAACTCTTATTGTTCTTGGCATAGACATTTGACCTGTTATGCCGGTTTAATGTAGATTGCAGAAGATTATTCACATTGCCAGTTCCTGATCCGCCTCCCAGGATACAGCCCAAGTATATGTTCAAGACAGTTGTTTTTTTTCCTTCCTGTTACTAATTTTTGTAATTTATGATATTTAGTTTTGTATTCATTATTTTTTCTTCTTTCTGTCCCAATATTTTCATTCCCTTGCCCGAATGCATCTTGCTTTTGCAGTGCCTGCTTTCCGTGATGTTGTTGATATCCCTCTAGTTGTCAGGAGGCTGCACAGAACCCGCAAAGAGGTGTTGCATTCTACTGAGTTCCTTCACTTGATCATTTTTATTTCATGTGTGGTTCTCTTACTTGAGTCCTTATTCTAGGTGAGGAAGGAGCTGGGGATTGGAGATGATGTCAAGTTAGTTATCCTCAATTTTGGTGGCCAGGTAGGTTTAATTGAATGGTTCTGTTTGTTGTATGGCCTGTGAAATATTTATTGAACTCTCCATGTCAAAAGTTTGATCCTTTCATTTGTTTGCCCCTTGGAATGTGGATGCTTCAGACATCAGCCACACTGTGAATTGCTTGGATACTTGAACTAGCCTACTGATACTTGAGTTCCTCTTCTTTTTTTTTTTCGGAGGCACATGTACTTGAGTTTTTAATTTCACCAAGTTGTACTTTTAAAACTGTATTTCTCTTTGGTTTCCTGATTTTAAATAAATTTTTGTACTAGTATATATTCTCACTTAAAATTTACGTCTGTGCCATTGTCCTTTTGTCAGCCTGCAGGCTGGAAGTTGAAAGAGGATTGTCTACCCCCTGGTTGGCTGTGCCTGGTATCTTAATAGCATTTATTGTTCAAGGCAAGCATAAGTTGCTATTATACTGTGACCTGAACCTTTTTTTTTCTTTTTTTTCCTGGTGGTTCAGGTTTGTGGTGCTTCAGATAGTGAAGAGGTTCCGCCAAATTTCATTAAGCTCGCAAAAGATGCATATACACCAGATCTGATAGCTGCTTCTGACTGCATGCTTGGTGTGTAAAATATAATTTTGTAAGTGGCTGAGTTTGATCAGATAAATAGAAACACATTCACAAATGTTCCAATTTTTTTCAGGAAAAATTGGTTATGGGACCGTTAGTGAAGCATTGGCATACAAATTACCCTTTGCCTTTGTACGGAGAGATTATTTTAATGAAGAACCATTTTTAAGGAATATGCTTGAGGTGCTATTATTTAGTTTGTCTTCAATGATTTTCTCTAGTAGTTTTCTCTCTTTCTCTACATTTGGTTAATATTCTTATTGGTCACCGTTTCTTTAACAGTATTATCAAAGTGGAGTTGAGATGATAAGGAGGGATTTACTAACTGGTCATTGGAAGCCTTATCTTGAACGTGCTATTAGTTTGAAACCTTGCTATGAGGGAGGCATCAATGGTGGTGAGGTACACTGCTGGCACTATTGAGTTCTATGATTTCTTTTAATGGTCACAGACACAATCATTTTACTTAACTCTGTATGGTTTGAGAGACACGATGTCACATGCTAGAGAATTAGAAAGTTTCTCGATATGATCACTCAATTTATCATATGCATTATCTTACTTTTAATAGGTTCGTTGACTTCGGATCAGTTTTCCTCAACTAGTGTTAATGTGCACTTAACTTATTCCCATTTTGGTGTTACTTAAATATGAGGATACCTTGGATTTCTACTGTAGGACATGGCGATGTTAAGGTTCTTGAGGTCTTGTATTCTGCCACTATCACATTAGAAATATTTAATGAATTGGTGAGACAAACGAGCCACCTCCTAACAAATCCACAGTTTCAGAGCCATCGGCCTCTATATTTTTAGGAGTGGAGGTGTAGATGAGATTCATAAGGTTGAGCCACAGTTGAAACTCTCATTAAAAAAATTTCTTCCAAAAGGAATATCCCAAAAATGCTCTTATGAGAATCCTGAAGATCCTTGACTGAGGCAGCTAATATGCCGCTATATATATAATTCTGAAAGCTTATAATATCAGAGCTATGCTGGACTTAATCTAGTTTTACAATTTACTACTTTGAATGTCATTTTAAAATTGGAACCCGTACTGTCTTTGTCCTATCAATTTCCCTACTATATGAGTTTTTTGGTTCTCAAAGTGATCTTTGAGATTCCATTATTATTATTGAAATTGGTGTTTCGCCTTTGCACCTCTTATGTCTTTACTGTTTAACAGTTCTTATTTTTTAACAATCTGTAGGTTGCAGCCCATATTTTGCAAGAGACAGCTAGCGGGAAAAAATATACTTCGGACAAGGTCAATACCCTTTTCATCTCACTGTGCCATATGGCTCAAAGCCTCAAAATGACGTTGTTCATTGTTAGTTTTTGGATTTGCTAGCCTATCCTTTTGTTATAACAGAATTAAGCATTTTCGTTTATTTGGCATCACCAAGACACCAACTTCAACGTGAGTTTTATCATCCAATTTAGTTATTGAAGTTTAGCATTTGTGGTTCCACATAGTTACAATCTGTTTTGGGCTTTGTTTTTAATCAAATTAGAAAATTCATTATAGCTTTTTGAAAATGTAGTTAAGTGGGGCGAGAAGATTGCAAGACGCCATAGTTCTTGGATATCAACTCCAAAGGGTTCGTGGTAGAGACCTTTTCATTCCAGACTGGTATGCGAATGCTGAGAATGAACTTGGCCTTTCAAAAGGATCACCAATTTTGCAAGCGGATGACAGAAGCTCACAAATAGACTAGTGAGAATCTTGTTATATTTAAAGAGTTTTTATAACTTTGAAGAACAATGTTTATATATATAATTTGATGTCTCTCCGTTTGTTCTTTTAGTTCTATTGATGATTTTGAGGTGCTTCATGGAGATGTTCATGGTTTTCCCGACACAGTGAATTTCTTAAAGAGCTTGGTAGAATTAGATACCTTGAATGACAGTGGAAACATTGAGATACGGCGAGAACAGAAGGCTGCTGCTGGACTCTTTAATTGGAAGGTTGTCCACAAGAACTAAAATATTCTTATAACTTCATCTCCCTTCTTTTTCATGGTTCTCAACCATCACAGTCAATAATTATATACGTGTTAATGGATTTGGAGAAGGTCTTATTTAAATACATTGTCTTTAGGTAAGCTCAACATTGTATAATAAGCTGCTGATTGTCAAAATGGGTATTAATTTAGTTGGTTCTTCTCTACTGGACGTTTTGCTGCATTTTCATCTTATTCTTATTCAGGATTCAGGAATGTGGTTCAATATATGGATATAATAGCTTTAATAGAAATAGCCTGTGAAGGCAATGATTTAATACTTAGGATTGCCAAAAATAACACTTCCTTTTCTTTGTTGGGGGCGTGGGGGGGTGGTTGTACATTACAGGAAGAGATTTTTGTAGCAAGAGCACCTGGAAGGTTGGATGTCATGGGAGGCATCGCAGATTACTCTGGAAGCCTTGTCTTGCAGGTACCATCAATCTTTTATCTTGTAGTCCTTTGAATAATATGCAGAATTTTGGGTTAGCAGTTGAGTAGGATGCTAAATTGATTCTTTATCAAAGTTGCGAGCTCCCTTCCTGACATAACTAGTATAGAATAGATCTTTTTTGGACTTTACTATTTCTATTTTTTTTCATTTTCATACAATATTTAACTTTGTTTTATTTTTATCAGCATTCCTTTTTCGTCAAATGTTCACTCAAATTTCTGGATGATCCCTGCTAGTGTTTCTCTTCCAATCCCATGCAATTCGAGCACACATTTACACATCATCTTAGTGTTGTATGTCTATCTCATTTTTCTACACGGGAAGTTAAGGTTTCAAGTAGTTTTTGTTGCTAGAGAAGAAAAGTTGTGTTCAGTGACTAAAAGTTTGTCATCCTTCCTCGTGCATTTATGCTATACTAAATATCTATGAGCACTTAGGGAAACGCAACTTTACAGAGTAATTCTTTAATCTTATGTTCTCATCTAATAAGTGGTCTCTACACAAGTATGGTTGTTCCTTCATGGGCTGCGGAGATGATGAGTGTCATTGTAACATGTTTTTCTTTTTCACATTCCAATTTACTTTTTCTTTACTTGTATCGAATTCAAAAGTTTCTGGCTCCAACAGAGGACTCAATACTGTTGTGCGTCTTTCCTTTATCTTTTCTGAAGTTGCTTTTGTACCTTATTGTCAATGACATGTTTTTCCGTCCTTTTTGGCATTTTTGCTCTCCCTTTGCCCCTCTCCAGATGCCTATAAGAGAAGCCTGTCACGTTGCGGTGCAAAGAAACCATCCTAGTAAACATAAGCTTTGGAAGCATGCACAAGCTCGACAGGATTCCGGAGTACAAGGACCTGTTCTTCAAATAGTATGTATCATCTTCTGGGAGGCCTCTCTTTGCAAAGCACACTTCAAAGAAACTTTCTTCTTTTTCCTTGCTTATCAATGTATTTGCACTATTTTATACGTTTATCAATTTCCCTACGATGAGAAAGTTGGTTATTTTCTTTTCTTTACGAGTCATATAGTGATTGCACTTTTATAGAAGTGTCCAATAGAATGATTGAGTTTACTTTCTTGGTAGTCCCGTTGGTGAGTAAAAGGACTTGAGTGCTTAAAAATATTTCTGAACGAAATGCTGATTGTTTGAGGTTTCCTCTTTGTATGTTTTCAAAATCAGGTATCATATGGTTCTGAATTGAGCAATCGTGCCCCAACCTTTGATATGAATCTATCTGATTTCATGGATGGAGGGAATCCAATTTCGTATGAGAATGCAAGAAAATACTTTGCCAAAGATCCAGCACAAAAGTGGGCAGCGTATGTTGCTGGGACAATTTTGGTTTTAATGACAGAGTTGGGTGTACGATTTGAAGACAGTATCAGTTTGCTGGTATATCTTTCGCCCTATTATGTTTCCAGCAAGTTATTAAGTGCAAATATATAGGTCCCAAGTCTTCAAATGCTAGCAATCATCATTACATGAAAGTACCTAGTTAAAACGATCTGATTGTCCAAGTCTTTAACCATGTGCGGACTCTTATCAACATGTCTTATCCTGAACTCTGTTTGACGGTCATAACGTTGCATGTTGTAGAGGCAAGCTATCATTAAGATCACCAAGTGATGGTCTATTGAACTAATTTTCCTTTCAGGAATCTTATGTACATAAAATCCCCCAAAAGGACCTCATGATCATTATTTTTTTTTTTTGGTGTGTGTGTGTGGATCTTTATTATTTGGTTCATCCAGCAATATGCCAATACACATACAGCTTCTATGATTCTTAGGGTGATGAGCCTGCGCTTAGATAATACATTTCATTAATACTAATATGATTCTTAGGGTTATGTCTGCCCAACAAGATACAATGTGAGATTATGTTGTGTCATGGAAGATATGCATGTGCTATTTTTTCCAAGCTTAAATGGAATTAGTAATTGCTTTTCAAATTTGGCTACCTTTCATATTGAGCATGTGAAAATGTGAAAGTGTAATATCTTGTTGATCTATAATTTCCGCATACAAACCCTTCACATTGCATACACAACAGGTTTCCTCAGCAGTGCCGGAAGGAAAAGGTGTATCTTCATCTGCCTCCGTGGAAGTTGCCACATTATCTGCTGTAGCTGCAGCTCATGGTAATTTAACTAAGGCTTATCTGCATCCCATGGCAAAGATGCTAATTAACGTAAATGTAATCAAGAAAAACGTCACCTTTTTTTTTAAAAAAAAATTGTATGTTTATTTTTAAAATTTTAATTTAGTGCTTGGCTTTTAGGAAATGTAATGTCATGAGTTTAAAGCTAAGAAGTACAAATACAGACACAAGACACAAGACCAGTGAAATCATTTTATGAAAATCTAGRACACAAACACAACAAGGATAAGTTTATTAAAATATAGCATTTTTTAAAAGTATATATCATTTTTATGTGAGGAAGGAAACTTAAAGTCCATAAGTTTATGTATTTTTATGCTTAAAAAATGAGTTTGATGTATTTTCTCTCAAAATTGACTACTTTGTCCTATATAATATATGTCTATTTCTTATGCTTAACAAGTGTTCAATATATGTCTAACAAGTGTTGAATTCATATTCATTTTGTACCACTAGTATGTGACATACATCTATTGAGCTAGCTAACAGGTGTCCGACTGTCCAAGTGTTGGAGTGTCCACGACCCGTTACCCAAACTTAAATGTCTGTGCTTCTTAGGTTTAAAGTTACGATCTGCTTTTGGATTAGACTTAGGTGTGAGATCATTTTGCAGAAGGGTGGATGCGCTTTTGTGTCAGATTAATCATTAGCTGCAAGTAAAATCACTTAATGTCCAATCTAGTTTCTTACGTAATGGTGGAGTGGAGATCGAATTGACTTCTAATTCTTGAACTCTCTCTCATGTGACTTAAATGAGCCCTGTGCACTTTAGGCATGGCCTTACTATTGGTTTATGCTGGAACTTATTGATGAAGTTGCTTCACAATTTTATTTCGCATCTATGTAACAAATTTTGATTGAATTCCTGTATAACTCAAGTTATTGAGCTTCTCTGATCAGAGAAGTCAATTGAATGAACGTCATTGATGTCTTGCAGGATTGAGCATCAGTCCAAGAGATGTAGCTCTACTATGCCAAAAGGTTTGAACCCAATGACCTATCTTTACCAAAGCCTTCAGAGCAACTTTTTACCTAACCTCTAAAATTATTGTACTAGGTGGAGAACTGCATTGTGGGAGCTCCATGTGGCGTTATGGACCAGATGACTTCAGCATGTGGAGAAGCCAACAAACTACTAGCAATGGTGTGCCAGGTACATATAATCATTTTAGGCCTGCTTACTATGACGCAGTTATCCTCTTCAGTTAGAATCACAAAAGTTTTCTTGTTATTTTTCAGCCAGCTGAGGTTCTCGGACTTGTTGAAATACCAAGCCATATTCGTTTTTGGGGCCTTGATTCAGGAATACGTCACAGGTATCGTTCTAACTTTGCCTTTTCTGTTCAACAGGGGATGTCGTTCGTTGTTTGCTTTAGTTATTAGAACTTGGACCATAAGTGGTTTGCATAATCACTGTTTTTTGCCCTTTTCAGAAAGGGCTTCGATTTGGATTCTTTCGTTTCATAACTCTTTTTCACAGGAAAGGAACAAAATTGTCAAGTTGCTAATTTTACAGTGTTTCTACATAGAATCAAATCAAAGCCATTGGTGTCGGTTCATAACTATCTTATCTCATCTGTGTTTTAGACTTCTAATGTTGAATTATTGAAGTTAAAGTGCACGCAATGCGCTAGGGAAAGCTTAAGACCTTTGTAAAAACCTTACATATTAGGCAAGAATATTCATGTCCATTGTTAGTAGATCATTCTTCACCTAAATGCTCCTCACATCCTAAAATGTCAAAGTTAAACTATTCCTATTGAAAGTTCGAAAAACTAGTTAAAGTAAACGAATTGATTTCGAGCAGTGGCAAAATCTTAAATTTATCATCAACAGGAGCTTCATCTATATAAACCCCAATAAGACTTACCTGAAGCTAGACTCTTAATCCTACATTGTTTCTTGGGCAGTGTTGGCGGTGCAGACTATGGTTCTGTAAGGATAGGAGCATTTATGGGTAGAGAGATCATCAAGTCTACAGCATCTTCTATGTTACCAGTCTCATCTTCAGTCGCTAATGGTGTAAACAATGATGACTCGGAGGACGATGGCGTTGAGTTACTTCAAGCCGAATCTTCATTGGATTACTTGTGTAACCTACCACCTCACAGGTTAGTAGATGGCCCCTCATAACCTCTTCCCTTGTCCTTGTAACTGATAAAAGAAAATTAAATTGGTACTCACTGAATCAAATATGATGAATCATATTTAACCTTTATGCTGTGTTTTCTAACTGATATTTTAGGTATGAAGCTGTTTATGCTAAGGTGCTTCCTGAATCCATTACTGGGGAGAGTTTTGTGGAGAAATTTGTTGATCACCACGATCCAGTTACAGTGATCGATGAGAAGCGTATTTATGAAGTTAGAGCTTCTGCAAGACACCCTGTATATGAGAACTTCCGTGTCAAGGTTTGGAATTATAAAATCATTGTAGCACACTAGTTGCGATATATTAACTCGTCGAGAAATAATTACTTAACCTCTCTTTGTACAGGCCTTCAAAGCACTGCTTACTTCCGCAGCTTCTGATGAGCAACTTACATCTCTTGGAGAGTTGTTATATCAGGTTTATTTGTTTGTTTGTTTAAAATAACTACTAATTGCTGGAATTCTTTACAAGCTTACTCTGATTTCTTTTCACATTTTTTTTATAACATTTGGTTAAATAATCAAAAGTGAATTTTGAAAACACTTCTTGCAAAAGAGATTTTGTTTTACATGAAGAACATATAGTCTTAATGACCTTGTAGTAGCTAATTGGAGAGCTCTTTCGTAATCTTTTATCATTTTCTTAGCCAAAACAAAAACAAAATTGATGGTGTTATTATGATGATAATGGATGCAGTGCCATTACAGTTACAGTGCGTGTGGACTGGGGGCAGATGGGACAGATAGGCTTGTGCAGTTGGTGCAGGAAGCCCAGCACTCAAAGTCGTCTAGAACTGAGGATGGGACCTTATATGGAGCAAAGATTACTGGTGGGGGCTGTGGCGGAACTGTTGGTGTTATTGGCAAAAACACCTTACGCAGCAGCCAGCAGATCATTGAGGTAACCCACCAAACTTTCTAACATTTCTTTTTAATTATTATTTATACTTAAAAAAAAAACCAGACTGCTTTTTAGAAACAGGCGATTAAAACTCTATTTGATAATCATTTTGTTTTTTTGTTTTAAAAAATTAAATTTAGAAATATTACTTTTTGTAACTTGGTTAAGAATCTAAATATGTTTTCAAGAGAGGTCAAATACTTACTCACGAAATTGTACAAAAAATTTTTAAGAACAGAAAATTAAAAATAAAGTTATTAATCAAATGGCACCTAATATGTGTTTGATAGCGTTTATTTAAAAAAAAAACATTTGAGTTTTCTATTTTCTACTTTCCGAAAAGAAGGAAATAAAAATTTGTATAATAATGATTTTTTTGGTCTACTATATAATAATTATAGTATTATGATTTTTTTTAATTACTCAAACCAAATATTATTTTATTTTATATAGTTCCCGCACATTATCATGGAAAACTGGATAAGTTGGTAGAAAGAGAGATGGAGTGTCGGGTAGATGGGGCTACATAGTGTTGAGATAAAAAAACACAAAACAAAACATAAATAAATAATAAAAACATAATTTGTTGTTTTAGATTTTTGAAAGTCACGAACAATTTAAACGTGTTTTTCAAATTTAAAAACGAAAAAATTGAATGGATTATCAGACGCATTTTTAAAATACAATACTTAAAGATAGAAAATGGCTACATTTTCAATTTTCTGTTTTTATAAATGTATGTTTATTTCATAACCAAAATTTGAAAATTGATTGTCAAAAACCTGTTTTTATTTTTATATTTGGATATGATTTCAAAAGAGTTTTTAAAAAGTACAAAACTAAAATAAAATTGGGTAAGAATAGTCTTTAAAAAAGACTACTTCATCAAATAAAGTTAAAAAGGTAATCAATTCACATCTAAAATTCTCAAAACACCAAATTCTAAGAAGCTAAATTCTTAAAAAATGTAAATTTTGAATGGGTATTATTATTTTAAAGAAGTTTTTTAAGTATTTATTTTGAAAATTATTACAGCTACAATATTTGTAAAGAAGTAAATAAAACCGAATAAAATTTCATATAAAAGTTTCTACAAACGAGCTAATTTAATTGAAAGTGATTGTGGTGCGAGGGTTTTATGTGAGATTTTTGTTGCACGTAATTATTCTCCCTCGAAAAAATTTCATTCCCACCATTTTGAAGTTTTAATTAATTTAATACATATTTTAAATATTTTTTACTTCAATTTTAGTAAACTACTATAATCTTCTATTATTTTATAAACCGTCTTTTAATCTTCTATACTATTTGCTATTATTTATGATTTTATAAACCGTTTAGAGAAATGTCTGCTCTTGTGTTTCCATTTTTTTCCTGTAATAATTTTAAAATATATGGCATTTTAAATTTTTAATCAAGCTGTACCAAAAAACTTTTAAAATTGTTCACTATTATCTTTTAATTTTAAAAAATTGTTTTGACAGATTTTTTTTTTCTTGTTTTCATTGTCAATTAATTTGAAATCTTAAAATATAGAACATCATAAAAGTATTTGATGATTGTATAATCAGTAAATTTAACAAGAAAAATATCTAAAACTGTCGTACATTGTTTTGTTCTTAAAACTGTTCCAAAAATTTTTCTAATCAAACAAATTTAAAAAAAATTGTTTTAACGTGATTTCCAAGCAGACTGCTTCATTTTAAAGCGTTATATTTAAATGATGATTGATGATTTTGTAAATAAAAAATGAAAAAGAAAAAAAATATATATTTTGAAAAGAATGATATGACTGCAATGAAAAAAAAATGTAGGGACCAAAAGAGGAGTGGTGTTTAGAGCTAGATTATTTAGCCTCTATTTTGATAACAAGTTTTTCTTTGTTTTGCTATCTACTATTTAAAAATGTTTTCAAAATCTTAGCCAAATTTTGGAAAAGCTTTAAAAAGTACGGTTTTCAAAATCTTAGCTAATGCAAATGTACTTTTAAGAAAAGTAAAAACATATTAAGGCAATTATGAGTGGACACACCTAATTTTTAAAAATAGAAAATTAAAAACAAAATAGTTATCGAACGAGATTTTAGTTTGAGGGTACGAGTAAGTTATCACATGATACAGTTTTTTGATGAATCGTAATCTTACCATATGGGTTTTGGTCGGTCCCAGATTCAGCAGAGGTACAAAGCTGCAACGGGTTACTTGCCGTTTATTTTCGAAGGTTCTTCTCCTGGCGCTGGAAGGTTTGGGCATTTGAGAATTAGAAGACGGATGCCTCCACATTAAATTGATCTGTTCCTAATTATGTCCAAAATTGTCGCATTGGCACAGTCAAAAAGTCATGCTTTATGTTTGATTTTATTATCATTGTTAATAAATTGTCTTTTTTTCTCTATTCCTTGTGCTAAACTTTTGGATGAAATGCGCTAAGAATACTATAGCTCTAATGAATCTAATTAATTTTCTAGTTCCCCCAAGTCTCTGATATCTATATCCTCTCTAGCTTCTCCAAAAGAATTAGGCTGTCTTATTTAGACTAGAGACGATCTAACGTGTTACAGAATAGAATTGTAACTTTTTTTTAGTTTTTTAAATTTTCGTTTAAATATTATTTTCGTCTTTGAACTTTTAAATTTGGTTTATTATGATCTATGTAATTTCAAAACATTTATTTTGGACCGATCAATTTAACCTCTATTTTATAAATTTCAACACATTTTATACACAATATGAATCATTTGACTTTAATACAAATTTACGTCTATGTTTCAAAGAATTTAGGGAGTGAAGAGTCATAACTAAAATTAGGGTAAAAATAGATGAGATAAAAATAAAAATTAAGGAATCAAAATTATCACTCTTTACATTTTGAAAATAAATTAACCAAAATAGAAACGTGTACAATTAATAAATTGTTTTGCCAGGAAACGAAGTTACTTCGGAATTCAAATGAAAATGAAGACATAGTTTGAAACTGGTGTGTTTTATCACACTAAAATTTTTAAGATAACTATATAAACATATAAAATACTATAAAAAGTTAAAAGTGTTTGATTAACTAAAACTACTTTTATTATTTTAAAAGTCAGATTCATTCCAAAATATTTTAGAATAAAACAAAAACTAAAATCGTGTATGAAACTTTAACCTAGTAAGGCATGTTCTAACAAATTTTCTCCCTGCTGCAGTGGGTTCCATTGGAACAAATAATTTTTATTTTAAGATTCAGACCTTATTTTGACCTCTGTATTTTTATACTGTTTCAATTCAACAAATTCGTTTGATCCCCATATTTTCAATATTCTGTGTCATCCAAATACTTTCAGGTATTTATTTTCTTATTCTTGAATCTTGCATAAAAATCCACTTCTGGCAGAGTATCTTTTCCACCCAGGCCATTTAAAAAGTTTTAAATAATCCAAATTTCTCCTAGCATATGGAAGGATTTTTTTTTTATTTTAGAATAAAAAAAGTAAAAATTAATTTCGACTGAGCAAATAGAAGGATTATATGAACGGGAAAATGCGTGGAAGTTGTACTACCTGAAGAGTGGAGGGTTGTTCGTCGAAGAGCTATCCACCTCCATCAGCGGCCACTCATTGTTCCGATGCGGGCTGCGGCTCAAACTCTTCCATAAAGTCATTGACCATCTCGATGTAAGCATCCAGATGAACTCGCTTCCACTCCTAGCGATTTGCAATAAAGAAAATTGTTCATATAGAAAACGATGGTCAAACGAAGAATAGCATTACAAATATTGCGTTTTCGTATACTTCCAATTTCCGATCAAATAAAAAATGCAAAATCACCTCTGACAAGATTTTCACACAGCAGCAATGCTAGATGAGAAAAACAAGACTCATCTACATTTTTTCTCCTCATAATCTTATCAGAAATCTGTTTATTCTTGGAAGCGTATGCTTAGTGGAGAGAAGTAGAACTAACCAGAAACATATTAGGGAAATTAAAATCAAACTTTAAAAAGTCTCCATCTATGGATTGGATTCATGATGCAAACAGGAAAGTGAGTCGAAACTAAATTTGAGCAGCTATCCTAATTTCACGGATAGAATTGGAGACAGGGAAACAAAAACGTGAAAAAAAAAAGAGAGAGAGAGAGAGAGAGCGAGACTTGATCCAATTATGTTACACCGAACGAAAACTATGAATATTAAGAAGAGCAAAAACAAAAACGAAGGATAGAATGTGTTGTAAAATGAGAGGTCAAAAACAAAAAGTTACTCCGTGGTGTGGTGCACAATTATGTTATTTTATAGAGTCAGATGCACGAGTAGAGCAACAAATTATTACGTTTCTACCTCGAAATCCCAATCTCCGTATAAGTCTGGATCTTTTTCGTTGCACCAAACATAGGCATACACTAATAATTTCTCAAAACTGTCCTGCAAAAAAGTCATCAATGGCCTCAAACCATTTTCTGAAAGCACAATCGTAGAGAAAATAAAAGGCAATGTTTGCTTATAACTATCTTCAACAGCATAAGTTATGAAGTTATACAATCTCTTCACAAGAATATTGCAAGTGCAGTAGAACTGCAATGTGATCTCAATGTTCATTAAGCGTTTCATTTCCATGCAACTACTGAAGGATAGTAGTAATGAAGAACTAACGATATTTATACATGTATTGCAAGTTGAAAAAGGATACCAGAAGGTTGTATTTTATACTAGTGTGCACTTGATTGAAAAGGATCTATGTTTTTCCGTTTCAATGAATAGGCCTAGTACGAAGTACTTGATCGTCAAACATAGTCGAACACTAATGACTGAATGAGTTAAATACTTACCATTAACGAGACCTCAACTGTGCTCCTCTTGTATTCAACATCTTCAAATGTGTCTAAAATATGCATTTCAGTGTCCGTGATATCAAAAAGAATCTGCAATGTAGGAGATAGTTGGTAAGAGTACAGGATAGTTCCATCGGAAAACGGTAAAACGGACATGTATAAAAAAATTGCAGTTCACTCGACTAGTTGACCACGGCTAAATTCAACACAGGATGGTATTACAGACCTTGCCAGATACTTTCTTGCTATCAACAGGTATGATCGCTGGATAAACTCGTCCTTTAATGCTTAATCTTTGACTGCAAATTCTCAACCAGATACACAGAGTTAAATCGTAAATTCATGAATAAAAGCTAGCAAACGAAGAATATTTTTAATGTAATCCTTCCTTATCATAGTGCTAATAGTATTAACTACGAATCAAAACCTTGAATACTAGAACAAGCAAATAGATCTTATGCAATAACAGTTTGCTAATAAATGTTAGGAGATCATCATCCGTAAACTTCCACAGAGAATAATTAAACAAAGAAACAACATAGATCCAAGTAAATCATAAGATCAATGCAGTGAACCAAATTCTCCTTTACACAATTATCATCGATGCAAGTTTTGTGCTAAAATTAACTAAGAAACAAAACCAAGGAAATGTAAGGAGCATAACAGTTAGTTAATAGAAGATCAACATCCATTAACTTCTTTAAATATGAATTAAACAAATAAGCAGCATAAATCCTAGTAAATCATAAGATTGATAGAGTGAATTGAATCCTCCTTTGAGGAACCAGCACGAGTTAACATACGATCGACGCTAATCTTACTTCGAATTTATGAAAATACAAGAAAATAACAGCAACGATTTGCAAATCAACGAGCTAAGAGTAGAATATTTCTTGTCTGTTCCTTTCTTATCATAATGCTAATATTAACTAAGAAACAAAACATAGAAAATTACAAGAATTATAACAGTTCGTTAACAATACTTAATAGAAGATCAACACCGACAAACTTCTGTAAGTACGAATTAAACAAAGAAACAGCAAAAGTCCGAGTAAATCATAAGATTGATAGAGTGAATCAAATCCTCCTTCAATAAAGCAGCACAAAGTAGCGTATCGTGGATGCAAATTTTACTTCGAATTTCATCAAAAGAAGAAGAAAATAAGAGCAACGATTTGCAAATCAAATAGCGAAGAGCGTAGAAGATGAAAGAACGAACTAGTGATTGAGGACAGCAGCGGAGGATTTCGGAATACGCTTCAAGAGTATATGAATGACTTCATCAGCTAAGAGAGTACCGTAGACGAAGACTCTATGGAGATTCTGCTGCGGACAAGCAGCCAGAGACGCCGAATTCATTTTCCCGCTGAAATCCCTTCTCCGGGGGATGAGTCTCAAACCAGCAAAACGAAAGGCATTTATTAAACTAGAAGTAACGAACCGAAACAAATTATTTAAGTGATATTTCAAACCAGCTGGCCCTTATTTTTTCATTTTTTTATTATTTTATTATCTTATTATTATTATATTATGTTTTGAGTACATTGCAATTCGAAGATTGGAACTCACGATTTCGCTTTTTCTTTTTTTTTTTTTGTATTATTTCACAAATTAGGTTTATATTAGACCATTCTTGTTTTTTTTTTCCTTCTCTGGGTTATGTTTCAATGAAGAAAAATAAAATTCAGTTTGGTGATTTTTTGCTTTTATTCTCTTAAATTTAAATTAAAAAAGTAAAATTTTTATATAGAAATTAAAGTTTTCAAATTTTTTATATTATATTTATTATGCATTCTATAAGTAGAGTGATCAATAATGCTAATAATGCTTAAATCTTTGTTTTAGAAAAGAATTATAAACAAAAACAAAAAAAAAACTTGATTAGAACAATTACCAAACGCTTATATTTCTAAAAAATTAGTAATGAAAAAAAACGAAAAACATTGTTGAACAGACCTATGTATTTGAAATTTAGAAACCAAACATAATCTACTAGACTCTAAGTTATATAAATCTCTGTACTAAAAAAAAAGTTATATAAATCTCTAGTTTATAAAGTTATATAAACTCAGATTTCTTTTCTTAATAGGATCTATTTTCATTTTCATTTTATTTTAAAAAGCCAATTTCCAGATAATTTTCTATTTCTGTTTTCAGAACTGTTAACAGTTTCCATGATGGCTCCAAAAAAAAAAACCGGCTTCCATGATTGAACGACAAATAAAGATTGATTTTACTAGTTACCTTAAAACTAGTGGACATAAATTCGTGAATTTTCAAAGGAATTTTATTATTTTGTTCCAAAAAATGGATCGATGATTCTTGAAAAAACACAACTACGAGAATATATCATACTGAAACAAGCGACGGTAGTCATTCTTCTCCTTAACCACATTTTCGCAGCAAATTATGGTTCATCCAAATAAACATTAGAACAGGATTATAATGTCCAAAGTTCATGATTGCAAAACGAACAGAACTACTACTATTGTAAATAACCGAGAGTGCTAACGATTTGTAAAGCTAAGTCCTAGTAGTAAGGTCGAGTACTAACAGATCTAAGCGTGGTAGTAACTGTCGTTAGCCATCTTTGGAAGTCTCTGGTTTGCTTCGTTTCCTTTGCGATGAGATATCGAAGTTAGGAATCTGTGGCTATGGCTTCAGGAAGGGGTTGCAGTTCTAAGGCTGGGATATGCGACTTGAGTGCAATGTGGGGTGCTGCTCCGAGCAGTTTGTTCTCCCTCGAGATTTCGTTTTCGAGAATCTCGCAGACTTTCCTCACCTCATTAGCAAGCTCGATCACCATTTCCTCCTCATGACCTATAAAAAAATGTTCAATGTTCAACGTTCATCTGCCTAAAAAAAATGGTGGTGAACAAAACCAAAGGAATGTTGCTAGAAAGAAACCAGCAATCTGAATTTGTTCCCATTTGGGAGTGTGGGAAGCTCACCTATGTCAAACAGTGCCTTCTCTAACATGAAAATATAATCTCTGTTGTTTCCACAAGGTCCAACGGCAGTTGCGATTTGTCTGTTACAAGTGAACCAAAGATCAGGAAGAACTAGTAATTGTACAAAGAAAAAATAGTGTTTAAAATGACAGATAACTTCTTACCTAGCCATATCGTCTAATGGGGCGGGACCAAGGTAGTATTTGTTAAGTTCTTTGTCAGGAGTGGATGTGAAACTGCATACCGTATGCGAATGGGTCAGAAATTTTTAACAAAGCGCAGATAGACATTAAAACTATAATTCTCTTTCGTTATCCTTTTGCTTATACTTTAGATAAGAAACGAGTAAAGCAAATGCTGGCACTTACACAATTACTCCTGTGAGGGCAGGCTCAAGACAGTTCTCTTCCTGAGTAAAGCCAATATATAGAATCAGCTTCTTGAAAATGTAGGAGTAATAATTGAAAAGGACACTAAGACCAATTCATAATCTCACCTTGTAGAAATTAACTAGTGTCTTTTGATCATATTCACATTCTCTATGCTCCAAATACTGCAATTGACAAAAAAGATTGAACAAATGGTTATTAATTTTCAACTGATTTGGGAATAAAGAAAAAGAAAAATGCAGTCACAAAATCATATTACTTGAACATTTAAATTTCAATAAAATAAATTTGAAAAGACATTTACTTACTTCCATTGCTACTCTTTCCC
Source organism: Momordica charantia (assembly GCF_001995035.1). Next base: position 2,996,048 of record NW_019104488.1, read on the forward strand.
TTTCAAGACTTCCCCGCACACAGTAAGCTGCTCCCCACTGACAAGAAGTTCGAGATTCAGTTTTGGAATAAAAATGAAATGCATGAAGAGGAAAATGAAGTAGAGAAATGAGAATCATCAAGCTCAATATGACCTCCTATCCACTCAGAAAATATCAAACTTATTTAGATCAGTGATCTTACACAAATAGCTCCGTCTTCGTGTTCTAACGTGAGAGTTCTAGCAGGATTTTCCGGTGTACCTCTATGATCTATGCATGCTGGTCCAAATATGAGATTGTTATGAGCAAACAAATTAACATGGACGTCTACAATTGACTATTGTAAATAACATCTACAATAATTTTTGCTGGAAATACTAAACTTACCAAGGTCGAATACACGTTTATAATCCTTGATATAGCCTATAATTTTCTCATCAAATTCAAATCCTGGGTTCCACACCAGTGAACCATACCCAAATACCCAAAACACCATGATTATTGAGCTGCTTCCTGGAGAAGGGGAAAAAATCATTAAGATCAATGGTTTGTCCAACGATTTTTTTAAAAGATTCAATCGTATAGTTTCCAAATATTAAGATATTTATATAGTGCAAAAGCTGAATGAGTGAAAAAACAATATATAAAAAGTGCTAGTTATCATATCCATCCCCCATCCCCCACCTGCAACACCTTTTTGTTCTTTTCTCCACCACATAATACTACAAAGCAGCATTCACATTTTAAACTCAGTTTTTTTAGTTTTGGTCAGAACCAATCAAGGACTTCGTCATAGTATTATTTGCCTCACCTTCAGCGTTCAGCCATCATTTGCCAAATTCCGAGCCAAAAAAATCTAATGAAATGCAACAAAAGTTTCACCCATGAAACAAATAAAAGATCAATCTAAATGATTGACTTCGCTATTACATGGGGTGGACCCAATCCTCTCTTCTCAGAGCCCCGTCAGTAGAAAGCGTTGAAATGCTTATATATTTTCCCCAATCAGAAATCAAAATGCAGACTTAAAGAGCTAGACGAAAATAACAATTACTATAATGTTTCCATCGATTAGAGAACAATTTACAGGACAACATTTCTGAAATCGCCGATCACTGGTCTATGATCAGTCCAATTACGCACTCGTTCTAATTCAGAAACTTAAAACAGCAAAATAAAAACATGAACAGCGAATTCAAGCAGAGAATATAAAACACTAGAGTGCTATAAATAAACCCCGCATTGCATCGCAGATTAGTCGAGAAATTCCAAACACGAAAAGAACTGCACAAATTCCCCGATCAGACAGTACACGACATGATAAAACGAGTCATTAACCAAAAAAGAAAATCAAAATTAAAGTAAGAAAAACATGGTGTAAAGAGAGGCAGATGATTCAGTTCTTACGCGAAGATCCGAAAACTTTTCCCGGAAAATGAGAGAGAAAGAGGAAGATTGCGAGATTTCTTTTTCCTCCGATCTAATGACAATGCGAATCACTGAGGAAAAAGAAAATGTAGGAGAGAAATGGGGAGGACTGCAAGCTACACGATTCTAGGGTTTAGCTTCGGAATCGAGTTTTCAGAGTGGCTCTGTTCTTCCTCCCTCTAGAGTCTCTCTCTCTTCTCCCTCTCTCTCTCTCTCTCTCTCTCTCTCTCTCTCTCTCTCTCTC